>CM042014.1:36196448-36693948 GCA_023525715.1 Cichorium intybus | reverse complement strand
TCATGTCTAATGTAGTTATACCTTCGGTGAATGTGTTTGGTTTTTTGATGCAATCTAGGTTCCTTTGCTTGAGCTATAGCACCTAGATTGTCACAGAAGATTTCTATAGGGTCCCGAATGGAAGGAACAACCCCTAAATCTTCTATGAACTTTCTCATCCAGATAGCTTCTTGAGCAGCTTCTAAGGCAGCAACATATTCTGATTCTGTAGTGGATTGTGCAATCACTTCTTGTTTGGAACTCTTCCAAGACACGGCTCCTCCATTTAAAATAAAGACATACCCAGATTGAGATTTCGAATCATGCCTATCTGTTTGGAAGCTTGCGTCAGTGTAACCCTTTACCTTTAAGCTTTCTTCCAAACCGCCGTAAACTAAGAACATATCTTTAGTTCTTCTCAAGTACTTAAGAATGTTCTTTACAGCAGTCCAGTGGGCTTCACCTGGGTTCTGTTGATACCTACTAGTCATACTTAAGGCACATGAGACGTCGGGCCTAGTGCATAACATGGCATACATGATTGACCCAATTGCCGAAGAATATGGGACATGTTTCATCCTTTCAAGTTCAGTCCTAGAGTTTGGGCACTGAGACTTGCTTAGGATGGTGCCATGAGGCATTGGCAAGAATCCTCTTTTGGAGTCTTGCATCTTGAACCTTTTCAAGATTTTATCAATATATACACTTTGGCTAAGACCAATAAGTCTCTTAGATCTATCTCCATAGATCTTTATGCCTAATACATAAGCAGCTTCCCCTAGATCCTTCATTGAGAAACAACTCTCAAGGAACGCTTTGACACCTTTTAAGGTTGGGATGTCATTTCCAAATAAAAGTATGTCATCTACATACAATACTAGGATTATGACAATGCTCCCACTAGCTTTCTTGTAAACACAGGAGTCATCCTCATTTTTTATGAATCCAAAACTCGTAATCTTTTCATCAAAACGGATGTTCCATGTTCGAGACGCTTGCTTTAATCCATAGATAGATCTTTTAAGCTTGCACACTTTGTTTGGATGCTTGGGATCGACAAAACCTTCAGGTTGTTCCATATAGACATCTTCCAATAAGTATCCATTAAGGAAAGCGGTCTTGACATCCATTTGCCATATCTCATAATCATAGTATGCGGCTATGGCAAAAAGTATCCTAATCGACTTGATCATTGCCACTGGAGAAAAGGTCTCATCATAGTCAATACCATGAGTCTGTGAGTATCCTTTAGCGACAAGTCTAGCCTTAAAAGTGTGAACATTTCCATCCACGTCGATTTTCTTCTTGAAAACCCATTTGTTCCCAACAGTCTTACAATTGGTGGGAAGATTAACCAAGTTCCAAACTTGATTATCGTGCATGGATTGCATCTCAGTGTTCATGGCCTCAAGCCATTTATCAGATTCAGGATCTGATATTGCACTCTGATAGTTGACGGGTTCATCAGAATCTATCGTATAACATTCCTCTTCCATCAAAAGGTAACCATACATTTCTGGTTCAATTCGAACCCTACCAGATTTGCGAACACCTTGTGTTATAATTTGTTCCTGATCAACCGTTTGTTCAGGTTCAACAATTTCTTGTTGAATGCTAGATTCAACTTCTTGTGTATCAGGTTGTGGTTCCTGAAGTTCCTCAAGTTCCACAAACCTCCCACTAGCCTCTTCCGTCAGAAACTTGTTTTCTAGGAATTCAGCTTTTCGAGAAATAAATATCTTATTCTCGATGGGATTGTAGAAATAGTATCCAAGACAATCTTTCGGATACCCTACAAAGATACATTTAGTTGAACGGGGTTCTAATTTGTTTGAAGCTTCTTGTCTAACATAAGCTTCACAACCCCATACCTTTAAATAGGATAAAGATGGAACCCTTCCATGCCATATCTCATAAGGCGTTTTATCTACCTTCTTAGTATGTGCCATGTTTAGGAGACGAGCAGCTGTTTGTATAGCATAACCCCAAAATGATAAAGGTAGAGTACTTTTACTCATCATGGATCGAACCATATCCAATAGTGTTCGGTTCCGCCTCTCAGACACACCATTATGTTGTGGTGTTCCAGGTGGAGTAAGTTGTGAAACAATTCCACAAGTCTTAAGATGATCCATAAAGTTTGTACTTAAGTACTCACCTCCTCTATCAGAATGAAGAACTTTAATTGTTTTGTTGAGTTGATTTTCCACTTCACTTTGAAACGTTTTGAACATTTCAAACGCCTCATGTTTATGTTTAATTAAATAAACATATCCAAAACGACTAAAGTCGTCAGTGAAGGTGATGAAATATCTTTCACCATATCTAGTCATTGGCTTGAAAGGACCACATACATCCGTATGTATGATTCCTAACAAGTCCTTTGCTCTCTCATTGGTTCCAGAGAAAGGAGCTTTAGTCAGCTTGCCATGTAAACAAGATTCACATATATCAAATGAGTCATTCTCATTTGCCTTCAAAAGTCCACTCTTTTGAAGTTGGGATATGCGATTCTTGTTTATATGCCCAAGACGACAATGCCATAGATAGGTTTGACTTAAATCAAATTTGGGTTTCTTGGTGAAAGTGTGGTATAAAGAGCCATTGTTAGTCTTTTCATCAAGGTTTACTTCATAAATTCCATTTAAAGGCCTAGCCTCAAAATAGAATACATTATTTTTGTAAACACAAATATCATCATTATTAAAGGAAAGATCAAATCCACATTTTCTTAATTTAGCAACCGAAATAATATTCCTAGTCAAGCTAGGAACATAGTAAACATTCAACAATGTCACACACAAGCCATTAGGTAGTAATAAATTAAAACTTCCAATTGAATCCACCGCAACCCTTGCATTGTTTCCAACCCGAAGTACTACCTCATTTGCCTTCAGTTGCCTACTCCTTTTGAACCCCTGCAACATATTACATATGTGAGTTCCACAACCAGTATCAAATACCCATGTGTTAGGAGATAAATTATAAAGTTCTAGGTCTATCACATAGATACCTGAAGTGCCTTCACCGGCCTTCTTTTTCTTCAACTCCGCAAGATAAGTAGGGCAATTTCTCTTCCAATGCCCAGCTTTGCCACATTCAAAACATGTGTCTTCTTTGGCAACCTTTGCCTTCTTCTTGGGCGGATGGGAAGGTTGGACAACTTTATTGCCCTTACCTTTGAAAGCTTTTGCTTTCCCCTTGCCCTTGGAGTTGGTGGGGTGTTCTGGTCTAGTTCTCTTTGTGCCACCTTCCTTGATCATGAGAACTTGAGTGGTTTTCTTAGGCAGATTCTTTTCTGCGGTAATTAGCATCCCATGTAATTCCGGGATAGTCTTGTTTAAACCATTCATGTTAAAATTCATGACAAAAGGATCAAAGGACTTTGTCAAGGAGTTAATGATCATATCCGTTGCTAGCTCTTCGGGCATCACAACTCCAAGACGTGCCAAATGATCAATGTGACTCTTCATTTTGAGCACATAAGAGCTTACCGACTGCCCATCCTCCATCTTGCAAGCATGGAAAGCCCGAACAGTTTCGAACCTTTCCGTTCTTGCAAGTTGTTGGAACATTTCCTTTAGTTGATGAATCATGTCATAGGCTGAATGATTCTCCAAATCCTTCTGAAGGTCAGGAATCATGGTTGCCAACATGAGGCATGATGCATCGATGGAATCATCCATCTTTTTAAGCCATGCATCGTGTGCGGGCTTAGGAATGGCAGGGGGCTCTTCTGGAAGTGGTTCATTGAGAACATATTCTTTCTTTTCTTGTTTGAGAACAATTCTCACACTACGGTGCCAATCCAAGAAGTTGGTATGGTTAAGTTTTTCTCCTTCAAGGAGAGACCGTAGTGAGGTTTTGTTAGGAGCCGAGTGTGTGTTGTTTGGTGCCATCTACAAAATTTTAACAAGGTTCTATTTAGTAAATTATGATGTTAAGTCCTTAATAATTAATACCCTTTCTTGTTTCATAAACTTTAATTAATTAAGGTCTAGAATCCAAGTTGCATCACGAATAAGTGGTTAGGTATCCTTTATCCCGCCTATTTGAATCAACAAGGTAGGTAACGGTTTACCAATTATATCCAAATATAATTTCTAGAGTTATGGGATCCCATTATAACATTTATAAGTTTGGCATGTTTGATCCCATCTATGCCTTGGATTTCTAATGCTTAGGTGACATTTATCACAAGAGATTTCCAAACGAATCATCCTACTTAAACGGACGTGTAGTTTTGTCAACTATTGATGGTTAGGTGTCCTTTATCCCATCAATATTGAAAAACTAATTCTTGTATCACAAGAAGACTCCAAGTGGTTAGGTATCCTTTATCCCACAAGGAAATACAAGTGATACATGAGTGTCTTTAAGAGGGACGGCATTGATTCGTATTTCATAAGGGATTTGAATGTTTTACAATTCTAATTTTGAAAAACATATGGTATCATGTAGATTGCATGTATCCAATGAACATGGTACCATTAAATCTTATTTTGTTAATTGGTTCCTTAATCATAAAATCTCCATTTTATTGATTCTTTGTTTGTGGTCAAGATTACAATTAATATCCAATATTAAGTTTGAGTTTGATCACATATATTAGAACCAATTTATAATCCTAAATAATTACCATTATTACTTAGGGTTGGAGTTTGTAAGAGTTCATAAAATCTCCATTTTATTTCTTGTTTCAATCATTTTCAAAACTTGACTTAATAGGTTTTATAACAAAACCCATTTTAATAAAACCAATTTTATCACATCTTATGTTTTAAATGTCAACTTTTGAAAAATACAAACTCCTTGATGATTATGTTTAATTATCTAGGTTGTCTAGCATGCAAAATCTTATTTTCATCCACAACATAACATAATAAAACATTCAAACATCACAAGCATGCATGGGTGCATAAACACAAGCCAACTAGTTTGATATTTCATGTGAGCCACACATGAAATATCAAGTCCAAACCTAGGGACAAAAGGGTGACAAAAACTCAACCAAATGATCTTCGATTTGGCTACAATTTTGCCAAGCTTCTTATATCACCAAATGACACTTGAACCACCATTTCTAGACATCATTGAGTGAGATGTGATTTTTCTTCTTGGCCTTCAAAAGTTGCGACCAGCAGGGGGGACAGGAAGAAAATTTGTGGTTTTTGTTGCATTTTTCAATTCATTCTTGGCGATATTGATGCTAATACTTGTTGAAACTTAATGTATATACTAGATATTAAAGTTACCAACAAGTATATCACCAAATGACCAAGATATGAATTTATAAAACACTTCCAAAACATTTTGAAATCTGGACAGCAGCTCTTCAGAAAGTGCTGCTGTTGGGTGCAATTTTTTCTTACTTCCTTCTCTTGTTACATTTTGTGAATGAAATAAAATACAACTATTCTAACAATTACAAAATGAATAAAAGAAGTAAATAACTAATTATTATTACAAACCATTTGAATAAAAGAATAGATTACAACCAAATCGAATACAAACACAAAACATGCATCATATGGTCCTTGGCTTGTTTATGCACCATTTTATCACATAAAATCATAAGAAAATCAACACTTTGTTTTTCTAAGGCAACATCTATGTAACCAAATGCATGCATACAAAAAATATAGTTGGTTACATAAAATCATAGATTATATATTTGCATGTTGCCAAAGAAGCCATGCATGAAACTTTCATTCAAGAAGATGAACATTCATGGCTTCCAAAAACCAAGTTTATCCAAATAAACTTATTAACTAAACATGCAATATAGCCATGGCTCTGATACCAATTGTTGGAAATCAAGGTTTATGTAATTAGTTTCAAAAACAAGAGTTTGCAACGGAAGCATAAAATCGTGAACACAAATTCCATTTTCAAGAGGATCATGCTACATGCATGTAGAGATAAGATGAAGAACAAACATAGTTTAAGTTCAAGATCATAACCTTTGTTCTTGGGTTTGGTTTGGATGATTTTGATAGCTAGGAATCAAATTAGAATCCCTCTATAGTTGATCCACCACAAGCTTGAACACCCTTGAATGCTAGTTCCACAACTTGCAAGTTAGAACTCCTTTTCTTGTGAAACCAAAAACCAATTTTTGCTAACTATCAAGAGAGCTTTTAGAGAGTTTCTTTGGCTGATTTTTGAAGCAAGAATGATAACAAAACACCTCAAATTCGTCCACTATATCACCCACAAAAGAGAAAGAAAAGCACATGCAACTAGCTCAAAAGAAAGTCTCATTTGATTTCTATAATCAAAAGCTAGAAGACACAAAGCATCTTCCTTTTCTTTTAAGTTCTTAATGCATTCTTTTCCTTCCAATATGGCTGATTTTATGATGACAAATGAAGTGCTAGTGGGTTGTTATTATTTATAAAACTTAGATAATAAAAGCTTATAAATAATACATCTTCTTATTTCTTAAATGGGATAACAATTAAACCATAATCATATACATAAATAAATCATCTAAATATACAATCTTAATTGTATAATTATATATATACATATATATATATATATATATATATATATATAACAATATATATATATTTTATTTAATTTACCAATTAAATTAAATAAAAGGCTTACTTATAAATCAATTAAATCGTTTTAACAATTTAAACAATTTAATTGTTACACTTAATTAATTCATCACATATGAATTATTAATCAACCTTTAATTTTGTAGTTATTATTATTTACCTCAAATGATAATAACCTACAAGATTAAATTGCAAGTTTAGTATCATTTGATGTTAAATCAAATTTAGCGTTCTAAATGATCAATTGGTGTCAAACTTGTTGTTGGTGTGACCCTATAGGATCATGTATTATTAGTAATATCATTTTATGATCATCCTTGGGCATATAGAACTAACAGAAAGGTCGCATCTACTGTAGATGAATTTTTTTTATTCTGTCATTATCGGAATTAAACAGTGAATGTTGAAAATTTTGACACTTAGGGTAGTCGAAAGGTCGCATCTACTGTAGATGGTTGAATTTTTGATAATAAAGACGCGGATTTCCCTTTCAGTTCCAACTGTAAGATGCTATATAAACGGGTATGTATCATCATTCATATCTACATCTTTTCAGTCTCAGTCTCTTTCTTACTACCAGTTTATTCTTATAAAAGTTCAGATTTCTAATCAAGGCATGGAAAACAGATCTCATATGGAAAACTTGTCAGAAAGTGAGCGGAATTTCCTAACGGAAGAGGGTACCTCCCTATTAAATCAGATATCTCCATTGGAGTTTGGTAATTATCCTAAACTCTCTTTATTTTCTTATTTCTTTCTCTAGTGTTTTGTTCTAAAACTATGTGAGGTATAGGTGTTCCAGATATATTATCGCTGGATCAGCTTCAAAATGATCCTGAAGTTTTTCCTAGGATGAGTATTATTTCAGAAGATCCAGGGCCTTCATCTTTGGGCTTTGCTTATGAGCCATCTCAAAACTTACCTCCAGGTTAAGTCATTTTGTTAAGCTTTATGTCTGTTTTTCTTAATTATCTAACATATGTTATGCACAGATTCATTCGTAAATGATTTTACTGATGATCATCTAAGCATGAACGCGCCCCTACTGCATAGTGGAGTAGATTTAACAAATCAGGGGTTTTTAACTAACATTCAACATCAGGATCAAATGCAGTTGATCTATAGTGACACTATTGGGTTTGCTTCAGCGAATCCTGGGTTTGTGGGTGGCTTTCAATATCAGAATGACCTTCAAATGATTCAAAGAAATCTAGAGGGATTTCAAAACCCTGGGTTCGTAACTGAAAATCAACAGTTACTGCCGACGGCAGATACTAATGTTATTGCACCAAAGTTTATCTTTGGTTTAACAAATCAGGATAATGCTCAAATGATTCAGAATGACAATAGTACAACCAGATTTGATTCTTTGAGTCCAAGAACCATTGAACTTCGTAGAAAAAGTGGTTCTGACCGTGCGTTAACTAAGGAAATAATATCCATGCATTTTGACAAGCCCATTGAACAAGCTGCAAGGGAACTAAATGTTGGAACAACACGGTTGAAGCAATGTTGTAGAGAGTTAGGCATACCAAAATGGCCTCGAAGACAGCTTAAGAGTCTAGAAACTCTTATTAACCACACTCAGGTTAAGAATTGTTTTTCTTTCTCCAAAATTTTAATACCATAAGATTGTAATGACTGAAGGTTTTTATGTAACAGGAATTGGGTAATAATCCTAATGAAGCAGACATAATACTTGGTATAGAGAATGAGAAAAGAGCAATAATCGAGGGTTCCAGTTCGAAAATGACTGATACCACAAAGAGATTTAGGCAAGCTGTCTTTAGAGATATTTACAGGAAACGAAAGGTTCAGAAGAGGGAGGAAGCTTCATCAGGGACCAATACACAACAGCAATATTTGCCGTCTGATTCTGCTACATGCAGTATGAATCCTGGTTTACTTGGGCATGTATATGATGAAAGGTCACATCCCATGATAGAAGGTATGACCATTCCTATTCATCAGGAAGGTCCAAGTCAAGTACTTGTTGATGAAGATTGGAGTTTCTTAGATCAGGAAGATATAAATCTTGATTTACTTGAGCATGATGAAGGCTCCCATCCTATGATAGAAGGTATGGCCATTCCTATTCCTCAGGAAGGTTCAAGTCAAGTACCTTCTAATGAATATTGGAATTTCCCAGATCCAAAAGATCTTTGTTGTGCTTTCTTTGGCTCTCAATCTAAGTCTTAGACATTGCTCAGTCTATAATATATGTATGGTGGTTATCTTTTAATAAAATTAACATAAGATTTAAGTTAAGCAATCTATATGTCTATGGTAGTTGTATTCTAAGGTATTAAGTATCTGCAGTGAGTTTTAAGAAGACTCTTCAATCTCTAAAGCTCTCAACCATTGTAGTGTGTCAAACACATTGATTAACATTGATTGTTCAACGGTTCAACCATAAATAACGTAGGCGATCATTTCATGTTTATTGGTGGTATTCTTGTGCCATTGAGATTAAGTTTTCGATAACAGTTATTGGTTAGGTATTATTGAAATGTCAGGTTGACTATGTAAGGATTTGGGTATAAGAGATCCATAAAGTGTCTAGATGTATGGTTCTATAGTATTGTAAAATACTCCTATAGTATTTTAGCTTTATTTTACTTTAGGACTATATTGTATTGTTTATTATATGACATTCTGTACCACGACGTTTGCCAAAATGACAACTCAATCCCTAGACTTAAAAATATGTAGTATGATGGATCTGACATAGTCTTTAACTCAAGGGACTATATTTGTGTGGTTTCAATTTCCTTTCCATAAGGTGTAAATTGATGAATTGTTAATGCTAAGAATATGAAACGATTAATGGAGAGATTTATTTTTGGATGCTAATAACATGATTGATCTTGGTGTTATATAGGGGTTTTAAGACTCTTCATTTCCCTTGTGAGACTCTTCATTTCTCCTGTGAGATATTTTTAGAGTTTCTCTATATATGGTCCTTAGTAAGTTTTTAGACTTGTTGTTCACTACGACTATTTCTAAGTACATGTCAGTCATACTTGGAACAAATAGAGTTGATCAGGCTCTATCTGTCCTAGGTATGATCACATAACTACGTAGGCTTACTCGTAGTGTTCAACTCATCTTATTACTCTTGTATTGTTCTAGTTATGACACTGTTCTAGTATGTATGTACTTGTACTTATACTTTATAAAAATATCATTGTATTTTAAAGTATACTTTGTACAGATTGTTTTAGAGAGTTTTAGTCCCATTGTATTTATAGTTGTATATCTTAAATAGATTGATATACTTAGTTCACTATAAACAATGCTCTGATACCAATCTGTCACACCCCCAAACCACGATGGCGGAATCGTCTGAGGGTGGATGACTTCATGAACAATATCATAACAACGTTTGTACAATAGTGATCAAAGCAACACATCCATCATATACATAATTGTAAATGTTACAAGAGTTCAAAATACAATATGTTCCAAATACAATTACAATATGATATTAAATACATAGTATGGTACCATAATGAACCATCGTCAAAACTTGTAGTTACCTGATTCATCAATTTCCTGAGAATACAAGTAGTTTGAAAGAGTGTCAACATTACGTTGGTGAGTTCATAAGATTTTTGTATGAGAAAATTCATAGTCCTTTTTCCTTGTAAAGAGATAGTGTTTGAAACCAGAAAATCCAATATTTTCTATGTGAATACATGTTTATTCGTAGATTAGTTGTAGATCTAATTTTGTAAAACCTTTACGTAGGTGAAATCGTATTTTATTTGTATCTTACTGAATTGTAGTTTTAATTCCATAAAACTCGTATGTATAAGTAAATTGTACTTGTATTTATATCTTGATAAAATGTAGTCTTAATACATAAAACTTGTATGAGAAATCCATTTCCTTGTAAAATATAATATCGTAATCCAGAAAATCCAATATTTTCTTATAAATGTGTTGTAGTCTTAAAAGGTCCAAAGACTAAAAATGTATAACGTAAGTTGTATTATAGTATAAAACTATTTGAAGTATGTATTTATCCACATAAACATTTTAATAAGTTGATTGTTTTCCCATGTAAGACGTCCTATAACCATACTGTGACCTTGTAGGCCTGTTGCGACGTTCTTCAGGCGTCGGAATGTTATGACATTTGTCACCCCAGACCCGTCGGTCTAACTGTAGCTAGCAGTTCAGGTGCGGGATTGTCAATCCCGTATAGATCTATACACAATTATCACGTTCTCTTACCGAGACTCTGGTTATAAATGCAGGACTTATTGTATCATGCTTAAATAAGCACTAGTGAAGACCCGTCTCACAAAAATGTATGTATATCAACTTGTTTACGTAAACTTTGTATATGTAAAACCCTTGTATTTGCACAATATAGTAATGTATAATAATTATATATTCTATATAATTATTTGTCTTGTTTAAAACGTCTTAGTAACCTTTGTATCCACAAACTATTCCTATAATAGTTTATTTTTAGTGTTCTGTCATAAAAAGCATATATGTGAAATAATTTATTTAGATGATTATAAATAACACATTTTAAGATATTTTCTACAATAGTAGTGTAATAATTTGGTTTTACTCTTTATTAATGCCAATATAATATTTCATGACTATCAAATAAAGAACGGCCAGGTAGAAGATCAAATGGGGAGGCAGGACCCTTTCAACGTATAAGCCTTTCGGAAATCCAACAACCTAGCCCAATTGATCGGCCTAGACACCGCTCTCGTAAGTAGATCAATCGATATTATATTTTTGGAATTATAATTGAATTGTTATAATAATAACGTTTTACCAAATTTGCATTTTGTTTACTATTGTTGCAAATGTTCCATAAATAGTCATTTTTATAATATAACTTGTATTCTTCCCCTAAAAACTTGAATAATGGTAAAAAGAAGGGGTATGAACTCACCTCAATGTCGATTAGCATCTTATCGTCGATTGTTGTTAGATCGCCCGACTCTTCCTCGAACTTACTATATTTATAACTGAAATAACTACTTCTAACGCTCATTCTTCGTATATATCTATAAATATCGAAGAATATTCTAACAATACTATCTAGTGATATACAGAGCAAAATTCTGTGGTGTGAGTAAAATGAGAGAAATGAGGCTCATATTTATAGTAGATTTATTTTCGTATAGCGGCCCTCAAGATATATAGATTTGATAATTATAGCTTTTAGAATTTGTTTATGACAAAACATACCCTTAAAATACTCTTTAAATAGATTTAATAGTTTTTATAATAAATAAACGATTTTTGTTTATAAAAATATAATCTACGAAAATCGTAGTTTAATAATATCAACTTTTTAACTAAAAATCTCTAACGAATTACCGAAAGGGTATTAGTTGTAAGTTTAATAAGAGTACAGGGTTTAAATGTAAATATAATTTCTTTTTAAAGAAAAAGAAAATATTAAATATAAAACTGATATCCATAATATGAAATTTTGACGTCAGGTTGTTCGTATCGACGATACCGTTGTAACGGTATATTTTGTGTTTTATAAAACAATATATTATTATACTTAACAATACGTTTTGAATACGTATGATTTAAAATGAATATATGAATTTTTAAGGGTAAAATATGTAAAATTGGATAATAATGGAGTGGGACCCGCTATATATATAATAATAATAATAATAATTGAAAGGTTCCGTCGGTTGAATCATCCGTGAATATATATATATATATATATATATATATATATATATATATATATATATATATATATATATATATATATATATATATATATATATATATATATATATATATATATATATATATATATAATCAAACGTCGCTTTCAAGTTAAATTATATGTTTTTCTATCATAACTTTTTATGTATAACGTTTTGTAAAAATATAAATATATATTTGGAACCGTCGTAATTTTATCTACATTTCGATATAAAATTTGTAATATTCTGAAGAGTTTTATATTTTTACCGTTTTTCTATCGTAACTTTTTATATATAACGTTTGGTACAAATATAAATATATATTCGAAACCGTCATATTTTTATCTACGTTTCGATTTAAAATTTGTAATTTACCGTTCACTATTCACACCGGATACTATTCACGTCGGATCACTATTCATGCCAGATTACTATTCACGCCGGACACTATTCGTAATTAAAATTTTATTTTAAAATATCTAACTTAATAGCGTTTGTTTGTATAATTGTTTTGAATTTGCGTACATAGTATTATAATATCAAATAAAACATTGTATATGTTATGAAATTTATATTTCAATATATTGACCTATCATACGTTTCGGTTGACTTGAGTTGACTTTCGTTGACCTAATTTGACAGTTGTCACACCAATCATAACCCTAACAAGACACATCAGACTAGGGTTTCCCAAACCATACTTTGTTTTCATCTTTGGCTTCAATTCATTCAACATTTGCTTGTACCACGAATTACTTTCTTCATCATACCATTCAAAGAACCCACAGTCTTCATTCTGATTGGGAAAGTACCTGCATCCAAAATATCTTCTAGCGGGATTCTTGTCACTCCAGGATACCGATAATGGAGCTGAAAGGCCACAGTAACACCTCCTAAAGGGACCCTTCGTTGACTTGCTGAAACCACTTTGGGATGATGAACCACTTGAAGCCATTGATGTCTTGAAGAAATCGCAATTTCTGAGAAGCCGATACGTAGACTTTTGGGTGTAATGAGGGAAGAAAAAGATTTGCTTATATTAAACCCTAAAATATGCCAAGTAGGATCATCCACGTACGCATATTGCCTTATCAGCATCGCAAAACCCTTTCAGTCGATCAATTGGTTAATTTTGAAACTCAATTAAAACGTTAGTGTCTTTTATGAAAAAAAATAAATAGATAATGACTAAATTGAAAAAAAAAACCTGAGTGTCAAAATCGAAATTTTTGGAAAAGTTAGTGTCTTCTATAGAATTTGCCCTATATTTTATGAGATATCAATGTACTAAAAGCAGCATTTTTGGTTAAAAAGTAACATAAATGGTACTTAATAGTTGAAATTATTTGTTTCAACACTTATGGCACTTGTGGAGCATAAGGAGCTGAAGATGCCTACATGCATCAAATACGTGACGTATCTAAAATGTAATGTGCTACATGGAAAAGAGGATCGCTACGCATTCAGTAGTATAATGCGACACAATGTAGGATAACAACGGCGTAGAGAGATAACAACGAAACGTGGAAGATAACGATGAATTGCAAGAGTATCGCCTGACGCAACACATTCCTATAGATATCGCGACGTGTTCTATGCTGGGTAGTCAATCTCGCGCTATAGCGTTGCTATAGCGCCGAGATAACGTTTTGCGGAGTCAGGCCGAGACAGAAATGAAAATCTCGGTTAGTAATCTCGCTGGCGCTATAATTATCGCCGAGATTTTCCGAGATTGTCCTATATTTAGCGCTATTTGGGACCGCTATAGCGGCGCTATGACCGCTATTTGGACCAGGTGATTATTTTTCCAGATATTTTGAATAATATTGGGTTGTTGACTGTAATGTGTGTTGAGGTCATTATTTTGTGTATATTTTTCATTATGGGATATGATTCTTTGTATCAGATATGATTGTGATTAACAAGAAATTAAAGTATTACTTATGAATATAGGAGTATAAATATTAATTGTATGTAATATAAAAAAGCTATTCCGCCGCTATACCACCGCTAGAACCGCTATTTCAAATAGTGGCCAGTGACCGCTATTTCATTTTGGACCGCGATAACTGCATAGGTTCTATGTTATCAGAAAAACTATATATATAGCCTCAATCTCGACCTAAAAAGACTAGGACAGTTGAGAACCGAGGAAAAACCATAAGATCGACATTTAAAAGTCCAAAAGGTAGTTGGAAGGCCGAAAGGATGACGCGGGCAAGATTCTAGAGGATTTGAAGCAGAATCATTAGGTTACTGTTTTGTTTGCCTTACTGTCTATATTTAGCATACATTCTGGTTTCTTTAACCATTCTAGTTAAGATTTGGGTTATACATGTTGTTTTTTTTAACTTAATCACTAAAAATAAAATGACATTTAGTGACACTTAAAAACTGTCACTAAAAACCCAAAAAGTTCCACTAAAGACCCGCATGGCAATCAGCGACACAAAAATGGTGCCACTAAAAGCTTTTAGTGGCACTTATTGGTTGTGCCGTTGCAACCTTTCTAGTTTTTAGTGACACTTTTTTATGTCACTATATATTTGCTAAAAAAATATAATTTTCCTACTTTTAGCTACAGATTTTTTTCCACCAAAAATTATATTATAAATAGGTTTGATTTTTTTAATAATTAAATGGAATATAAACTAATAAAAAGACAATTAAGATAATAAAATTAAAAACACAATGCATTACTTAATTTAAAATTAAACTTGTCTAACAATAATATTCTAAATATTTAAAACACAAATTTTTTAATAAGTCTAAATTATGTTATGCTAATAACACTAAAAACATAAAACTATCAAACTAAGTGCTTGTTGGGGGACACGAAACTTGACATTTAGTGACACATAAAAACTGTCACTAAAAACCCAAAAAGTTCCACTAAAGACCCGCATGGCAATCAGCGACACAAAAATGGTGCCACTAAAAGCTTTTAGTGGCACTTTTTGGTTGTGCCGCTGCAACCTTTCTAGTTTTTAGTGACATTTTTTTATGTCACTATATATTTGCTAAAAAAATATAATTTTCCTACTTTTAGCTACAGATTATTTTCCACCAAAAATTATATTATAAATAGGTTTGATTTTTTTAATAATTAAATGGAATATAAACTAATAAAAAGACAATTAAGATAATAAAATTAAAAACCCAATGCATTACTTAATTTAAAATTAAACTTGTTTAACAATAATATTCTAAATATTTAAAACACAAATGTCTTCAAATTTTTAATAAGTCTAAATTATGTTATGCTAATAACACTAAAAACATAAAACTATCAAACTAAGTGCTTGTTGGGGGACACGAAACTTGACATTTAGTGGCACATAAAAACTGTCACTAAAAACCCAAAAAGTTCCACTAAAGACCCGCATGGCAATCAGCGACACAAAAATGGTGCCCCTAAAAGCTTTTAGTGGCACTTTTTGGTTGTGCCGCTGCAACCTTTCTAGTTTTTAGTGACACTTTTTTATGTCACTATATATTTGCTAAAAAATATAATTTTCCTACTTTTAGCTACAGATTTTTTTTCCACCAAAAATTATATTATAAATAGGTTTGATTTTTTTAATAATTAAATGTAATATAAACTAATAAAAAGACAATTAAGATAATAAAATTAAAAACACAATGCATTACTTAATTTAAAATTAAACTTGTCTAACAATAATATTCTAAATATTTAAAACACAAAGGTCTTCAAAT
The DNA here is from genome assembly GCA_023525715.1 of Cichorium intybus. Lineage (NCBI taxonomy): Eukaryota > Viridiplantae > Streptophyta > Magnoliopsida > Asterales > Asteraceae > Cichorium > Cichorium intybus. The sequence goes on along the minus strand of CM042014.1, from coordinate 36,677,975 downwards.
TTTTAATAAGTCTAAATTATGTTATGCTAATAACACTAAAAACATAAAACTATCAAACTAAGTGCTTGTTGGGGGACACGAAACCTGACATTTAGTGGCACATAAAAACTGTCACTAAAAACCCAAAAAGTTCCACTAAAGACCCGCATGGCAATCAGCGACACAAAAATGGTGCCACTAAAAGCTTTTAGTGGCACTTTTTGGTTGTGCCGCTGCAACCTTTCTAGTTTTTAGTGACACTTTTTTATGTCACTATATATTTGCTAAAAAAATATAATTTTCCTACTTTTAGCTATAGATTTTTTTTCCACCAAAAATTTTATTATAAATAGGTTTGATTTTTTTAATAATTAAATGTAATATAAACTAATAAAAAGACAAATAAGATAATAAAATTAAAAACACAATGCATTACTTAATTTAAAATTAAACTTGTCTAACAATAATATTATAAATATTTAAAACACAAATGTCTTCAAATTTTTAATAAGTCGAAATTATGTTATGCTAATAACACTAAAAACATAAAATTATCAAACTAAGTGCTTGTTGGGGGACACGAAACTTGATTGCAGGTGACTTGTGAATAATAAGTCTAAATTATGTTATGCTAATAACACTAAAAACATAAAACTATCAAACTAAGTGCTTGTTGGGGGGGGGGGGACACGAAACTTGATTGCAGGTGACTTGTGAATAATAGATATCAGACACCAAACCCTTAAAGGAAAAATCATCCATTAGAACTTTTATGTCCCACCAAGTCATTAACAACAACTTTCCCACTATAACAAGCAGCAATCCTCTCTTAGCTATAATGTTCATCTCTTATATTGTAATCTAAAAAGACAAAATCCTAAGTTGCAATACCAATTACTTAAGTAAAAGATAAAAAAACTATACCAACAAGAGTATAATCACAAGTCATAAAACTTACAATCTTATACCGAATAATAATGTCTATATCAGCATCCAAGATCCTGAAGTACTCATCAAGGTCCTGAAGTACTCATCAGGACTTTTCCTTCTAATAGCAACCTAAAATGCAACTTAGCAATTTGGTGTTATATTTGTTATAAAACAAATGGAAACAGTAAAAAATGAGTACCCGAATTACTTTATCAATTAATATATCAACTATGTTCGCTTGAGATATTCCCTCGCAAAGCTTTAATCTAAGAATCTTGTAATTTCACTATACAAAGAACGATTTAACAAAAAATTGACCAAGGTCAAGCAACATAGTTGTAAAATCTTCAAAAGGATACCTGGTCAAACTAATAGTAAGAGCTATAGTCAACAATGTGAATAATCTATACATCAATTTAACAAGTTTTGGTAGTATTCTATTGGTCCACATCAGTACACGTCTTCATTCCCTTTGACATGTAACCATTCTAATTCCAGAGTCATTCATTATGATGGAATCACATTTATAATATCAGAAATTGTTTAATTATATAAAAATTAAACATGTAGATATACTCCACCAACATGTAACTTGATTAATGTGACCCTGAACTTTGTTATCCAATAACGACATTGTCAGCTTTTGGCACATTAAGGTCCTAAAACACACATGTATATCTATATATCTTATAATAGAAGCATATTTCAAAGCACCACATTCATTTGAAACTCCCATGTCTTTTCATATTTCTTTTAATACTTCAACCACAATTATTTGAAACTTACAAAACTTTTCATTTTTTCTCTTAATTATGCACTAAACTCATTTATATTATATTTTCAATATTAATTCTATCATTTTAAACATAATATATTTAATTTATTACTTTAGTTTGGTTGTAAATATTATCATTTTAATTCTATCGTTATATAGTTATCAATCTAATATACTTATTTTTTCCATTCAAAATGAAAACAAAATATCAAATAAACTTCGAAAATTTTGTTGAAATACTACTTTATAAATGATTAAAAAAATATAACATAATGTTCAATGAAAAATCTAAACTGAAATATGAAATTAACAAAAACTTTGATCAAACTACTTTTTCTAATAATGAAAATTTTCAAAAAAAGTAGTTTTCTATTGATTAAAATAATAATAATTGCATTTATGTATTAATTGGTTAAAATATGAATACTAGAAGAAATTGGAAAAATACACCAACCTTATGTTGATTTTTCTATATTCTTGAAATTGTTTTTATATTCTTTATATTATTTAGGAGTGTTTGATGTATTTTTAATACAAACATTATAATAGTTATTTTGACACTTTTATGTTATTTAAAGTTGTAGTATTTAAATTTTCTATAGTATTTGTTATTTGTCAGATTGTGATATATAAAATCATGAAATTGTTTCTACAAATTTTTTTATGATTATGGAGGGTTTGATGTGGTTTATGAATATAAATGTTATAAGAGATGTTTCAATGCTTCTATGTTATTACTTTTTTTCATACTTTTGTTATTCGTTTGTTTCTACGAATTTTGTGTGTGATATACGATTGTTTGGTGTGTTTTTCGAATGAATATGGTATAATAGATATTTTCAATGGTATCATGCTATTAAAAAGCATAATATTGATTTTTATACTATTTGTTATTCGTTAGATTGCAATATTCATTCGACAATCAAGAAATGAAACAAATGTAATGTTTTAATCATATTCCTTATTGAAAAAAAAGAACAATAAAATTTTTGGACGTTTTAGCTAAACAGCCGCATGAGGTTATTTATGATGAAATTAGTTTTGAATAAAGAAAAATGGAAATCATGGTTTATTTAGAATGGAAACAATGTTTGACATAGCTTAACACGCTCCATAAAATTATCAATTAAATGAGATACATGACCAATAATTTAAACTATGAAGATTAATAAAACTAATTAGTTAAATAAAGTTTTTCCTTTGCTACTCACGTATGTTTTCATGTAGAAATATTAAATAATAATTCGTTAAAGTTAACAATTTTTAATCATTTAATGTAGTTCATTAATCTTTAATGTTATTGTATATTAACAATTTTTACTTATTTTAATTTACAAGCTGTTAAATTAGAAATATTAAACCAAGTTATCTTTGTAATCTTTAATGTTATAGTATTTTTTTCACAACAACTCTTATTATTTTACAAATCAAATTATCGTTTCTCATCTATTAAGACATAATGTTAAAGAATAGTAATAATAACTATTAGAAGTAATAATTGTGTAACATAAGTTATAAAATCTGTTGAGATGTAATAGTTAATAACTTTCAGATGAAATTTGAGGAACTTTGACATTAAACGAAATATTTCAATATAATTAACCAACAATAATTCTTTGCAACTAAAAACTTTTTACTTATGTTAGTTTATTATCAGTAAGTCTAAAAAATTTCACAATAAAGATTCCAACTATACTATGAATTCATTTTTTATTTTGACCATCATCTGATGAAATTTTCATATTGTTTATTTATTATAATATAAATTAACAAATTTCTGTATTTATTTTTTGATGTTTTTAGAATGAATGTATTGATATAAGATAATATATTGATGATACATTGACCTTTTGATTTCTTATATAAAAGTGTTATTTCATAGTTGATGAAAATAACTTAGATATTTTTTTAACAAAACACATTTATTATTATTTTAACTACATATATTTGTTTCTACGCAACGTGCGGGTATTCGCCTAGTATGTATGTATATATTGATGTAAAAAAATAATAACTATTAAAGAGAAAAATACCCTTGATTATAACTTGGGAATTTTATCATAAAATACATGGCCATCATCAGCACAAGTGACTCTTATGTCATCTAAACCAGACATGAGAATGTCTCCATCTGCATTGAAGCTCACATTGTCGAAGAAATACTAGGTAATATTGGAATTAATTTTTCGCAAAAAACTAAAGTCGCAAACAGCTTTAGATTACTTTCCAGCAGATGTGATAATCATATACACAACTAAAAGCAGAATGATACACAATCGTGATTGTCTAAATTAAAGAAATCAAAATCTGAAGTCAAACATGATATAACAATACGAAAAGAGAACATATAAAAAAATATGTGGCGATTGAGATTTTGAAAAAAGAACATATAAAAAAATCATCAGCACAAGTGACTCTTCTATCATCTAAACTAGACATGAGAATATTGGCTTATTGGGTTTTTGGAAAAAGTCATAAGTCATAAGTAAGGGCCTCCTTACTTATTAAAAACTGCTTATTTGCCCTTACCAAAGGTAAATAAGCAGTTTTTAATAAGTAAGGAGGCCCTTTCTTATGACTTATGGCTTTTCCAAAAAGCCAATAAGTCAATAAGCAGTTTTTATAAGCACATCCAAACGGCCCCTAAGAAATAGCTAAAAGAGGGGAAAAACTCGATAATCTAAAGCGAATGTTAAATGGAAGGGAGAAATGGAACTGATGCTGGATTCATCCAGCGAAGCAGTGTAGGATGACTGGAGCACATTTAGCCATTGAGGGACCCAGGGAATACTAAAGTCGCTATTGTCGATTATCAAATGTTGAGGGCTCGAGAAAGACACAAGTTGGATTTGAGAATACGAACTCTAGAGGGAAGCTGGAGGAATGGTTGGAGTTTTGATTTAAAATAAATTTAGGGTTCACTTGGGATGGGAGGAAGCGGGCTTTCCTAATAATTGGGATCGTCGCTGAGTCAGGGGCTGCTGACTGATGTAGTGGTGGCTCTAATTAAATAATGAGGTCGATGATTGGCGATTGTCGGTGGTAATTGGATTGATGAAGGGAAGCAATGATTGCAATGACTTGGCGGTTTGTGGTTGTGATTGCTTCCAACAAGCGTATGGAAGATGTGCAGAGAAAAGGCAATTGATGGTTGCGACTGCTGACCGGTGAAAGGGGACGATGCTCGTCCCAAAAGCTCGAACTTGAAGCGGGATTTGTGTAAAAAAATTGTTTTCCCGCTAGGTTTAAGAGGAGGGTAAGAAATGTGTTTAAGTTGGTATATTTAGGGTTGTCAAAAGCGGGATTTGTGTGAAACTTTTTGTTTTCCAACTATTTCTATTAAAAGTTATAATGGCATAAAAACTGCCACTATAAGTATATTATAGTCGTATAAAAGCAAAATGCCACTAAAACTTTGTGTTACTAAATGTAATTTTAATTGTAGTGAATGAAACCCTAATTTTATGATTTGATTGACATTTGGTTAATAAAAGTTGTTTACTTTATCTTCTTAGTTTAATCAATGATCATTATATGCTAAAGTTTGAATCTTTTTTGTCTTATTGCTGACTTATTTCAATCTAGAGTATCAATATGATTATTTGACTTGAATCATAACTGTTCCATGACCATTAGACAGATATGACTAAAGATGGATCAAATCCTACGGTTACGACCGTAAGGTAATGAACTTTAATGTATAAATCGCATTAGATGTCCATTTGTGTAATTAATTATCATGACCATGGAGATTAATTAACCAGATTAAATCTACATGATATGAACTTAATAATTGATAATAGGGATAACTAGCCTACATGACAATTGTGACTAGAAGTCCTTAGAATAATTAGGATTAGTGAACGGACCAATGGAACTTATTAGCTTATGAATAAGTGAGCAACACTTTAATGATCATCACACTTAATAGAAATAAGTCATAATTAAATGGCGGAATCAAGTTAAATAAGAATATATTCAGAACTGTTTCCAAATCAGTTTTTTATAACAGTTGCCTTTGTTTTTCCTTTTATGTGCCTTTTACATTTTATATCAAATTCCCCCTTTTATTTTATGTTCTTAGTATTAACTAATAATTAAATAGGCTAATATGTACTCGTTACCAAGCTTTTGACACCCTTTCTTACCGGAGTTATACCGCTACATGATTTGGATCACTGCCTAGTATGTAATAGTTCCTAGTTGAGATGAGATCGATTTAATAAATTTAAAGTGAGATCTGTCACATCAAGCTTTTGGCACCTGTTGGTGGATTGATTTGTACGCATCAATAACACCATTTTGCAATGTCCAATGTTATAATTACACATTACTAGTGCAAATTATAATTTATACATCATGTTTAACTCATAAAAATTCATTTCCAATTACAAATATCCAATTTATTCCATAATTCGTGTTCAACTTCCATTTTCATACCTTTTTCTGAATTCATGAGTTTGAATACTAACTACAAATTTTAACATGTGTCTGACCACAGATAACATGTTGATGTGCACTAATTCATTTATATATATATATATATATATATATATATATATATATATATATATATATATATATATATATATATATATATATATATATATATATATATATATATATATATATATATACTGAATTACAAGTATTTAAACCAATATCCCAAACTAGGGTTTATGTTAAGATTTCTGAGTGTGAAGGGAAGTTACAACCTTCCTCTAAGCCACATTGGCTATCCTACAAACATAACCAGCAGACCAACAGTGGTTTGTATCCACACCTGTAGAGTTTTTGGAAGCTTGGGGAAGTAGTATTCATACATGATTTCAGTTTCACTTCTATAACGCCGTAATACTTTCGGTAAGTAAATTTGAGTTAATGTTAGAGTAAATAAGATTTATTAGGTTGCTATATGAGTTAGGATGATTAGAAGTTCATTTAAGAGGAATTTAAGTCTAAAAAGTATCAACAATTGAGAACCCGGGTCATGTTACCGTCCGTAAAACGAACAATAGATGAAACCGAGTCGTGTTCAAAAACCCGGACCGGGTTCTGAAAAACCCGGGGCGTGTCAGAAAACCCGGACCGGGTTGCGGTAGTGGGTTAAATACGAATTTTGAACTCATTTATTCATTTTACGAACAAGAAACCTCCTTAGGCGATTTTCAGAGCAAGGGGTGCGATTTTTGAGCATCTTGATCTAGGGTTTTGCTTAGGAAAAGCTTAGGAAAGTCGGATTTAACGCCGAAACACGTTCTTGAGTTCTTAATTTCGAGGTTTGTGATTTTTGGTTTTAGGGTTTTAAACCCTAGATTCTTAAATCTGAAATTTTGCTTTGAATTAGCTCATGTGTTGTAAGTAGGTTGTTAATATGTGTTGTATTGAGTCACTATTACGATTATTGCAAAGTTTTAACGGTTGATTTGGTAAAAACCGTGAAATTTGGAAGTTTTGAGTTGATAGCATATGATATTCATAGTTTGTGATCCTTGTTATCTATTGATTCTTGGTCCATTGAGTTAGATGTTGTTGAATTGTTTTGAGAATGTTTGAGGTATGATATGTGATGTCATTTTTCAGCAGATACTTATAGAAGGGAAGGAGATACACGAGGCACGTGTGGACCACGAACTGAACAGACCTCAGGTGAGTAGTTCTAATTCATTGATTATGATTACACTATGTTGTAACTGAATTAAATGTAAAATTTAATTGGTTAGAATAACAAATAGTATGAGTTATACAAAATGGAGAATTCCTTGTTATAAACGAGTACTTAGTGTGAATGAGCACACTAAATAATTGAGATAGTCGAAGAGATTGAGATCATTGGTACTTGCTTATTGTATTTGTTGAGAATTAATGAAATGAATTCTAAGTTTTAATTGTTTTCTCACTGAGCTTAATTAGCTCATAAAAATGGTTATATGGTTTGTATTATAGGTGACAGGGGTAAGAAGATTGCTGAGGGATGATTGTCTTGACATGGGACTTAACTTTTGGACTGTTTGTAAACCAAGATACACTCTTTTGTATAGTTTTTGTAAAAACGGTCTTTTGTAACCCAGTTTGGGACACGTTTGTTTAAGTACTTGTTCTTTTGAATACTACTTGTACTTATGTTGCTTAACTTTGATTATACCATGATCACTTATGTTTAACTTTGAGTGATAATGATGTAATTCGGAGATAAGAAACTGGGTGTTACAACTTCCACTGTCTACATATATCCTATGCATAATTTCTTGATTCCTTTAATTATGAGAGGCTCGTCTCCTTACACATGTCGGGATTCAATGTCTCTAGAGAACATAAAGTTTCGTATGTGTCACCTTTTCATAATTTATTCTTTTGTCTCATTGAAGCTTCTTATCACTAGTACTTTTGTTCTAGGGTGTTTTACGTCTTTGTTTTAAGTGTGAGCATACTTGTACCCTTTTTAATATCATTTTATTGAGATTTTTTCTCTCAGTATGTTTTAAGTTGAAACAATCGAGGATGGTATGCTCAGTCCTGTCATGGTACTCATGATATTTGGTTTGATCCATGTTTTGGGTTTTCCAGGAGTTATCATTGCTTGTATGTTATCCCCGACCGACTTTTGTTCGAGTAGGGAGTGATTTTTCTCGAAAACAAGATCCTTGGTTTGGGTATCTTTTTCTAAACGAGTGTTTGTCTATTCTAGGAGGTTTTTGTGAAACATGCCTGGTTCCTCCCCTAGTTAGTTATTTTGGGGTAAGGGCCTTGGCTCCTCTCTATTTTTCCTTCACAATTTTGTTGGCTGTCTCCTCCTCGTCTAAGTCTAAGTGCCTCTGGGCTCTACTCAGGAGTTCCTTTAAAGACTGGGAGGTTCACCCATCAACTTTTTGAAGAGCGTTCCCTACTCAAGTTTTTAGGAGAAAGCTGTAATCATCATTCTCTCATCTCAAAAGGGCATGCGCTAACTTACTGTAATGAAGTGAGCGAGGTACTCTCTTGTCGTTTTCCCCTTCCATTTGGATGCATCCCATGATTAATTGTATGTTAGGTGAAGTTTGAAGTTTTGGTTTGGTGAAGACTTTTTTTTAATGTTAGGCAGCCTCTTTTGTTGAAGGCCAAAGTCTCCTTGTTCATATTGAATTTTCTTTCACATTCCAAGCCTATAAATATGAGACTGCACAAAGAACATAAATGTACCACACCACAACCACAACAATGTAGTTGAATATACATTCCTAGTTACCCGCCGTGGACGTAGGTCAGTTTTGGACCGAACCACGTTAAATTCTTGTGTTCTTAATTTGTGAGCTGAGTGTGTGAGTTTAGTGTTCGTATGCTAAGTGTCTCGACCCTAACATTGTACGTCCTTTGTGAACTTCTTTTTCTTAATGAAGTTAGTTATGAAGTGGTTGGTAAAATTATCAAAATCATGGATAGGATCGACGAGCAAGTTACAAGGACCCTATGAGTATTGTAGCGAAGAAGTTACAAAAGAACCTTGTGTCTACCCTAATATTTCATGGATATTCAGTGATATAGCCATATATGTATGTGGTTCCATCATTTAACTTGATCCTTGGGATTTTTATCTTTAGAATGAGTAGATTGTTGATACTTTCTAAAAAAGTCGAGTTAGCATGCAATCTATTTAAACCCCTTTCTCTTTGGAAAATCCTGGTTTGGGATTTCCCCAAATAGGGATGCTTCCTTCTTTCATGGCTCTTTTGCCTTGGCGTTCAATTGTCTTGCTCTGCATCCCTGAATGATATTTGTCTGGCTCTCCCTGTTTGGGAAGAATGAATATCGACTTGTTCAAGCTTCCTTAATGTTTTAATTATGGAGTTGTCATGTGCTTTTCTTTTATCATGGGTTTATAGCTTTGGAAATCATGATAGGAGTTTCATTCTTCTATTTCCTAAGGACTTCCAAAATATGAGCTCATTCCAAAATTGCAAGGTCTCCTTAGTCACGTTGGTGGTGGTTCCTTTCGCAAGAGTCCCCATTGTCGATACTGGACTGAACGACATGCCCTCTTAGTTGAATCTTTCAATGACTATTACTTTTTGTGTCGTGTCTGGCAGATGGCGCCAGAGTAGTGATACCCAGTTTTGCAGGGGGACTATTCGTGGTTTACCACTTTTGTTTGAGAATATCTATCACTAAAAAAAGATGTTGAACTATATTTTAGGGGTTGTACGTCCTTGAAATATACTATGACAATCAAGTTAGTATTTAGAAAATGATACAAATGTACCAAACTATAAGAGTATTAATATTTGATATGAGTTATCTTGCAATACATTTGTGGTTATATTTATAGTCAAAATGGAGTGTGACTATGGATAATCCTCCATGCTAAGTCGGTTTCGTAAGATCTTTAATATGTCAAGAGATATTAGTACAATAATGATACTATTAAGCTAAGGATGGTAAACTTGCATGGGAATGTTACATGATCATCCGTGACACTTTTCTTATTGGTGATAATACGGCGTCTGCTTCTCTCAGGGACTATCTACACACACAGTGGCGGATCATAAGAGGGGCCAGTTGGGGCCATGGCCCCCCCGGTTTTCAACGTTAGAAGTAGAATATATATATAAGTTATTTGCATTCATGGTTCATATATTCAAAGTATTAGCTTTTTGGCCCCTGCGGTAAAAAATAGAAGAAGTTATTTTGGCCCCTGATTGAAAGTTTGTAACTTTGGGGTTACAATTTATACAAGTTTACTTGGAATCTATAACGGACGAAGACTTGAACAAACATCCTAAACTCACAACAATTAAAAGAAATTCTTCGAATAGGAAAGTTAAACCGAGCCCTAGAAAAATTAAAACCTCCGGAAAATTCCCAATCTCACCCGGAAAAGTTGCTGCCCAACAGTAGAGCAACATCTCCTCCAGCCTCCGGTCTCTTTATTCCGGTCATCGGATCTTCTGAACTGCATCTCTTCTGGGAAACGGCTACTGCTTTTTCTTTTCTGCGTCTTCTTTTCCGTTGAACGCCTCACCTAGTAAACAAGGCAGGCAGGACATTTGTTATTCTTTTTCAGTTTTTCTGATGGCTCTTAGAGACTAGAGTTAGAGTAGAAAGATAATGGAGTAAGATATAAAGGAGTAAAGGCACAGGGAAAGAGAAAGTAAAAGACAAGTAGCATACTGCATACATTTGTTTAATGCTTTTATTGCTTTTGCCTTTATTGCAGTTTTGTCTATACACGATAACAATGATACCCATTTGGCCATTAATTTTACATTCTTTAATGTTTGTATTTGTTTTGGAAGACTTTAGGAAAGCAAAAGACCGAAGAATTCCACTTTCATTAGCGATGTAACTATATTTACTAGTAGCTTGCATGTTTGAACTTATAGTTCTTTTTAATATTGAACGATAATTTTTTCGTCTATATGGTTATGTTTTTAAATTTTAATCTCGGCCCCCCCTTTAAAAAGTTTCTAGTTTCGCCCCTGTACACACAGTTGGTTAAAGTCAACATCTTCCATCAACGGTGATTGTCGTCTCGTGTCATAGCGCCATATAACTGCGGCAAGGATGTAAGTGCGGTTATTCTAAAAATGGTAATACGTTACATGATCACCGGCCAGGTCAAAAGAGCCGAAAACATAAGTTTTAGGTTACGAGTTGATGAATATTGACTCTTGAGGAACGACATATATAATTGTGTGGTAAATATCATATATGCACGTGAGAGATACCAAGATGTTACATATATAAGATGCATTTACAATTTTACATATATGCAAGCTAGAGATATCGAAATGTTGATTAATATGAAGCAATCTTTACAGGAAGCTTATTACTAATAAGTAATTTCTTTTTTCCAATAAATTATCATGTTTACCAACTTATATAAAATATCGATGCATAAGAAAAACGATATCAACTGGGTGAAATTTTATTTTTTTAATGACGTTGACGTTGACTAATTAAGCAAGCGAGGTTGCATATAGATCTAGTATGCAACTATGCATGTTCAAGTAATCACCTCTCAAGCCTTTTTTTTTTCTTCAAATTTCATTCATTCGTTAGCAATTATCTCTTGCTGACGCAGAGGTATTGCCAGTTCCAACAAATCCTTTGATATGAAGCAATTAGGTTTTAATCAACTATGGTTTCTTTGTGCAGATGTGGCAAACAGGTGTCCAATCAGCTCCAATCGATGAACAGAGTACCTCAAGGCAGCAGCAGGAAATAAGAATTTCGATTCCTTCATATCAGTCAAGACCATGTCCAGATCTAATTAACGGTAATTTCTTTTATCCATTTCACTCATGTACTTCGTTAGATCATGTACTGCTATTTTTGTTGGGATCCGATAAAAAAACCAACACAAAAATGGTCTAAGTCCTTTAGTTCGTTATATGTACTTCTCTGGTCCTCAAAACTTTTCAGTTTTCCCAAGTCCATCCTCACTATGAATCTGTTTATAAAGCTTTTCTGATATGAGTAAACCTCAAATTAATTGATGTTTTAACAATTTAATTAATCATGATCAAACCAGATAAGATAGTCTTTTAGCGGTGTTGGGATAAAAATTTTGGATTATTCGGTTCGATTTACCAATAAACCGAGTAAGGTTTCATATTTTTTAGCCCAATATTTTAATTCATAAAATAGGTAAAGAAGCCGGCATTTGATCTATGAGATTATTTTTGTAGGATTTAGGATTTGTTAAGGGATTTGCAATTAATAGGATTCGGTGTTGATCTATATTTAAAATGATTTTTAACTTATTATGAAATGATACAGTCAATAAATAATTTTTTAATATTTGAATAAATTTATTTCTTTTTACAATGGTTTGGTACCAATAACAAACCGTTTGTACAAGTTGTTTTATTATCACTTATTATAATGCTTATAAAAAATGCAAACCAAATTAAATTATACCTCTTATTTTAACCCAATAAAGCCTCGTTATCATAGATGGAGTATCTCATCTTTGTTTTTTTTTAATTGGTCCTCGTAAGTTTCATCTATATGATTTACTTGCCTTTATTAATTATATTGTAAGTTTCTTATAGATAAATCCTCCTACGCAATTTGTGTTTATGTATGAGTTTGGTGGTGGTGTTCATTCATAAAAGTAATCTATCATATGTAGAAAAATTAATCAGTCGATAATATGTAAGTACATTTTTTCTCATTTTATATATAAATAACAATTTGTTAAACATTAAAAAATAATTTATCAATTTATTGTATTTTATTACCATATAAATTAATTCAAATAATTTATCAATTTATTGTATTTGTTACGGTATAAATTAATTCAAATACTTTCTGTAAACTAAGATTTGGCATCACATAAGCCAATAACACACTTCATAAAAACATAAACTGTTTCAAATAAACTATTTCAAACACCCTCTTAAAATATGTAGTATGGTTGGTTTGTATGTCTGAAATGAAACGAAAGTCTAATTGGCCATTTTGTAAAATATTGTTTGGTTAGTGAATCTATTGAATCCTTTGAAAAATATATTTATATTAAATGGCAAAATTATCCTATATTCATATTTTGCAAGTATTTTTTATTTTATAGATAACTTATAAAAACTAATTATAAATAAATTTAATAGGCATCACAATATTAACTTTTCCTCCGTTCATGTTTCCTGTAACTCCACTTGCAAATGAAAATGGATTCGATTTATTAACGTCAACAAGAATGCTGACACGATTATCCTTTCAAATTTTGCATTTCAACTTGCATTTTTTCAACATAAATTCCTTGATTCCACTATTGATTCAATTGAGCCATGTTTCCCAAATATATTTACATGTTCATCAATACTCTGAACTGAAAAATTCTCATTTAGTACGAACTAAAATTTTGATCATTCAGCATTAACTAAAATTGGCATCACAATTTTGATCCATGCACTGAACCAAAACATTCTCATTTGATCAATGCTCTTTAAATGATTAAAATGACCTAATGATATAATATCTTATTTCAAAACAGTCAAAAAATAAGAAAAATTTTCAAAATGATCATGAAAATCACAGTGGACTAGTCTGCGATTTCTCCATCTCATCTGCGATTTCGCATCTGTTGGGTTAGCCAACTGCGATTTCGTCATCAGATATAAAAAATTAAATTCGAACTTTTCATTTTAGAGATTGACCATCCGCAATTTCCTCTCTACCATCTGTGGTTTCTTCCTGATCATGTGTGATTTCCTCTATTTCCTCTCAATCATGTGTGATTTCCTCTAAATTTAGAGGAAATCATAGATGATAGAGTGGAGCTCGCAGATAGTGACTTTCCAAAATGACAACTTAAAAAAAAATTATACCGGATGATGGAATTACAATTGGCTAACCCAACAGATATTAAATGGCAGGTGAAATGGAGAAATCGCAGATAACACAAACCATCTGCGATTTCTATGGCTATTTTCGAAATTTTCTTAACTTTGAGCTATTTTGAGATAAAATATTATATGATCAGCCTATTTTATTCACTTTCTCTTTTTCTAATCAATCAATACATGAGTAGGTAAAAACGTCAAACATCCACATTGGATTTAGACCAAACAATTGGAACCGGATAATGTATTACTTTATAAATATAAAATTTTGAAATATTAATCGAATACCTTATTCATGTTATTCGATTCACCCGAATAAGGGAAATATTAACCGAATGCAAACGAATGAAGTAATTCTGATTCGGTTAACGAACCAAATAGCTCAAACCTTATTGAATTCGAGTTGGTTATTCAATTTTTTTATGATAGTCTTCACTGCCTCCTTTGATTATGGGGGCTCCAAACATCGACAAACACCGCTAGATTACCTCCCTCCTAATCTGATATGGGTTGGTTATATCAGCCTTTTAATACAATTAAGTGTAAAATCTAAAGGTATAATTTTCTTTAATTATCAGAATTACCTAAAACTTAGGTTCTTCTTATTAAACTTAATTACTTTTTGACGTACTATGTTTTAACATTAAATTTATTTAATGATATTAAAAACTTAACTCCTAGAATCTAAAACATAAAGATAATAAATGTTAGCTCTAAAAAATTCAAATTCAGAATAATCAAATATTTGCTTCATCACTAAATATTATCATATATCAAGGATAAGTCTTTCTATCCTCAGACATGCTAGTATAGAATCCTATGATTGAATCCTAATATCCTGTTAACCAAGTATTCCAATTTGCTACTTGAGCTCGTGGTTAAAGTCCAAGTACTGCATTAAGTAACTAGTTCACATAAACCAAAGCTCACATACAACTATACCCCTTGTATGAGCTTAGATGAAATAATGAATATAAAAGAATCATCTAACACAATTTAAAAATCATTAATCATTTAGAAACTAGAGTTGCAGAATTTGGTCCTAAAAGGTTAAGTCATGACATTTACAGTTTGTCAAGTCATCTAACACAATTTAAAAATAATTAATCATTTAGAAACATAAGCAATAATTAAGTAAACAAATTACACACAATTAAATCTAATTACAAAGACTTCTAAATATCCACCCCAAACATTTCAAATTGCAGTTAACCTTAATAATTCAAAATATCATCATCAATATATACAACTTAATATTCAATGATTAGATAAAACAATACCTCATGAATCTCATTTTTAAACAAAGTGGGGATAAACAATATAAAATAGTTAAAGTAAAATTTATAATAAACAGGAGATGATGCAATGTATATGCAACTACTCTCAATCCCTAAGGGAATATTGAAACATTTGGCTATGTTTCTAGACACATATGATTAGCACAAATACCATAACAGAAGTTATTCCCATGGGCCAATACCCTTTTCCAACAAGTTATCCCTATGTCGAGCCACGGTGGAACTGTATTACATGTTGTGTAGCTAAACACCTTGTGTAAGGGAAGGTTATCTAAAATCCATGCTCATACATTATACATTGTTTGTTTTACCATCGTTTTGGACATCTATGTACAGTGCTCTAAAATGCACCCCATGGCGCGCGCCAAGGTGTGCCATGGAATGAGACGCGACTTCGTGGTTCCGAAAACCCTCATGACGGTGCTGCTAGGCGTCGCGCGTGCCAAGGCAAGCCATAGCGCAAGATTTATCTGTCTGATGTCGGGTGTTTTCCCATTTCCCGATTAAGAATAAAACATTTGAGTTTTTGTTAACTTTGTGCTATTAGTTGTTGATAAAACACTTCTAAAATCCCGTTATGTTTGATAAAAATCTATATTTATATATAAAATAACTATACATTAATATAAAATTGTCTCCTTACATCACACCTTGAAAAATGCCAAGGCTCGCCAAGGCTCATAAAATTTAGGCTTGACACTGTCACAACACCCATGCCTCACTTCTTTTAGAACGGTGTCTATGAGTGTCACTCAAAGTCATAACCCATCGTATGCGAGTGAACAAGTAGGATGCTTAAATCATTTCAACTTAAAACGAATTCCTTGTTTGAGACTAAAACATATTTAAAAATAAGTTTTCATGAAATCCACTAAGTACTTATATTAGCCACACAACACATAATAGTGTATGTTATGAAAACAAGGAACAAATCATTGACTTATAGAAGCTATTCAACCCAATTATAATATGTTTGATTGTCCAAAGTCATCCTATATAGATAGATACACTTATCACATAGGTGTTATGTTAAACTCGTTGATAGATTCTTCAAAACACTATATTATAACCTAAATGATCTAGTTAAGTCATTAGAAGAATAAATGAATTGGTTTGAGGTCAAACTCAAGTTACAGATTTGTTTTGTGGATTCTGTTAGTGCCTAAACCTGCCTAGTTTTATTTTGCCTTAAAATAATCCTTTCTGAGGTTCTAACCCGCTCGAGTTTATTTTCCTTGAAATGGGCTCACCCGAGTTCAACCCATACATGTTAAAATCATGTTTTTTCACTCATTTAGACATTGTACTTTGGTCCATTGGCACCCAAACCTTCCATAGCTATTCTAAATTATGTAATAAGACTTAGGAACGTGAATTAATGCATTTATACATCCAAAAACTTTTTCAATAACATCATTAACAAGATCAAACCAAAATTTATAGTGTTCACCAACACAAAATCCAATTCAATACTTAAAATTTGAAGATGAACACTAGTTTGAGATTTGTCCTATTTGCATCAGTGATGCTGCCATTCAAAATTCTAAACCTAAAATAACTTAGAAATCATCATGTACAAACATTAAATCGAAGATTTACAAGCAATAATGAAGATCCAAATGTCTAATGTTCTAAATGTTGGAGTAACTTCAACTAGATTTAGCTCACAAACTTGATCCAAGCTTCAAATGATGATCCAATACAAATACATATTGTCTTAAATAATAATTCAACCTACATCTAAAATGAGTTAAAGTTTTTATGGATTAGAAACCATTTCAAGTCAAATATCGACCAAAAATATCCATTAAGTCATTAATCAACTTTGAAAATCTCGAATAGATCAATAAGTGATGTTTAACACCAACAATGGATTTTTGGACTCAAAATAAATTGTAAACACTCAAATCAAGGTTGATTAAAGTACTAAACTCACAAAATGGGGCTAAAACTTTAAATTCCATCATTGATGGGGACTGAAAGCTTCAAAACAACACTTATATTCACATACAAGCATTATAGAAGTAGACCGAATTTATCATAATGGTCTAATGAAGGAAAATAACTAAAAGCTCAAGTAAAACATTGGATCTTAACAATGTATTTCAGAATTTAATGAAATTGTTAAATCCTAGGTTGATAGAGGAAGCAGATGAAGAGGATATACATTCAAGGACTCATTATTGATGTTCTAAGCTCATTTCCTTCAATAGTTCTTCACTCACCACTTCAAACGCTCTAGTTCAGTCATAAAATCGCCATTCACAACCATCATCTCTCAAGTTGGTCATTCTAGTGAGAAAGGGGGGGGGGGGGGAGGGAATGGGTTTTGTGTTCAAATCTTTGGACCTAATGGTGTAAACTATCCTTCACTAG
The DNA here is from genome assembly GCA_023525715.1 of Cichorium intybus. Lineage (NCBI taxonomy): Eukaryota > Viridiplantae > Streptophyta > Magnoliopsida > Asterales > Asteraceae > Cichorium > Cichorium intybus. The sequence continues at coordinate 36,660,294 of CM042014.1, read as the reverse complement.
AAAGTTTTCATTAGTTAACCCCCAAATAGCTCTAATAATTTCTACTACATCTTACTTAAACTTAGAAATGATATTCTTAATACTTCTTGTCCCAATTAATTCAAGACATGGTCAAACTTAAGTTTATCGTATTTTTCACAATTGATCATTTATACTTAAATTTCAACAAATGGCATATTTTAATCTATCTAACTTATAGATTTCACCTTTAACCACTGAATATGATTTTAGTAAAAATTAAATATCATATCTTAATTAAACAGAAGTCACAATTAAGTTTGACGACTTTGGTCCCTAGTTATTAAAATTCCCGAAAAAATAGGATACGTTTATACTTTTAACTTAAAAACACTAACATTAACCTTTAAATATTAATTTCTTGGCAATTTAAGCCCAAAACCTATTTTAAACATGTTTACACTTAAGTTTCTTACAAGTTTAGTCTTTGCATATTAAATTTTCCAAAAAGGATATCTACTAATCCTTGGAATTTTAACTTAAACGTCTAACTAATAGTTTTCGTAACTCCTTAACCTTAGCTAAATAATGGTTATACATAAGTTTCTTGAGTTTTACAAATTTATCCCCTCAATACTAAAATCCTCTCTATAACCTGTATTTAACTTCTCACTTACATTGAAACTTAATATTTTATTAATATTCGCTTTTTTGTTCAGATTTTATTCTTCAAAATTTTTATTTTTACAAAAATAGAAAACTATTTAACCCCAAAATACGGATTTTACAATTATCCATCCCGTTAGGATAATTTCTGCCTTGGCATCGTTAAGAAGAACTAAAGATCACGACTTTATCAACTTAAATCTACTTAAGGTTTATTACATAATTAATCAACAAGACCTCTTATGTGTTAAAATCTTAACGGTGATATTTGAACTTATCATCCTAATCCAACTCTTTAACTTAATGTCAACTATCTAACATTATATTTTTTTAAGTTCCACTTCCTAAAATTTTGGTTCTTACATTTCCAAAATAAAGAAAGTTATCATCAAGAGCAAACTTTGGATGGTCTTCTTAATAAATTTCCAAAAAAATCACTTTTTATATTTACCATTTTATTCATTGACACGTCGCAGTCATCGATGCGGTCAAAAATACAAAATAAAACCTTACAGCTCACTAGCTAGCAACAAATAAGGGTTGAACCGTGGAGTCCGTGGTTGGCACTTTGTGTCTAAATACGACTGATTTATAGTGTCACTCTATAGACGGTGAATATCCATACACTTATCCCGAAACAGAACTCGAAAATACAAAAACTTAAACTAACGAATCTATACCGAAGCAATAGATCGAACCAATTAAACTAACTAATGTGATCTCGAGATCAATCTCATAAAATCATAATCCACTCCCACAACGAAAACGAGAAATAACGCAATAATCGTAAACCGAAAGTCACGTGCATCTATATAAACCAAAACTCAAACTTGCATTCATTATCAAACCCGAATCAGAGCCGAATGCTTCTGATTTCAGGACTAATCCACTTCTTCTTGATCAACGGTATTCTACAATCTAGAATCCTTGATTGCACGAGAGTTCTACGATAAACAATAAATCGAAATAAAAGTAAAATGACCCAACTAATGAAAACTACTGTAAACCTACGAGATTCTAAGTCAAACAAGCATGAGTTCTACTCAAATGTCCAATCTTTGCTCCCAAAATCCGAAGTGGGAGCCTCTATTTATAGTTGAGAAAAATGTCTCTACGCGTCGCGTGTAGGTGGAATCCGCACCGCGGGTCAACCTTATTCTCGTTTCTTCTTGTGTTGAATTTTGAAACTCTTCCGGATTGGATTTCATCCACGTGTCTGCGTCGCATCCCTTCTTTCTCCGCACTGCGCATATCACTTCGAGTTGAACTTCAGATTCGTCATCAACTTTACCAATTTTACACAAAACCCCCTGCATTTTCACTAAAACACAAACAAGTCCCTTGGCACTAAAAGTGAGTAATATTAGTCTTTTTAGAATATTAAATCAACCAGAACATAGCTCAATAACACCTAAAATGGCTAACATTGCTAGGTCTTGTCATTAATAATCTAGATATTTTTTAAATTGTCCTACAAATACCCCAATCTTAATGATTATGTCAATCAAGAACTAAACCAAGTTCTTATTTGATCTTATAAGTACTACTTGCTTTCTCATGAAAAGTTCACTTACATTTAGATAATTATCTATAGAACCATGTCATAAATCCAATTTTTCCCACAATTAAAAGTCATATCTTAAGGGATTTCTTAATAGTCTAAACAACCCGACTCACAAAAGTTAAGCATGTAGACAATACATTCATAGAAAATTATAGTATTAACACACACACACCCCCCCCCCCCCCCCTCTAACACTAACTCCTTATTTTCAAATTCGGTGTCACAATTGACTTTTCTTAAAATCAAGATTATCAGGTTTCCTAAACATGTAAACTTTTTCATTAGTTCTGGGATGCCTTCAATTCAATTACATCCATAAACTTTATTACTCTTCACCTTATAATTATATGCATACCATTTCTTTCCAAAATGTCACTAATTAATGTATTTTAAAAGATACATCATATATTATAAATGCTTAAATCATGAATTAAGGTAAATTTCAAAGTTTTGTCATATCTAAGGCACACTAAGATACATGTCTTCATTTCAAAGAGATCATTAATCGTAGGTAGGGGATACTGATTCGTAATGGTCACTCTATCCTTTTTACCTTTAATACTTTTATATTCTCGTACTAATTATTCTTTTAAAACAACTCATACATGTACTCAAACTTTTCTATACATCTATAAGGTATGTCTTGAATTAACATCATGGAATCTGTCAAGGAAATTTGTATGTTACATTGAAAACACCTGTAATTCATGAAACTAGGATAGATTCTTATTTTATTTTCTTCAAATCATACTATGTTCTTATCTTAATTTCATCGCAAGCGCTTATTTAATACTTCATTTCCTTTATTAGATGTCACTTCCAACATACATAATTTAATATTCCCTAGGATTCTCATAGGTAAATTCTTAAATAATAATATAAATTTAAAAATAAAACACATAGAATCATAATGGTCAAACTAGAAAGTACCTAATAATATAAAAGGGTTTATCCTAATACTTTCCAATATTTCCTTCTTAATCCCATGTTATATGAATATTTCAAACTTTCAACTATGTTATTTTATCTTCTGATATTTATCTTCTAATATAATTAAGCATAAAAACTAAATGTACAATTTTCTATAACTATCAAAATTAACTTAAAAATCATATTCTTATTGACTCACCAAGTTTTAATATTAAATGTATTTAATGATACTAACAACTTAACTTCTAGAACTTAAAACATAAGGATAACAACATGTTAGGTCTAAAAAATTAAAATTCAAATTGATCGAATATATGTTTCATCGCTAAATAATATCATATATTAATGATACGTCTTTCTATCTTTAGACATGCAAGTGTGAAATTCTACGATTGAATCCTAGGATCATGCTAACAATGTATTATTACAGTTTACCACTTGAGCTCACGATTTAGGTCTAAGCACCATACTAAGTACCTAACTGAAGTAAATCAAAGCTCTAATACCAAATTATAACTCTTCTCATATCAGCTTGGATGAACTAATGAATTAACTTAAATCATTCGTTACATTTAAAAAAATCATACTTTTAATTATTAAATATGTAAAATATTCATTTTAATTATTTATAACTCTTTTATTACCATAAAATCATTTGATTCTTTTAGATTTTATGACATGTTACTTACACAAAATTTTAAACTTTGTATTTTTTGTTGTAATTGTTTAATCTTGAAGTGTAAAGATAAATTTGAATTGTTAAGAGATAAAATCGCAATTATTAGTAAAATAATATCAAATCAAAAATTACACTTAACTAAAAATTATATAATGATAAAGATTACATTATTTGAGATGTGGAGTCTGATATAAAGGGTGAAGTTGCTAGGGAGAAGCTTTAGTTAGAAGTAGAGTCTTGATTAAGGAGAGAGGTGGAAGCCTCCATATCACCCGGAGACAAAATCTTTGTTCCACCAATAAATCAAAGCTTCAATAAAGAAGGCTGAGTGTGTGAGCTTCAGTGGTGAGACAATAAGCAAAGATGTTGAGTAGCAAATGATCGACACCTATAACTAGGGAAAAGCTTAAGCTTCGATAAACTCCATATTAACAGACATATGGAATGCCAAAAGCATTGTAGTTGTAAACCTCAATCTAACCTAGAATGTTAGACAACAAGTTTGGTATGCACGACCATAGGTTAATTTATATGGGTGATGACATAGGCCAATGAGCCTTTGTCCAAAAGAAAGTAGGTCAACTGATCTCTATAAATACATCTCGTTGATTGTAACCATACCGTGTGTCAAATCGTTGTATTGAAATTTATCAATAAACTGTCTCTTTAGTTTTGTAGTCGACGTAGTTTGATCAAGTGAACCACTTAAACCCTTGTTATCTTATTTTGTTCTTTGTAATTCTAATCTCCTAAGTAACTATGCTTATGTGCATTTGTCGAATTGTTCAATCCCTAAAAATGTTCACCTTAAAAAAGTAATGACTAATATGTAAAACATTATCATCATCGAAACTAAAAATAACCAAATGGATAACTTTTAAATTACATAACAATGTCAATAGTTAAACTGATAACTAAATATAAAAAATATATATAAAAAAATTATATATCTATGGTTCGCAGACAAAGACCATTGATATAATGTTGTTCTTAATAAATATTTATCTTGAGTTATATTATTTAAATTGACTTTTGTAAGCTAAAAATATATAGAAGTAGATTATTTTAAATTAAATTTAAGATCATAATAATTAAAATAATATTAAATCAAAAATTACATTTAACTTCACACAAAATTAAAAGTTATGTTGACTTGAAAATAATGATGGGTGGTATCCATACACCATCATAATTGAATTTGATAAATAATTAAATAAAATAGCTTTTAAAATAATTTATTATTATAATAGTTAAAATAACATTAAATCAGAAACTATATATAACTTATTCATGTACAACCAACATGTTGATGTCATTGTGATTAGACATGGCAAACATGTTGTATTGTGTTGGGTTTATATCGAATCAAAACATTAAACATGTTAAGAGAGCTTAACTGTAACCCGAGGTCATTAGTATGATAGAGTGGTTAAGCGGGGACTATGAAGTATATGAGAGAATGAAAATACTAAAAAAATAAAATTTGACTTAGCGGCAACTCGGTTTTACTGTACAAAGTGACTCAACCATAATTTTTCTTTCAGATTTGATTGTGCTTTTGTGTTTGTAAAATTTACCCAAAGAATTAAAAAAAAACTTACATATATATATATATATATATATATATATATATATATATATATATATATATATATATATATATATATATATATATATATATATATATATATATATATATATATATATAAACGGGTCATGTTCAAGTTATTCTCGAGTTGAAAATTTCAACTCTAACTTTACCTTTTTAATAATCGTGTCGTGTCGTGTCAACCCGTTTAATTAAACGAGTTGAACTTTCTTACCCAAACTCATTTATTTCATGTTGGTTAGCGTGTTTTGTCAGTTTTTGTCATCTCTAATTGAGATCATCTTGTTTGAGATAGTATTTACTTTTTTTAACCAAATTAATTTAACTTTTATTTTATTTGTTATATTTATCCCTTATAAATAGCGTGGAATTGATACCGTACCGATTATAGTTGATAGATGAATTTAATTACCAGTACCGTACCAAATATATTTGGTACCAACTTAGTTGGCTACCAACAAGTTTGGTTGGTACATATTAATATTGATATATACCAAAAACTTTATTTAATATATATGTTTATGTTTGCCTTAAGATAAAACATGAACGTATTTTAATATTGTTTGTCCTAAGTTCAACTGATCTTCACTTACTCGCTTATGTTAGTAGTTTGATTTTAATATATACTGTACTTTGAAAAAAAAAATAGTATTAATGGTTGTTTTGCTAATTCATTTTTTAGTGTGACTTTTTAGTTATTATATATATATATATATATATATATATATATATATATATATATATATATATATATATATATATATATATATATATATATATATATATATATATATATATATATATATATATATATATATATATATATATATATATATATATAGAACTAGGTTATATTATGGACAACAGTTATTGTGAGACCGTGCGGACAGTGCTATTCTGTGAGAAATGACGATTAGAATATGTTTTTATTGGTAATATTAATACTAAACAAACATATTCTCATAGAATTATTTCTATTATAACGCATTTTCAGTCATTATCATTCGTTCTAGTGTTTCACACATTCTGATTCACTCATTCTCATTCTAACAGAATGATAATCATAAAAACTTCATATAACCCGTATAAATGATTTAATGACAATAATTCTATGAGAATATGTTTGTTTCGTATTCACATTACCATAAAAAAATATATTATATTCGTTATTTCTCACAAAATTGCAGTGTCCGCACGGTCTCACAATAACTATTGTCCGCAATATAACTTAACCCTATATATATATATATATATATATATATATATATATATATATATATATATATATATATATATATATATATATATATATATATATATATATATATATATATATATATATATATATATATATATATATATATATATATATATATATATATATATATATATATATATATATATATATAATAACTAAAAAGTCACACTCAAAAATGAATTAGCAAAACAACCATTAATACTATTTTTTTTTTTCAAAGTATATATATATATATATATATATATATATATATATATATATATATATATATATATATATATATATATATATATATATATATATATATATATATATGGGAAAAATGAATATGTGGCTGTTATATACCTAAGCTTAGGTGTAGAACCATCAAAATTCAATAGTTTTCTTACAAAAAACTTACATTTTCATTTACTTTAATATACGTAATCCATGTGATTGATTATAAAAATATGAAAAATGATGGTATAAGTCATACATTATAGTGATTAAAAGTATTACATCTGCATGTGTCGATGACACAGAAGTTGGTGATAAGAATAAACGTCACTAAAATAGCACGTAAATAAGTTAAATTGAATGGAACAACAAATTGTGTGCAACGATTTAGAAGAAATTAAGTTGCTTGAGCTTTTATTTTTGTTGAAAATGGATTGGTGGAGTGGTTGGATGCGCTACTAACTTTTTGTTGGAATACTGTAAAGGAACTAGAAAAGAGTACGCACAAACGGCTCTCCCTCTATATGAAGCATCAATCAAAGGTGATTGGAAAGCTGCTAAAAAAATTCTTGATGAAAGGTCAGATTTGGTGAGGTATAGTATCACTGAATATTCTGAAACAGCACTTCATGTTGCCGCATCAGCAAAAAGAACACAACAGGTAGAGGAGTTCATGGAACATTTGGTCATGAAATACATGAAAAAAGAGGACCTTGAACTTCAAAACTACGGTTCCAACACGGCCCTCTGGATAGTTGCTGCATCTGGAAACCTTAAAATGGTCAAGCTTATGGTGGAACGGAACAGGGCCTTGGTGATAATCCCTGGTCGTGATGATGTGATGCCACTGCTTGCAGCTGCATTGTTTGGAAACTATGACGTCGTGAAGTATCTTTATGAATGTTCCCACAAATTGCGTGATGATGGCTGGACAAGTGAGAATCGTGAAACACTTCTTCTGAAATGTGTCGAGGCTGATATGTTTGGTAAGCATTTCAAAGATCTTTGTATGTACTACCTCCTTGTTTTTGGTAAGTAGTGGCTACGCATGGCTTAATTATGCAGGTCATTATTCACTTGAATCATGGGAGCTAGACGCCTTCCGCAACCACTTGTAGTATTTAACTCAATTTGAATATAATATAGCTATCCTACACTATAAATGTCATATATAAGTTCCTGCAAACCTTGCCAAAAGTGATATCCATATATCTCTAAACCTATGCTAATAGATAAAACAAACGTTTCATTTTGAATAAGATGATCCCCATCCAATATGTCATTCAAATCTTTTTAGATATTGCATTAAAGATAGTGAAAGAGCACCCAGAACTTGGAAGTGGTGTACTGGGAGTTTTGGCTCGAAATACTAAGGCATTTTCTGAAACAAAATCAAATATGAGAGCCATCAAGTGGGGTAATCTTCTCTACTCTTTGGCAACCGCTTATATTTACTGAAACCTAACTTCATCCCCAAAAGTTTTCCTCGTAAGTATCTGGATAGTAAATTTGGCTTTTTTTTTTCGTGGTTGTTGCTTTCAGTTTTTACAGTGATTTGTGGAAACACGAGAGCTCCTGAAAAAGAGAGTGAAGCATCGCATCTATTAAGAATCATTTTGCAAAATATTGCGGAGAAGTCTACGGAGGATATTTATGACATAATTAGAGGGCCGGCTGACCCCGTTGAACAATATCACAAGTCAGCTTCTGAGAAGGACGATCAAAGTCTGCAACTACTAAAACTCATCTCTGAAAATATTGTCCAAATGCAAGCCGGTACAACTTGGCGATATTCGCATGCAGAATTGCCCAAAAATGAAGTTAAAAAGTACTCTTCTCGAATAATGTTTATTGCTGCAGAGATGGGCAATACTAAATTCTTAGTTGAGCTGATCCGTCAATATCCCGAACAGATATGGAAATTAAATGATGACAATCAAAGTATATTTCACGTTGCTGTCACACATCGTCAAGAGGGTGTATATAACCTATTGCATGAGATAGGCTCATATAAGGATCTAGTAACTCCTCTCATAGATTATAATGGCAACCATATGTTGCATTTAGTTGGGAAAAGTGTGAAGAAAAAGCGACTTGAGGATGTGTCAGGAGGTGCTTTTCAAATGCAAAGCGAACTATTATGGTTCAAGGTATATTATCCTCCCAGCCTTAATTGGCTTCATTATCTTTCTTTTTGGCTTTAGATAACTTTCTTTTCATCCATCATGAATATCTAACATTTACCTAAAGTAAATTGTTAGAGGCTCTTGTAGGATATCTTTAAGACACGACCACTTATGTTTGTATGCAATCAGTTGCTCATGCATGACGGATCTATGTACAACTTGGGGGAGGGGATATTATCCCTGTGACATTTCTCATTTTTATGAAAATTATACTCTTTTTAACTAATTTTGATATTATGGATTTATGGTAATTATATAATGTCACGGTGGTAATATCTCCATTCATAGATATGTGTTTTTTGCGATTAAGCATGCATAGTTGACACTTCAATAAAATTAGTCTTCTCGATTTATGTTGTAGGAGGTAGAAGAGATGATCCCTATTTCTTATCGGGAACGGAAGAACAACGATGGTCTAACGGCATACGAGTTATTCACCAAGGAACACAAAGATCTAGTCATAAAAGGTGAAGAATGGATGAAAGGGACGGCTAGTCAATGTATGGTGGTCGCAACGCTTATTGCCACCATAGTATTTGCTGCAGCTTTCACTGTTCCGGGTGGATACGATCAAAATAATGGTATCCCTTTCTTCAACAGGAAAGTAACCTTTATGGTCTTCGTAGTGGCAGATGCTATATCTCTGTTTTCATCATCAGCTTCGATACTCACGTTTTTGTCCATCCTCACATCTCGTTATGCCGAACATGATTTCTTGGAGTCACTACCCAAAAAATTGGTGTTAGGTTTATCAACACTTTTCCTTTCGATAACGACCATGATGATTACTTTTAGCGTTAGCTTCTTCGTACTCTACCATAAAGATTTGAAATGGATACCGATCCTTATCACCCTTTTTGCTACCATGCCGGTCCTGCTATTCACTATGCTGCAATATCCTCTGTTAAGAGACGTATTACGCTCAACATACCGTTCTAGGTACCTCTTTCGACCCAAGACACATGTTCTTTACAATGAAAACTTCATGTCCAACCATTGGTGGTTTCCATTTACACTACCTTTCATTTCAAGTTGTACACCGAAAATATTAAAATGCTGTAAGTTCAAAAAAATTTGTTGTAATTAAATCAATAACTGATATAATGTCTTGTTTGATTCCCTAAGACGAGACATTGAAATGTGACATTGCATTAATTGTACATAGTCAATTTTAAATAATGTTAACAAATTTAACAGAAAGTTGAATAAACTGTGCTAGCTCTTCCCCGCCAAGAGTTATCATCTAGACTCCAGAAAACTAGTTCAGAAATTTTGCCTTCCCCGTTCTAGTACCAAACCTCATTTTCGACGAAATCAATCTTCAGCAAAAGAACCTTCAAACTTTACAAGATATCGGATAACATATAGTATCAAAAGTCCGTAAGGACTTAAACTTGAATACCAACCAAACTTGAACAAAATTCAAATTCGGCAGTCAGAACCGGCTTTTAAGGGTGAGCAAAAACCTAACTGCAAAAAACCGTAAAACCGAAACCGAACGAATAAACCAATGTTGTGGTTTTTCATTTTTTAAAAACCGGTTATTTGCGGTACGGTACGGCATTGCATTATATACTGCACCGCACAATTCGTAAAACCTCACTGCAAAACCGCGCCATATGATCTTTAAATTAGTTAAATAATATATATTGCATATTTAAGTTTCCTTTTTTGAAATAAAGTTGACTAAAAAAACGGATTTCACTTTCAATCTAAGTCTCTAACATAGACATGATTTAGTTTCAAGACTTAAAAATATATTTTCCATCACGTAAATATTATTTTAAGTCTTCTTAAATATGTTTTAGCTGTCGTTTTGATTATTTTTAGCACTTTAACAACTAACTCGTCATAAAGTCGTTTTACATTTCTGTTTGATTTGTTATAAACCCAAAAAATATGATTATAATCTATCGGTTTTGCGATTTTAAAATCACCCCAATGTAAAACCGCAGCGTAGTTATTGCGGTTTATAAACCGAACTGAACCATATAAAAATTGAACCGCACTAAAACCGCAAAGCGCACCAAATACAAAAACGAACGGTACGGTTTTAACGATCTGAAAAACGATCTATGCGGTTTCGGTGCAGTTTTAGCCTAAACCCGCATCACACTCACCTCTATCGGCTTTGCCATCATGTTAGTGAGGTTGTCCTTCATGTTAATCTTGCTTACTTTAATACTTCCTTAAGTAATAGCATGGTGTCTAAAGTTATTTGCTATTGAAACATTGGATCATTCAGACATACAACATTTTGACTATCGAAGTAAATACTAGTACAAGGTAAATCACCATATAAATCATCGTAAAACCCCATAAGCCAAGTAGCTTCTTTACAAGCTTCAGGAACATTCATATATTCGGCTTTTGTTGTAGACAAAGCAACAATACGTTGAAGAGTAGCTTTTCACTCACATCACAGTCACCAACAATAAAGATTTAACTTAAGAAGTGTATTATTCTGTCAAGATCACTCACATATTCTAAATTGACATGTCCATATAATCCAGCTATCAATTTCTCAAAATCCAAACAAGCATTAGAAGTACCTTTAAGATACCTGAAGATCCATTATTTGGGTTTTTAGTGTTCCTTTCCCGTGTTTGCCATTAAACTACTTACAACACTCAAATGATGAGATAAATCGAGATGGGAGCAAACTATAGCATACACAAGTGACCCAACAACACATGAATAAGGAACATTGGGCATCTGATAATTTCCTCATTTATTGAGCAAAGTGTTTGGAAGATAATTAAAATGTTCATCAAGTGGTGTACTCATTGGCTTGACATTTTGCATGTTGAAATGGTGTAAAACTTTGTTAATGTAGTTTCTTTGACTTAGATATAACATGTTTATTGATTGTTTTCTTGAAATATCCATGCCAAAAATCTTCTTGGCACCATCTAAGTCGTTCATAGCAAACTATTGGTTAAGTTTACTTTTCAGTTTGTTTATAACGATCTCACTTTTAGTATCTATTAACATGTCATCAACATAAAGAAGCAAATAGATGGGAAATTCTTTGTTGCCTTTATGGTACACACAACTAACCAAGTTTGATCTACTAAACTCTTGAGAGATCATGCAATTGTCAAATGTGTTATATTATTAGCGAGGCAATTTCTATAAGCCATAAAGAGATTTCTTTAATCTACAAAACAATATTATCTTTCCCAAGAATAACAAACCCTTCAGCTTGTTCCATGTATATATTTTCTTTCAAATCATCATGTAGAAAAGCAGTCTTCACATCAAGTTGTTTAAGCTCTAAGTATTACATTGAATTAATAGATAAGTAGAGTATGAATATAGTTATGCTTGATGAAGGGGGAAACATATCAGTAAAATTGATTTCAGGTATTTGACTATACTCTTTTGCAACAAGAAAGGCTTTGATCTTACATCTTCCTTTTTCTTGTAGACCCATTTGCATCTAATCAACTTCTTTTCTATAGGAAATTTACAAGATCTCGTTTTTTTTTCTTTTCTAAATATTAAATCTTCTCGTGCATACTAGTCATCCACCTATCAGAATTAGTAGTAGACATTCCCTCAAAATATGAGTTCAACATTTTTTATGTATAATGGTGTGAGAGTAATCAGGAAAATACAAACCTTCACAACCAAGTAGTGAAATTGGCTAATAAGAAGATCACATATGTCGAGGTTAGCCCAAATATCCTTAGGATAGCATCATGTGATGAAAATGCTTCTATGACAGCGAATAGTTAGCACTATCTTCTTCCTCATCCAACCTTGGTGGTCACTTAGCGTGAGTGGTAAACCTAGAACTCCCAATAGTCGTGATGGTTGTCTAGTGAAGATGACGAGGGTAGATGTTGTGTGATTTATTCTGACTTAATCGAGTTCGGTAAAGTCCAAAAGTAGTTTTCAAACTAGATTTCCGCCAAACTATCAGTATTAAGTATAATTTGTTCTATTTCCTGTTATTTCCCATTATGCTACCCAGCCAGCTCTGCACTATTATTTCCCATTCTTCTATGTGATGTAATGGAATGGGTCTGAATCCGAAAATTGGATATCAGATCCCTCTATTGGGGGACTCGAGGAATGGCCCCTCCTTTCCTCAACCACTATATTTTCACTCTCGGAATATAAAGTTTCTATTTATGTGTTTTATACGCTTGTGGTTGTTGTTTTTGCCCTAAATGAAACACCAATCCTATTGGCTATTGAAATAATAATTTAAAATAAACATTTAAAGTATTTTGGAAACAATGATAATAGGAAAACACTTCCCATGGAATTTGGTCCCAAACAACCAAGTCCTTAGCATTTAAAATTGTTAAGGCATACAATGGCGTAACAAAATAACAAGAGACAAAGGTAAAATAAACAATTTACATGCATTTAAATCTACATTACATTGTATTCTACAATATCCAAAAGCTAAATTTGTCTTTGGTCTTCACTAGGTCTTCAAATCTGAACACACGTCAAAATAAAAGTGTTGGGCTTGGAAATCCTAGTGAGTATTATCCGGGTTAAACCATAATGGGAATGGATCATTCGGCAATCCAAACCCAAATTCAAGCCTATAAAAATAGTATATAAACACCAAACAATAGTATACAAATGCTTTTAAAACCAAAACCAAATTAATCTCATAGTCAAACACTTCACAATGATAGCAAAGTGCGACCAATGTGTAGTGGTCATGAATCTCAATACACAGTGCTACCCTTGGGCCTATATAAAGTTAGCACATAGAACATTAAACACTACTCTCCCCATTAAAGTGGGTACAAGTGAGCTATCACGCTAGTACCATACAAAAGGTAGCTAGCCTAATCGTGAAAATGAGTCATGTCTATAATATTGTTAAAAGATCAAATTTGGGTACATGAGTCCAGTTAACCACACAAGTCATCCAATCCTAAGTGAATGTGCACAAGTTCATGAATAAAATCCAAGTGCGAAATAATAGTTATTCCCATTTGTAAGAAAACTCAATTTAAAATACATTGCATGATTGCATAGATTATGCATATAGTATTCCAGTCATAAATTATATCACATGAAGAAAACAGTTGAAATCATCAAAATAATATAAAGACATGTATTCTTAGGTAATAACTCATCTCAAGCGAATTAAATCTTCTAATCCACTTCCAATGATAAGTAGCTTCTTAATGGAAGTATTATATCTTGATAGGTTAAATTAAATGGCAATATGTACATTCTTTAAACGTTTTAGGACAAATAGAGTATAATATACAAATATATGAAATAACAATGTTAGAAAGGTAAATTGACTTTAAGGAGCAATTTGGTCATTATGGAGAATTTGATCTTCTTTCGTTACTATGATATATGGATGTGTTATTATATGTGGTTGTGATTATGCGGCTGAGTTTTATAGCTATTGAATTAATAAAATGGAAGAATTGGTTGAAGCTAGAAATTTTGATCATTAGTAGAAGGATTTTGTTGAGAGAATGTGACGCGTAATATAAGGGTTAAACGTCGTGTAACCAGTGCGACTTAATACTTTGCTCATATTAATTAGAACTTTAAAGTACAATGTTAGAATGGGAACTAAGGATCATGCGACATGTTGGCTACGATGGACATCACATCTCAAAGGGTAAAGTATAATGCTATTATAGGAAATGTAGCTAAAGTAGGATGATGTTTGGGAGAATGGATGATAAAACGATGCTTGTTTCCTAAAACAAACGACAAGGAATGGCATTAAATGAACGACATAAGGTACACGACACATAAAAATGAAGAACACATATTGCAATGAGGAACGTGATGCGTCCTTGGAATAAATGCAACGTGTTAGGGATCGCTCAAAAAAGTTGTGCGATTTTTAAGTTTTCTACCCAATTGTTTCAGCTATTAGGTAGGCAAAGAATGGATTAAACATCATTTATCCCCAAAACACTCTTTCATTCTCTCCCAAGAACTAGTGTGTGTTATTGGTGTTTTAGTGTGTGGTTTCTAGATTTTTGAAAAGTCAAAGGTATTTGCAATGGGCTTTTTGTTGCAAGTTTATTACACTAAGGTAAGAACTCATTCTCCATGCTTTGTTTTAGTTAATTCTGTATATTGAGGATGATGTTATGAACCTTAAATTTTAGCATTTCATCTAGATAGTGAGATTGTGTTGGATGCTAAAGTTAATGATTGTTGATGAGATACTATAACTTGGAAATGATTTAAATGTTGAAGCACACTATGATAGATATAACATGTTAATAGATGGATAGAGATTATGCAAGTTGTTGAAATGTATTCTTGAAACTTGATATTTATGATGGAAACCCTAAGTTATTGAATTATGCGACATTCATACTTTTGACTTAATAGATTAAGTCATGATTTAGTGGATTTTCTCGGACATCATGTGCACTCACAAAGTGGCCGAAGAGCTATACTTACAAAGACAAAATTTAAATGTAGATAACTTTATGTATAATTTTCACTGCAATGGAGTTCCAATATTTGCTTCAAATATCAATATCGAACCTTTCACATAATCTTTCGATAAAAAAATCTTCAAAAATTATAAAATAAAACGAATAGTGGTACTATGGAATTCTTTAAAAGTATGAGTGATTTTTATGGAACAAAAAATATATAGTGGTTAAACCGGAATTTAGGTCAAATTACAGTGACATTTATGTTATTAACTCATATATATATATATATATATATATATATATATATATATATATATATATATATATATATATATATATATATATATATATATATATATATTACATAAAATGATTTAAAACTCGAAAACATATAATCATGAATGATATATAATTTTAATATGATTCTACATACTCCACATATAAGAAAAATGTTTTGTTGGTTTATTTCCTAATCTTTTTAGTTTTTTGGTTTTTAATATTATAATGTAAAATGGAATATGTTTATTTTGATGTACTTATTGGATAAATGATTTATTTAGGCTAATTTAATTAAATTTGGAAAAAGGTAAGAAAGAATCGGATATCCAAAATTATATTTGAATCTATATTCGAAATTTGGGATAAAGATTAGGAAATCAATATCCACTATCCGAAATATTCGGATATCCGAAATTTCGGATATTCGTTTTTGAACACCCCTAGTTGTAATGATAGAATACTATGTAATGAATTGAATATTGAATAATATTGTCTTGAATTGGAACCTAGCTTCCTAGATTGATAGCTATTAAGAACTATGCATACTTAAGTAGAGTTTGAAAGTATGTCTACGCACGCGTCCCACACGAGATGCTTATGAATCCATATATATAATAACTACAACAATATACATCCAATGGTTTCATGAGATGATTTTTTTTATTATTATATATAATTGATCGCCGGTTTAAGCAAATATGGTTTAATTCCATATATTATATGATAACCTTTTGTCATTATATGATATAATATTTTAGGATAATTAGAAATTTTATTCCAATTTTACATATTTATACAATTTTTACCGTTTAAAATAATAATAGTTTTTGTGTATTTTCGTTATTAATTTATCTCGCCAAAAAAACACTCGTGTCGATAGGCAGGAATCCCAACTCTGAACTTCGTAAACGGAGAAGATCCGTTTCTAATTCCTGTCGCTCTCATTATCGTTGGGGTCCAATCCTCGCACTCCTCTTTTTTAGTTTTATAATTAATTGATTAATTCTTCCGACCGTTGCACATAAAATCCCATACAAATCCCTCTTTCTCTCTCCCTCCCTCTCAACGCACCGCCATTGCAAGATGAGCACTACCGGAGCCAAAAGCCACTGGAAGAAGGCTGCGAAACTCACTCTTGCTCTCTTTTCCCGAGGCTTCAACACCTCCAAATGGTCAGATCTTCGTTTCATCTATCTTTTAAATTTTAATTTTACTGGCCCTAAGTTCTAAATAAGGGGTTTTTGAGATTTTACAGCAAGACAGCGGCGAAATTGGCGGTCGCTCGGATAAAGCTTCTGAGAAACAAGAGACAAGTGGTGGTAAGGCAGATGAGACGAGACATTGCTATGCTACTTCAATCTGGTCAAGATGCCACTGCTCGTATTAGGGTATGTTCCTTGTTTATGTTCCACTTTATCGTCGTGGAAACGACTTCGTTTTGTTTGAATAGATTTTGATAATTAATTCTCGATTTGGTAAAATTAGCTGACGTGAAATTTTTTCACACATCAAGGTTGAACATGTGATGAGAGAACAGAATATTCTTGCTGCTAACGAGTTTATTGAGCTCTTCTGTGAACTCATCGTGCAAAGACTTACAATCATTGCAAAGCAAAGGTACTAAAATAAATTAATCGTTTTACTTATATACCAGATAAATAAAACCACTCACTGTTTTTGGTTCATTTGTTACAGAGATTGCCCAGTGGATCTAAAAGAAGGCATATCAAGTTTAATATTTTCAGCTCCTCGATGCTCTGAAATCCCAGAATTGGTTGCACTTAGGGATATTTTTGAGAAGAAATATGGAAAAGATTTTGTTGGAGCAGCTACTGATCTACGACCTGATTGTGGTGTAAATCGAATGGTGATAATTTTTATACTTCTACAATTACTGTCGCCTCATTAATTGAAAATATTAAATGATTGATATTTTGTAAATATATTACAGCTTATTGAGAAGCTCTCTGTTAGAACCCCTCCTGGTGAAGTAAAGCTGAAAGTACTAAAAGAAATAGCCAAAGAATACCAGATTGAATGGGACACAACAGAATCTGAAACAGAACTTCTCAAGCCACCTGAAAAGCTTATTGTGAGTCTATACATCTCTCTATGTATGATATAGTGTACTCTCTCTCTAACTTATTGTGAGTCTATACATCTCTCTCTCTATTAATGTTTTTGGATTATTTTACAGGACGGACCACAGACCTTTGTGAGTGCTTCTACCATGCCAGTGAAGCCTACATCAGATCAATCTGGCTTTGTTCAGCCAAACAACCCACCATCACGCAGGTAAAATGTGACATCAATAACACAATAAATGTTAGTATGTTACTACTTCTTGTGTTCAGTTATTTTTTCTTTTGTTTTGTCAGATGCTCTGGCAATAATCAGAACATGCAATTTAACGACACAAAATCAGCTGCTGAAGCTGCTGCTGAGTCAGCGAAGAAGGCAATTGCAGCTGCAGAAGCGGCTGCATACTTAGCCAGCAAAGACTCGAACTCAACAAGTCAAAATGGTTCGGAAAATGTCAACAATTTTGACTCGGTTTCTAGCAATCCTGCCAAAATATCGAGGCAAAGTTCTGAGAGGTCTCATGTATCAGCAGATATTCACAAGGGTCAAGGTCAAAGGAGATACAGTTACAATGCGTCTGGTGTCAAATTTGATGAATCGGATTGTGATGAGGAAATTGAGATAGATGACAGAAAGATATACAGAAGGCACACTTACAGTGCGCCACCTCATAATAAAGTATCATCTGTGAAGTTTGATGAATATGAGAGTGATTATGATGAAGAAATTGAGATGGATCATGACCGGTCTGGTGGACCGAACCACTGTCCACCAGACCGGCCTGCACCTCGTGCACCTTGTATGAAACAAGGTCAGAGGGTTCATCCGAAATTGCCGGATTATGATACACTTGCTGCTCGTTTTGAAGCTCTCAAGCATCACAAACCATAGGCTTTAAAAAGATGGTTTATTGAACATTTTGGTCACTTATATGACGACTATACACTATATATTATATATGTTGGCAGAATATCAAATTTATTTTTATGGGTTGGTGAAGCTAGTTTGTCTTTGCATCTTTTGACTATGATTATTCATTTATTTATGTACGTATGCACAAGTATTTACCATTTGGTTGGCAAAATATATAAAAATGTCGGTATACTTCTTTAAACCTCATTTGGTTGTATATTTATAATCAAATCATCCATGTTTATTCTTCATTTTCTATTGAACCAATCAACATGAATGATCAATTTAGAATGTCAAGATCATGGAAAGCATGGTTTTGATCCTTCATACATCAACAAATACCCAAACCCAAAGTAAAATGTGACAAAAGTGAGAAGGTAAAATAAATAGCTAATGTGAAATTATGCCTTCAAAATGACAAGTTATGCATACTTCAAGGACCATAAGTGTAAAAGTGAGTTTGGTGGCAATTCTTTTGTCAAACATGCATGTGATGTTTGACGGTGAAGAGTGCTGCTTTTTCAAAGGGAGTTGTTGGTTTTCAAATTATTACTTTTGACAAGGAAATTGTTGGCGTTCAAATGGACGTGTTTAAAATGCATTCACATTCCCATGCGTATATATATATAAGGATTGAAAGAGTCTTGTATGAGATATCACTGAGAAAATTTCTAAGAAATATTTGTGAGTTTTTCCTTTCCACCAAGAGAGAGACGAGAGATAGATTGAGTTGTCTGTAAACTCTTGTAACCTCCTCATATTTTCTCATATAGTGATTATCATCGGTTGTGCCCGTGGTTTTTAGTTAAATCCTTGTGTCCACATTTATTTTTCTTTATCGTAGTATTATTTTATTTTATTGTCGATATTATTTATTTATAACAAGTGGTATCAGAGCCACGTTGTTTTCTATACTCATTCTCAATTTATTGAGTATTATATCGACATGGCTACTTTGAAATACGATATTCCATTGTTGGATCGAGATACAAGATTTTCATTATGGCAAGTAAAAATGCGAGCTGTATTGGCTCAGTTGGACCTGGATGATGCTCTGTTAGGCCGAGACAAAATGTCTGCGTCTTGGTCAGATGAAGAAAAGGATCGTAAAGATCGTAAGGCTCTCTCTCATATCCATCTTCATTTATCTAACAATATTTTGCAGGAAGTTTTGAAAGAAACTACTGCAGCCTCTTTATGGCTAAAATTGGAACAAATTTGCATGACCAAAGATCTCACAAGTAAGATGCACCTTAAACAAAAATTATTTTCGCTTAAGATGCAAGAAGGTGGACCATTGCTGGATCATCTTTCGACGTTTAAAGAGATCATCACTGATCTTGAAGCTATGGAGGTAAAATATGATGAAGAGGATTTGGGTTTAATTCTTTTATGTTCTTTGCCTAGTTCTTATTCAAACTTTAGAGATACCATATTATATAGTCGTGATACTTTAACACTTCAAGAAGTTTATGAAGCTTTGCATGCCAAAGAAAAGATGAAAGATATGGTATCCACTGAAGGTTCAAGTTCTAAAGGAGAAAGTCTGGCAGTTCGTGGCAGACCAACAGATAAGAATGATTCCAAAGGCAAGAACAAAAGAAATTCTAGAAGCAAATCTAGATCCAAACGTTCCAAGTCATGCAACTATTGCAAAAAGGAAGGACATGATATCTCTGAATGTTACAAGTTGAAAAACAAGGAGAAAAGAGCTTCTAATCAAAATCACAAACCAAATCAAGATGATGAAGGAAAAGCTACTTATGCTGCTGAAAATAATTCTAACGGTGATGTTCTTGTAGCTTTTGCAGGAATCCTAAAAACCAATGATGAATGGATTCTTGACTCAGCTTGTACTTTTCACATGAGTCCAAACAGAAGCTGGTTTACAAATTATCAACCTATAGAAGGTGGCTCCGTATTGATGGGTGATAATGCACCATATAAAGTCACTGGAATCGGTTCAATTCAAATCAAGATGTTTGATGGTGTTGTCAGAACTTTGTCTGATGTTCGACACGGTCCAGGTTTGAAAAGAAACCTTATTTCTTTAAGTACTCTTGACCTTAAAGGGTACAAATATTCCGGTGAAGGCGGAGTTTTAAAAGTTTCTAAAGGAGCTTTGATTGTGATGAAAGCTGATATTAAATCTGCAAACCTGTATCATCTACAAGGTAGTATAGTAACAGGTAATTCTAATGTTACTTCAAATTCATCTACTGATACTACTAACCTGTAGCATATGCGTCTTGGGCATATGAGTGAACTTGGTTTGACAGCATTAAGCAAAAGAGGATTGCTTGATGGCCAATGCGTTGGCAAACTGGAATTCTGTGAACACTGTATATTTGGCAAACACAAGAGGGTGAAATTCAACACCTCAGTACATACTACAAAAGGCATTTTGGAGTATGTACATGCTGATTTATGGGGACCATCTCAAGAAGCATCACTAGGAGGTGCTCGTTATATGTTGACAATTATTGATGATTATTCAAGAAGAGTTTGGCCATATTTCTTGAAGCTTAAATCTGAAGCATTCTCTGCATTCAAAGAATGGAAAGTCATGGTGGAAAACCAGACCGGTAAGAAGGTCAAAAAGCTTCGCACAGATAATGGTATGGAGTTTTGTTCAAATGAATTTAATTCATATTGTAAACTAGAAGGAATTGTTAGACACTACACCGTTTCTCACACACCCCAACAAAATGGTGTAGCTGAACGTATGAACAGAACCATTATTTCAAAAGCCCGTTGTATGTTATCTAACGTAGGATTATCTAAGCGTTTTTGGGCAGAAGCTGCTTCTACTGCATGTTATTTAATTAACATGTCACCTTCTATTCCACTTGATAAAAAGACTCCTATTGAGGTATGGTCTGGCTCCCCAGCAAACTATTCAGATTTAAGAATTTTTGGTTGCCCTGCTTATGCTCATGTTGATAATGGAAAATTAGAGCCTAGGGCAATTAAATGTATCTTTCTTGGTTACAAGTATGGTGTGAAAGGATATAAGTTATGGTGTCCTGAAACTAAAAAGGTCGTGATTAGTAGAAATGTAGTATTTAATGAATCAGCTATGCTACATAAAGATTCTTCTACTAATATTCCTGTTGAAAGTCAACAAAAGACAAGTGTGCAGGTGGAGCAATCTGTTGACTCAGAACATACACCAGAAAAAGAAAACTCTATTGATCAAAATCAATCAGTTGAGCAAGAGTCTTCTACTCCTACTCCTACTCACCAACCACAACGTTCTATAGCAACTGATAGACCTAGGAGGGTTATTCATCCTCCCAAGAGACTTATAGAAGAAGCAAACATTGTTGCTTATGCTTTAAACGTTGCTGAAGAAATTGAAGGTATCAAAGAACCTTCAACTTACACAGAAGCCATTACTTCAGAACATTGCAACAAATGGATAATTGTCATGCATGATGAAATGGAATCTCTTGAAAAGAATGGCACTTGGGAGTTGGTAAAATTACCAAAAGAAAAGAAGCCTATCCGCTGCAAATGGATTTTCAAAAGAAAAGAAGGTATTACTCCTAATGAGGAAGCAAAATTTAAAGCAAGGTTAGTTGCTAAAGGCTATAGCCAAATTCCAGGCATTGATTTTACTGATGTCTTCTCTCCTGTTGTTAAGCATAGCTCAATTCGTACTTTACTTAGTATTGTTGCCATGCATAACTATGAGCTTGAGCAGTTAGATGTCAAAACTGCATTTTTACATGGTGAATTGGAGGAAGATATTTATATGGAGCAACCTGAAGGCTTCATTATCCCTGGAAAAGTGAACTTAGTATGTAGATTGAAGAAATTTCTTTATGGGTTAAAACAGTCCCCAAGGCAATGGTATAAGAGGTTTGACTCTTTTATGCTATCTCAGAATTTTAAAAGATCAGATTATGATAGTTGTGTTTATTTTAAGTCAGTCAATGGTTCATCAATATATCTGCTTCTTTATGTTGATGATATGTTGATTGCTGCAAAAGATAAACTAGAGATAGCAAAACTGAAAACACAACTAAGCAATGAGTTTGAAATGACGGACTTAGGTCCAGCCAAGAAAATTCTTGGTATGGAAATTACTCGTAACAGACAGCATGGAAAATTATACCTAAGTCAAAAGAGGTATATTGAGAAATTTCTTCAAAGATTCAACATGCATAAAGCCAAGCCAGTGAGTACTCCGTTAGCTGCACATTTCAAACTATCTTCAGCATGTTGTCCAAAGACAGATGATGAAATTAACAACATGGCGAAAGTTCCGTATTCTAGTGCAGTTGGTTCTCTAATGTATGCTATGGTATGTTCTCGCCCTGATTTATCTCACGCTTTAAGTGTTGTTAGCAGATATATGGCTAACCCAGGAAAAGAGCATTGGAAAGCTGTTCAATGGATTCTTAGGTATTTATGCGGTACTTCCAATGCATGTTTACAATTTGGAAGTTCTGGTGAAGGACTGGTGGGCTATGTAGATTCTGATTATGCTGGAGATTTGGACAAAAGAAGATCTTTGACAGGTTATGTCTTTACCATTGGTGGATGTGCTGTGAGTTGGAAGGCAAGTCTACAGACCACTGTTGCCTTATCCACAACTGAAGCAGAATATATGGCAATTTCTGAAGCTTGTAAGGAAGCTATTTGGTTAAGAAATTTATACGGTGAACTTTGTGGAGACACATCTCCCACAAAGATTTTTTGTGATAGTCAAAGTGCTATTTATCTTACAAAAGATCAAATGTTTCATGAGAGAACGAAACATATTGATGTACGTTATCACTTTATTCGAGATGTTATTTCCAAAGGTGATATTAAAGTTCAAAAGATTAGCACTCATGACAATCCGGCGGATATGATGACGAAGCCGGTTCCATCAACTAAGTTTGAGCTTTGCTCAAGCTTGGTTGGTATGACAATCTAATGTCAAAAGATTGTTGGCACTCGATGATTTTATGATGAGGAATTTATTAAAGTTATGTTCGTCTTTCTACAAGAATAAAATCGTCTCAAGGTGGAGATTGCAGGCTCTTATGGATTTTGGAGTTTGATGAGCTGTTGATTTTGACCAATGGTAAAACATGTTGCAGAATCAATTTGCTAGTTGCTGCATTTTGAAGTCAAGGTGGAGATTGTGAAATTATGCCTTCAAAATGACAAGTTATGCATACTTCAAGGACCATAAGTGTAAAAGTGAGTTTGGTGGCAATTCTTTTGTCAAACATGCATGTGATGTTTGACGGTGAAGAGTGCTGCTTTTTCAAAGGGAGTTGTTGGTTTTCAAATTATTACTTTTGACAAGGAAATTGTTGGCGTTCAAATGGTTTAAAATGCATTCACATTCCCATGCGTATATATATATAAGGATTGAAAGAGTCTTGTATGAGATATCACTGAGAAAATTTCTAAGAAATATTTGTGAGTTTTTCCTTTCCACCAAGAGAGAGACGAGAGATAGATTGAGTTGTCTGTAAACTCTTGTAACCTCCTCATATTTTCTCATATAGTGATTATCATCGGTTGTGCCCGTGGTTTTTTCCCGAATGGGTTTTTCCACGTTAAATCCTTGTGTCCACATTTATTTTTCTTTATCGTAGTATTATTTTATTTTATTGTCGATATTATTTATTTATAACAGCTAATTCTTATGATTTGCCACAAGAATTAGATAATTTGATAAAATGAAAATAAAGGCTCAAAACAAAGTCAAAGAAGAATGCACACTCTACTCTAACTCAAGCAAAAGATACGATTTATAATGAACCAAGAATCAAAGAAAGTGACAGTTGAGTTCACAAGAAGACGTCTATACTTCTAAAGTCTAAATATAACACAACAAATAAACATGTAGTCACCAACATTTACAAGATAAAAAAATCCTAACATGTATACGATATTGACATTTGATCTACTTCACGTGCACTTGGTAATGCTTCCATTTTGTATTTGCATGTTCTTGCACAACAAAAATTGTACAAGTTTCTGCACACCCCTTCATCGAATGGATATACCCTTGCTGGAATCGATCTGCACATTCATTCACAGTGAGTAATTAAATAATACTCGAGTATTACAAACAATTATACATGTTAAAGTTTTTTTTGCTATAAATTCTAAAAAAAGTAGTCAAGTAATTCAGCATAACTGACCTCATGTATGGTATACGCCTTCGTCTCACCAGCTCATACGTGGTTTGGTTTGTCATGATTAAATAACTATCCAAAAAAATATACAAAGTGAATTCTTTTTTCAAGAGAAAATTACTAATAACTTAAATGGAACATATGGATATATTATATTATTACTGTTTCAAGACTAAATACTTACCTATGGAATATGAGTAGGAGAAAGAGAAATATCAGTGAAACTAACAATGTAGATAGCATTACAATTACCACCAAATCCATTACCCTGAAAACAAAAATGAAACTTTTTCATGACCCAAATCCAAATTTCATTAAAAATTACAGATAAAAATACGTTAACATGTCAAAGGAACAACATACCATGAGTCTTTAATATGATTATTAAGGTACTGAATGTACCAAATGCCTGTCCAGATACATAAAGCTGCTTCCATAAGTATGTACCACCTGTCAAAATGTATTTATAAAATTAGTAGTTGTAATTATCAACCAGAAAAACAGTTATTGGAATTGAGCATATATTTTACACATGAAAAAATTACACACCAAAATCTACAATGGTTTTTCAATCCTATGCAGGTTCCCAGCCAAAGACAATGATGATCAAACTGAAGAACACATTTGTCACAATCATGGCAATGTTTTGCTCTTGGAGGCTGCAATAAAATTACACTTTAGCCCTTTTCCAAATAAGAATAAAGAAAATGTAAACAAGAGAGATACCTGCACAACATTACAGTAAGTACACGTGCAAGTCCTGAAAAGAAACATGATTAAAACATATACAGTGTGCACAAACTAATTAAAAGCCAATAAAACCAATTGAGTCTACCTGACAGATGTCCCATTTGGATACAAGTCCATTACCATCTTTGTCCAGTTCATTCTATTATTCCCTAATATGTTTTCTCCCCTCTTGTTTCCATCAAATGTCACAATTACACTGCCATTTTTGTTTGAAGCAGGTTGTCTTTGCTTGATCATTTACAGAAATAAAGAAAGAGTCATACCACTATTAGATAATGTGTTATATGTAAAATCATTAGTTGAAAAATGAACAAAAAAAATTAAAAAGGTGCTTACTTTGAAATCTCTGGTGTCCTTAATGAAGCATCTACCCTAGCAAATTCTCTCATTGCATCAAGCACATACCTAATATATACATGATTGTTATTAATTGATGTAAGTAACTTCTTAAGTATATATTTTAATGCATTGTGATTATTAATTTATTATTACTTACCCAGGAGAAGAACCAGATGTAAAAAGATACTGAACTAGGGTAGCTACAAATAACAATAAATAGAGCGATGTGAACCTGCAGAAAAAAGCTCCATGGAGATTGTAAGTAATTAGTTAAAGAATAAGAGATTGAATTTAGAGCAACAAGTTTCAGAAGTCCCAAAGCAGCTGAAATTAGCAATCAATTACCAACGAACCCTACTTTGCTAATAATGTGTAACGAAGTATGTTAGTGATTACCAAGGCTGTTCTCTTAATGTCTCCATGAATTCACTGTCGAAGATGAATAGAAAACCGATGAAAACAAGATGAACCATCACAAGCATCAGTTGCATACATAACGTAGATCTTTTAGCTGCAAACAAAATCACACACAGACACACACACAAAAACACAATTCCAATGCAAAATCGTTATTTTAGGTATATAATTACACAGGAATTAAATAGATATATGCAAATTAGAACGTTTTGAATATTACCGGGATCGGACAGACAGGGGAAGCAGTTGAAACATCGGTCAGAAAAACGATCCGGTGGGTCTTCGGAGGTAACCAAAAAACTCATCGTCCGTCGTTAAACTCAGTACTGGATCCGAACCCTAATAAGCAATTCTTGGGCCTATAGTTCTTGCATATCTGAACACTTCAAGTGTTCTCGAGAGCTCACAACATAAACGATTAAACGGGGGAGGATGAATGCTCGGTGAACAGAAGTCGCGCTAGGTGGGGAAGTATTATGGGTTCGTTATATTTTTAATCCTTTGCATTTATCAGTAAGGTTGTTTTGGTCCTTAAACTATGAGGCTTATTACATTCCAATGCCTAAACTTGTAAAAGCCACATATGAGGGAGTGAAAATTTGAACATATTGAACTACTAATGTCTGCATCATAATAAAATATTAAGTTATTAATCACTTGGCAACAACAATTAGGACGAATATAAGGGTGTATGGAGTTGTGCGTAAAAATGGTGGTGGAGGGGTGATAGTATCGGAGGTATCACGGTTCCGTCAGTTACGGGTTCAAATGAAGGTTGATGAGTTTCGTGATCATCCTTATCATCATCTTACTCAACTCTTTTTCTCTCAGCTTGTATCATAGGCTTTAATATTTGTATATTAGGAGTGGACCTGGAAAATGGAGTATTTGTGTTGTGGGTTGTCAAATATGAAAATGAAAAAAAAAAATGATGTGATGTCTATATGACAAGTTGGATGGAAGGATTCTCAAATATGTGTTCCTCCCACCCTACACATTTTGTGATTTTACTTTTGTGCTAAATTATGAAAATGTTGGACCAAATTGTTTGATTATTCTAAGTTGTATAAATATAACAAAGTACTTAATTCTTAATCCTTTGAAGGGTTAATAACATAAAAAACTAAAATTTTTTTGTGTTTAAACCTTTTTTGAAAAATACATTGACATCTACCAAATTTTTCATTTTATCTCACTTATGCAGGTTTATAGGTTTTTTTTGGAACCAGCGAATAGATATGGTTTCACCTGCGGGTAATCAGTCCCGCAACCCAGGGCATGGCAATCACCCCAGGCGCAAAGGCCTTTCCCCTCCACCTATTTCGCCTTCCAGGAAAATCCCCCACATGGGGTTAGTCGGAGTCGAACTCCAGACCTCCCACCACATGGGTATATAACCCGGTGCATCCACCCAGCAAGCTAGGCTTCACTTGCTATGCAGGTTTATAGGTAATCTTCTAATAATACACAAATTACTTTTTTCAAAAACACCATCACATTTGCGTAAGTTTTTCCGAATAACCACCTTGAATGATAACTTAGAATTAACCTTGAAACTTGAACTACCCATGAAGAAATTAATGACCCAACCATTAAGCTAAATTATTGCTTTTAAACAGTAAAGTGTTCATTTATCTTGTTAATGAAAATGATAACATATAAATATTGGTGATTTTAGTGTCATCGATCATTACTAAAATTAGAATTAACATGGGTGTCAATACGAGATTTAAATTTTGATCTACTACAAGTTAGGAGGTTCAGAGTACACACTTAGGTATAAGGCGAGTTTGAGCAAAGACACAATGAAATGTTGGTCAATCAAGGGGTAGAGCTCCTATCGGTGGTAAAGACAACTTGAGCTTTCCGACAACTTGAGCACAGACAACTTGAGCTTTCCGACGATTATATCTAAAAACTGTTTTTCGACTGTGTGGATTCTACAATTTTCAGCAACATTATTCACTATTCCGATGTATATGTACATATACTCATATATTCATCACATTTGGATCTTTCTTACGAATGTGAACATTCCATATAATTTCCAATAACATACTTCTTGTTTTGTACCTGAAACATTAAGTGTCCTAAGAGATTATCCCAAATTGTATTTCTTGTAACCCTAAGAAATAGGAGAAATATTAATAAGGAAAACAAGTATACACAATCCTAGATAAAATTCATATTCTTTATCATCGATCCCCTATTTTTCTAACAAGAATCGCCAAATAAAAGTTTTACGTCAGAGACCAACTTAATCTACACAATACTAAATGAATTCATAAACACAACTTTAAAATTCGACTCTACTGATTGAACACCTTGCATTACAAAGTTTTGCAAAGCACAAATTCTTTGTGTATGATTCTTATATCAATTCCCCACTCTCCTTTCGACTTACTAATAAAAAAATGACTAACAAGACCATCCATATATAACCATGTTTATTCACATTTTGGTGGGTTATAAACTCGACCAAGCCTTAGACAAGCCCTAAGGCAACCAGAGTTTTAAGGTGTCCGCTTTTTGAAGTATTATATAACCCGTTCATTCTTTAGACTCTTATTTTGATTAATCAAAAGTTGGATAAGTTCCAATCACTAAGATGCAACCAGAGTTTTAAGGTGTCCGCTTTTTGAAGTGTTATATAACCCGATTTCATTCTTTAGACTCTTATTTTGATTAATCAAAAGTTGGATAAGTTCCAATCACTAAGATGCAAACATGTTTTTTGGTCTCCCTACGTCATTAGCCATACATGTTGATAACTTAGACTTAATAACTACAAATGTTTGGCCATTTTCTTTAGAGGTTGTCATTATCCATCATTTTCTTTAATGGTTATAACTCAATATTAGGAATTATTTGATAAGGCACTTTCTCTTTTTTGAGTTGGTGAGTAGTGACAACTTATGTATCATCATGTTTTTGTATTATTTTGTTATGATCCACTTCTCTTTCTTATTTCTTAGCTCATTATCTAGCTTTTTATTGCATCATAGTTAAGGCGGCAAGTCTCTTTTCTCTTCCAAATTATCTTTGGCATCAAGTTTTCATTTAAAAAACGGCTGCACTCAAGGCCGGCCCAAGGGGAGATCAAGAGGTGCCTATGAACAAGGCCCAACAGCTACCAAGGGCCTAAAATTTTAGATTTAGTAGTGTAGTATTATGGCCTAAATTCAGTTTAGGGTGTAATTTTTTAAAAAAGTGTAGCTGATAGGAACTAGAAGAAGGTCATGAAGTCGTGAGAGGCGGGAATGAAAATCTGGAAAGCAAATCATAAATACTCAATCATAATTATCTTCATATTGGCACTTGACTGCCTGGACCTGCAACGAGTAACGAGAAAGATGAAGAAGCTCCGTACAGAAACCTGCAGACCAAAATAGAATAACCAAATCTGTGTTTACCTAATGTGATGCTAAAACCTCAAGGTGATCTGAATGATGATCTCTCGCGTATATGCAAATTTTCGGTAAGAAATTGAATATATATCCAGGAAATTGTATAATATCACTGCCAATTCTTTTTGTTTTTGTATTATAACCTTCATGTCCAAGAAGTTAATGGACGTTCGTTTCGTTTTGTATTATAACCTTCATGTTTAATAAATTTGCTCTACAAATGTAGAATTTACTAGTTTAAAAGCCTATATTTACAGAAATTGCATAGGGCCTCCAAAATCTCGCAGCCGACATAATATACACTTACTTTTAGCTTATCTCCATTCGAGGTTCAAGTTCCTTCTCAATATCTTTTTTTCACAAATGTACATTCTTGCTTATCTTTGGTGTTATATATAATCATAAAATGATACCTCAAAGTTGCCTACAAACCAAACAGTCAAAACAAAGATGGTAGTAAAATATAACGGTTTTCTTGAAAAAACAATTAGGGTTAAAACAGAAAATTGATAAAATATTGGGTCTTTTATGTTATTAACCTTTTTCTAAAATCGATTAGATATGTTATTTGTTTTTCATCTTCTTTATTATTATCCTTGTATCTTTATCTTATTTAATCTCTATCTTTTACAATCGAGATGATAATCATTTGTAATTCAGCAATATTAATCTAAGAATAAATTACGTAAATCGTCCTTATAGTTTATCAAAAACTATGGTTTTGTTCTCGTCCATAACTTTTGACTTTCTCTGTCGTTGTGATTTGTATTTACAACGTGTTTCATCCCGAGCACTTAAAGTCTTTAATCAAACGCTTTAAACCACCAAAATAATTAATCTGAAACACATCGAAACATCATTTAAATTGTTTCGGTTCAGTCAATACCTAATAATGTTTCATGTGATTTTCCTTGGTTTTTTCTATATTAAATATTATATAACAGTAACGTATATTATTTTAATTTTTATAGATTTTAGACAACATAGTCATGTTATCCATATGTGAAACAGCAATACACTATAACTTCTGATATAATGATATTAAAATATATGTTTTATTTGTTATATATTATCATCGTTTTATCTCTTTCTCTCTCTCTCTCTCTCTCTCTCTCTCTCTCTCTCAATAACACCACACCATTAACGGAAAATTGGCAAATTTGTAGGATGATTTCTCTCCCCCTTCACTTGTCTTCCAAATTTCTATTCAACAAAATCTGTAAGCCATTTCCCCTTCGTTTCTTCATCTTTTCCGTGAGAAAAACAAGTAAACAAAAGCTTCGATCTAGCAATCATGGAAGATACAACGGAATTATGTCCAGAAAACGACACGATGAACCCAGCCTTGACAATGACCACACAGGTCTCCGCCATTCTGGTTCTTTCTCATGTTTTTCAGATCTTCCTCAAACCCTTGGGCCAACCTGCCCCCCTCGCCCAGATCCTCGTAAGTATGTCACATCTTCCATCTCTCATTCTTCAATTCGTTCATTTAATCGCATTGTTTCTGCTTTATTTTGATTTGAATGTCGTGTTCCTTTTCTATTCCGTTGAATTGCTCCAATTTCAATTGGAAAACGGCAACCACGAATAAGTTATGCTGTTTTGATATATGAATTTTTTGGTTCTTACTTGATACTACAGGCGGGATTCGTGCTAGGTCCATCAGGTTTATCAAGATCACCAGCAATCCACGTCTTCTTCTTCCAAAATTTTGCTGTGGATTTCTACGAAAGCATGGCGTTATACTGTAGAATCAGCATCATGTTCCTCATGGGCCTCGAGATGGACATTCCTTATCTAATGCGAAACTTACGTCCAGCAAGCATCATCGCAAGCGGCGGTTGTTTAATGTGTACAATATTTGCAGCCGCCATTTCCTTCTTCGTGTACGAAGAAACAGGATCTCGTGGATCACGTTTCACATTAGCGCTAGTCATCACCGTAATTCTAGCCAACACCGCCTCCCCCATTGTTTTCCGGTTAGCAGCTGATTTAAAGTTTGCAACCTCCGATATTGGACGCCTCGCTATATCTTCTTCTTTAATCGGTGACATGTACGCCGTGTTTATTTTGGTTATAATTTCCGGTGAGAAACATAAACGAACAGTCAACGGCTGGGCATTAATGGCGTTTTGTTCACTGTTACTTCTTGTGGGTATTATCATCTTCACCACACATTTAGTTAACTGGCTAAACCGAAGAAATAGGAACCATAAGAACCTTCAAGCTGTTGAAGTGATGTTGCTTTGTTCAGTCATTCTTGTTGCTGCCATGACTTTTGAAACCATGGGATTTAGCAGCTTAATAGCTTGTTTCCTCATGGGGTCGATGTTCCCAAGAGGAGGGAAATCAGCAAGAACATTGTTGGCTATTCTTACATATACGGTTCATAACTTTATCTTCCCGATTTACTTTGGGTACACCGGGTTTAAAGCAGATACGAGTTATTTAAATGAGTTGAAAAGAATCGCGATTGTTCTTATGGTGATTGTCTTGAGTATTGGTGGCAAGATTTTTGGCACCCTTGCTGCTTGTAGGTATTTGAAGACACCATTAAATGAAGGTGTTCTTCTTGCTGTTTTAATGAACATGAAAGGGCATGTGGATATTTTGACATTGACAACAGCTATGCAAAATAAAGTAATTCCCTCATCTTCATGTACTAAAGTTAACAAATTCACTAAACAATTTGATTTCATCAATTGGATGTTGTAACTTTTTGTGTTAATACAGGTGCTGACCAGTGCGATATTTTACAACTTAATGGTTTCAGCCGTGGTGATTAGTTCCGTAATTTCAGCAGCCCTAATCGGTTTTTTGGTAAGAAGAGAAAGCGATACAATTGGCATCAAACACCTCCCAATGGAATTTCACAGACCCGATAAAGAACTTAAACTACTCGCATGTGTGCACAGTCGCCACCCTGTCAACACCATGGTACGACTCATTGTATCCCTAAAAGGATCCGACGACGTACCAATTTCCCCGTACTTAATGCATCTAATCGAGCTTCCAGAAAAAATAAATAAGAGTTCTTCAGCATTATACGAACAACAAGACGACGACTTTAGTGACGATGAAGAGTATAATTATAACAAGAACGACGTCCTGGAAATAAACGAAGCTGTCGACATTTTCATCGAAGAAACAAACATGATGATTCATCAAGTCGAAACAGTCGCGCCTTTTTTAAGCATGTATGAAGATGTTTGTGATTTTGCCGACGATATTAGGGCTTCGTTTATTGTTCTTCCGTTTCACAAAC
Source organism: Cichorium intybus (assembly GCA_023525715.1). Taxonomy (NCBI): domain Eukaryota; kingdom Viridiplantae; phylum Streptophyta; class Magnoliopsida; order Asterales; family Asteraceae; genus Cichorium; species Cichorium intybus. The sequence continues at coordinate 36,627,227 of CM042014.1, read as the reverse complement.
ATCAAAGAATAGATGGAAAATTTGAGAAAGATAAAGATGGGATAAGAACGACCAATCAGAAAGTGTTGCGAAATGCTCAATGTTCGGTGGCTATTCTGGTGGACAGGGGACATACGACTACAGGTACACAAGCGGCTGGGTCTGAATCGTTACAGCAGATTGCGACTTTGTTTTTTGGTGGACCCGATGATCGTGAGGCGTTAGGGTTTAGTAAACGGCTTAGTACACATCATCATACGAGTCTAACCATAGTTAGGTTTTTGCCGACTTCTGCTAAAGATCCTAATACTGGAATTAATGTTTCCCAGAAAGAGGATGACGTTGTGGTGGCGATCCATAATGAATCGGAGATTGAGGAGGCGGATAGTTCTGCTTTAGCAAATTTTTATCATAGGTATGATGAATTGATGATAATTCACAATCTTTGTTCTTTTTGAGAAAATTTACATTATCGGTCCCCGAGTATAAATGGTTGTGTTATTTTTTTTTTTCCAGATATGTGACATCGGGGAAAGTGAGATTTGTTGAGAAGTATGTCGATAATGGGGCGCAAACGGGGATGATATTGAGGGACATGGCGGAAACGTACTCGATGTTTGTGGTGGGGAAAGGTGGGAGAGGAGACTCGCTTTTGACCACGGGAATTAGTGACTGGGAAGAATGTCCGGAGCTTGGTGTAGTTGGTGATTTTTTGGCTTCTAGTGAATTTGATATTAGTGGTTCGGTTTTGGTTGTTCAACAGCATAGATGAGTTTGCCGAGTGATAGAGAGGTTGGAGGGGGTGTTTGCCAAGATTTGAACCTGAGACCTGAATGTTGAATTCTCAAAAGGGAATTCTTGCTACATGTTGCAACATCAAGACATATAGTGGTTTTTGGATGGTCTAAGGTCGAAAGAGAATCTTTTGTGAATGTCGTTGGTTAGCAGACATGAAAACGAAAATAGATGTGACAATGTATATTGTAGCTTATATATATAGCTTTCGGGTAATATGTACTTGTTGAGGAAAGGAAAGGATAGGTTGAATATACAAAATAGAAATGACAAATCAAATTTATACATTTTTGTTCTTAGACATTGGTTTTTTGTTTCTCGATTCATGTAATTATCAAACGGTGAACCACCTGTCGCGAATCTAGGTTTTTTAATTCACTAATCTAACTTAGATAAATGCTCGCCCACGGTAAATAGATGAATAGATTATTATCTATAATTAGGTCCTAAATTCAAGTCGAGATCTAGACATCATTCTTTTTCATGTTGGATATGAGACCGGAAACCTTCTTAGGAATGATACTCTTATCATTTTAAAATTTTAAAAATATCTTTATTTTGAACCCTTAATTCAAACACACCCTACACCTTTGTCCCAGACATGACTTGCTCAACTTAAGCCAACTTAATACCACTCCTGCACCCAGCACCTTGTAGCCTTGCTGACATGGACAAACAGGGCCGCAAGAGTCAAGAGAACATCACGTAGCCTATGGCGACACCACTCGTGGGTGTCTTAGCCAGGGTGTAGGGGCCACTGGCCGATTCTTATTTTGCATATTAGACTGTTGAATAATAGCCAAATCTTTATATAAATCTATAAAATATCTTTTCCTATAGATACCCTCTCCTTCTTTCATTTTTACACCACAATTCTTTCTTATTTTCACGGCTTCATCTACTTTTTCTTTCTCCTTATCACCTATAATGGACACAAATGTTTTCCATCACGATCCACCACCACCATGGACTACGGACGAAAAAGTCGCACTGCCACATGCTTGGATCAACATTTTGCAGGATAATGAACTCTGTTAACTCACAAAACGTAAGCATTATTTGGAGCCGCATTACAGATTATTTCACAGTTGAATGCACCACGAACCTGTAAATATATGTGGAGCTCAAGAGTGTCTCTCCAAAAGAGCCCTTGTAGAGAGAGGGGAGACTCCAACATATATACACGCACTTATAAGACCGTGTCGCACTAATATGGAATACACTAACACTCCCGCTCAGAGACGTAGGCTCGATGAGGTTACAGGGTGCGGGACGCCAGCTCTGATCCATGTAAATATAATGTGGAGCTCAATGGTGTCTCTCCAAAATAGCCTTTATGAAGAGAGGGGTAAATACATACTTATAAGACCATCGTGTCGCACCAATATGGGATACACTAACAGAACCGTATCATTCATACCACCAACTCAACTCAAAATTGAAGAATTTATACCATAATGTCTCATATTCAACGACATCTACAACAAAATCTTAAATGAGCATATGAAATATTTAGGAGGGGTAACAATTGATACATATTGGAATATAGTGGGATGACATTTGCTCATATAGCTCCTTGAAATGTTCTTAAAAGCTATGTTTCTTAGTAATGTTTTTTATTATTATGTAATGTTTTTTGTTATTAATGCAATTTTTTAATTAATATTAAACTTATATTTAATTATTTTTATTAACTAAACAAATAGTTCAAAATTAATAAATATTATTTATATTAAAATTTTTAATAAAATGTTGAAATATGAAATATGAGTATAAGGTTATGTGGTATATTTTTTACCCATGGAGAACGGGTGTTGATGACCGGTTGGTGCACTGTGCCACCTAGGGCGACTCCAATGCTTTCCTTCCTTACGGTGGAGTCCTCCCTGATTATTCTTTCTTCTCCTCGTTGCCTTTGTCTTTTTCTCCTGTTGTAATTTTCTTTTTTCTCTTGGAGTTGGTGCATTAAAGTCTTGTACATGGTGCATTAGACACCAATGCATTTCTTTTGATGAATGAAAGATAAGATATGTATAGCATGGTTCGAAAGATGGTGTAAAAAATGAAAGAAGAAAGTGTTGTAGCTTTGCATAACACTGAATGGTGAAAGTTGAATGAAAGTGTAATACATAGTCTAATACATAGTCTAACATAACACTGAATGGTGAAAGTTGAATGAAAGTATAATACATAGTCTGACATAGCTTGAAAAATCTAGTGAAAAATGGAGGAGAGTTGTGACATCACGTTGGGTTGGCATAGAATGGTAAAAGATTACAATATTATATAATCGATAGAGGCGTCTTTTAAACACTGATGAATTAAAGTACCGTTACACTACAAACCCTTTAATTATTCAATATTGTATGATTGTGCGTTACGGGTCTTACCTTTTTATATTCTTTATGCTCCATAAAAACTTAATACTCTCCTAACATCGTAAGACTAAAGGGTGTAGGGGTTATAATACCCTTCACCACCACTCACTTTTTGATTGTCATATAGGCGCCATATTAGAAACCCTTCACTCTCTTAAATATTAGAATTGGTAAACCTTCACCAACTCTCACTTTTTTTAGTTAAATAAATAATATAAATAAATTAAACCAAATAACAAATTAAAGTAAGTTAAATTAAAAAATTAATAAAAAAAAAGAAAAAACACTTCATTAAAAGTATTAATGATATATTTAAGATGTCATTAATTTTGTAACTTCATAAAAAATACAAATACCAATTTGGTAATTTTCATATTCTATCCCTTCTTCTTTCTTTGCAACCTTTTGTATTTGCTTATTCTAAGAGAGAGAGAGAGAGAGAGAGAGAGAGAGAGAGAGAGAGAGAGAGAGAGAGAGAGAGAGAGAGAGAGAGAGAGAGAGAGAGAGAGAGAGAGAGAGAGAGAGAGAGAGAGAGAGAGGGGGGGAGGGGGTGGATCCCGTGTGTGGAAGCTATACCGGACGAATTCGCTTCTCTCAGTCACCCACCCAACCGAAGAAGTGCCCTCGTACGGATTTTTTGTGCCAGCAAAAATCTCGTAGGGTCTCCATACCGTTTAGTCTAAGGAGTAGATGAGCCCCTATAGGCTCCTGCTCCCATTGTCAACTCGGTAGCATGGCACTACATGATAATGGTTCGAGTTTATGATGTTTGAATGTGTTTATAAAAATTTTATTGTAACTTTTAAGAATCCAAATTAGATAGTCAGCAAAGCGATTAAAGCTAAAAAGCTATGTAATTTTACATTAATTAACTTTCCATTTTGTTACAACTTTTCCGCAATTTACTAGCCTAGCTGGGTTGATGCACCTGGGTTATATACCAGCTGGGTGGAGGTCTGGGGTTCGACTCCAACTAACGCCCATGTGGGGGATTTTCCCTGGAGGCGAGGCACAGTTGGAGGGGAAAGGCTCTTGCGCCATAAGTAATTGCCAATCGCCCTGGGTTGCGGGCTGAGTACCATTAGGTGAGACCAAATTGCCGGTTCCAAAAAAACTAGAGTCGACGAAGTGGCACTTGTGGGTCTGTTTTGAGCACTACATATATTGCATTTTTTTTTGGCAAAGAACGCATCTATTTATTTTCGATATCATTCTCCCAAATAACATTATAATAATTACATGAGCTTGTACTAAAAAAAATTGTAACTTACTTGCAACATGTGTTATGTTCATTGTTTATGTGGAAAAACGTAAAAGAAACTACCATTTATCTATTAATTAATCACCGTGAGTCTCCCGAATTTTTTGAATGGCATGTACGTTTTTTTTTTCGGGTTGTGTCATGCGGTTATGGGTTCGGGTTCGAATCCTAATGCTGGAGCGGTGCTTCTTCTCTCACACGTGTTCTCCTTTGCTGCTTCCTCTTTTGGTTTCTCTTTCTTTCTCTTTTCTTCTTCCTTTCTGTAGAACCGTATCCATCTACTGGATTTAGCGTATGGCGTTTCTTTGTTGTTGATTCGCTTTAGCTCCACCGCTTCACTGGATTTTCCGCCGGTCACCGCTTCCTTCCTTTCCAGTCCCGCTTCGTCCCCTTCATCCACATCGTCTCTTCATCGCTTCCCCACCGACACCACCCTCTTCTTGCATCACTGAAGCCACCGATGTTCATGAACGATTACTATTGCTTCCAACAGAAAGAATCGAAAGGGAGAACGCTTCGTCGATGCAGTCTCTTCGAATCTTCGTTGGTATGTTGTTTGCTGAAACCCTATCCGCGAACCATCAAATTCACCGTCCGACCTTCTATTACATGTGTAAGAACCACCGCACCAGAATCGTGGTGCCGCCTTCAACCAGAGACGATGACAGTCGGGTATTTCTCCATTGCCAGATTCGCGATTTTAGGTGTTTCATTCCCCTCTCAGTCGATCCCTCCGTTTCAATAATATCAGGTATCGATTTCTCCTTCTTTTCCCTTCAACTAGAGACGATGACAGTCGGGTATTTCTCCATTGCCAGATTCGCGATTTTACGTCTTTCATTCCCCTCTCAGTCGATCCCTCCGTTTCAATAATATCAGGTATCGATTTCTCCTTATTTTCCCCCTATTTTTTTCAATCTCGAACTTGATTGCACTTCGATTTCTGCTTGATCGTCTGTAATTAAGTTTAGTTTTGTAGGAGCAAATCATTTACACATAGCCAATTCTCTTCTCAATTTCGAAATCTCACCTTTGAATCTTCAATTATTAGAAAGTCTTCTAACAAAACTTCTCAATTTGGAATTGGGCATTTGAAGACGCCTTTGGGTTCTAATCGTTATGTCACAAATGTCATTAGAGAACACAAATCAAGAAAGACGCTTTATTACTTAACAGGTTTAGTGTTTGCAATGGTGAGATGTACGTATGCTGCAGTTCCTTTCTATAGAAGGTTTTGCCAAGCTACTGGCTATGGGGGTACCGTTCAAAGGCGTGAGGTGTGTACTACTTTATATCTGTTCAATTTTAACATAATAACTTAAGATTTTTCTTCCATTTATTTGTTATTTTTTAATCTTTTGCCTTTTTAGAATGTAGAGGAAAAGATTGCATGATATGCTCAAGATGGGACAGTCACTAATAGGTGTGTTATATTTCAAGAATCCAACGAAATGAGATACTTTTCTGTTTATATAAATTCATAAATTGTACTTGTGAGTTTGAAAGGAAAGTGGAAAGCTTTTAAATTATTTCTTAGTTTAAGAATTATACTTGACGAATGATTTGGAGATAACAAAAAAATAAACATAAAACCTCTTATTTGTTCGGTGGCCTTCTGTAATACATGTTTTTTAAAAGATGTTTGATTTATTATTACAGGAAAATTGTGGTGCAGTTCAATGCTGACGTGTCAGATGGAATGCCTTGGAAGTTCATCCTTACTCAAAGAGAGGTATTTTAATTTCTAACCATAGAAATGTTTAAAAAATATTATTAGGCAACTGTTGTCCAAATAAATAATGTTTAAAAATATTTGAGAAAATGATGGCATGTTAGGAAAATGGAAAGAAAAAAATAAAAGAAAGAAAATTTGTAAAAAGTTAGAACTTAACTGGGAAAAACATCATTTCCTTCTTTCTGCTTTTTTGGTAAAAAAGAAAGACGACCTATATATAGTGAAAAAGAAACAGTACCCAAAGTTATCCGATTATTTTATATAATATATTGCATAAATTATTTGGTTTTAAATTTTAATTCTTTTAGCATGTATATGTAGGTGAGGGTAAAGCCAAGAGAAAGTGCCCTTGCATTTTCCACTGCTGAAAACCATAGTTCAACTCCTATAACTGGCATGTCTACGTATAATGTTACACCCATGAAGGTAATAATCATTTGCTCCCTTTTGTTATGATTATTATTTTATTATATTTATGAGTCCGTTTATATTTTATAAGATTCGGTTCAAGTATAATGTTACATGTATCCTACCAAGGAGTCAAGGACACTTTTTGAGTAAAAATTTAGATGGCACAATAAAATTTACTAAACTTAGAGGGGTAAACTTGTCATTTTTCAAAATTAGTGCGAACAAGATGTCAAGACCTAATAAAGTGACAAGTTTGTTTGGATTTTCAGGCTGCAGTTTATTTCAACAAAATACAATGCTTTTGCTTTGAGGAACAACGGCTTCTTCCAGGCGAGTAGATTGATATGTCTGTAAGTATATGAATATGAGAATATCTTTCTTCCTTCTTGGTATAAAAGACGAAAATGCCCTTTGAACTCGAGTTGGCTATATTCAAATTGGCCATTTAGTTTCGAAGAAAATGAAATGTTATGGCTCTCATTAGCATTTTACATGTCATATTAGTGAGGAAAATAAGGAAATTGTTAATATCATTCATTTGTATTTAGTAATATAATGCTTTCATCCAATTTATTCCCACAGACCTGATGTATGTAGTTTAGGCAAAATATTGAAGAACTCATCCCTTTTAGCATCTTCCTTTGTAACTTGTAATACCTTAACTTTAATTTATGGTAAAGTTGTGTTTATATATATATATATATATATATATATATATATATATATATATATATATATATATATATATATATATATATATATATATATATATATATATGAGATTAAATGAGTTAAAATATGAGTTAAAATGTTTAGAAATTAAGCTAGAGAAGTAGGATGCTTAAAAGGTCAAACCGGGTCGAGTTGTGTGACAAGGGTTGAATTGAATTGAAAAGAAAGTGGAAAACAAGCCAACCCGGGTCGTGTTATTGAGCCCGGGTCGTGTCCGACTGGAACCCGGGTCGGGTTATATAAACCGGGGCGAGTTACGACAGGTTTGAAACGAAAATTTTGCGTCCCGGGGCGGGTTGCACAGCCCGGGTCGGGTTTAGGCAAAAACCCGGGGCGGGTTTGACAGCCCGGGTCGGGTTACGGGTGCAGGGCACTTTAAATTGTAAAATTTCCTTTCATTTGATTTAAACCACATCCGACCCAAAACTCCTTCCAAACCCTAGAACTCGATTTCTACCCATCTAAGTCGAAATTAAGGCCGTTTATTCGTGAATTGAAGCTAAGGTTTTGCTATTGGAGCTTGAAAGGTAACTTCCCTTGAGTTTGGCTTTGTTTCAACCGTGAAATACCTTGGGTTGGAGTGATTTCTTTGTGGTCTCGATGACCACCTGCAAAATTGATGAAATTAGAGTTCAATTAGTAGTGTAGCAAGTCTATGAGAGTCTAAATGTTAGTTTTGAGATTAGTGATTTGTGGTTTTAGGGTTTTGAACCCTAGATTCTTGAACTCGAAAATATGCTTTAAATTAGCTCATGTGTTGTTAGTAGATTGTTATTATAAGCAATATGGAGTCCTTGATGTGATTATTGTGGAGTTTTAACGGTTGGTTTGTTTAAAAACCGCAAATATTGGAATTATTGAAATCATAGCATGTGATGTTTATAGTTGTGAACCTCATTAGCTATTGATTCTTGATCTAATGAGTTAGATATGGTTATATTGTTTTGAGAATGTTGAAGTAAGATATGTGATGTCATTTTGAGCAGATACACATAGGAGGGAAGGAGATACACGAGGCACGGGTGGACCACGGACTGATCAGACATCAGGTGAGTAGTTATAATTCAATTTAAATAGTTTGATTATAACTAAATTGACTTATTGCACATCTTAATTGGTTGAGACAACCAATTAACATGAATTAAACGAGATTGAGAAATTCTTGTTAATCTGATTGCTGAGCTTGATTGAGTATACCAAATGACTGAGATAGTCATTGAAATAGAGAGTAGTAATTTGAGTTGTAGAAACTGTGATAATTATTAGATTGATTCTAAACTTTGATAATTTTTCTAACTGAGCTTAATTAGCTCATGTAAATAGTTATGTGTTGTGTTATAGGTGACAGAGGTAAGAAGATTGCTGAGGGATGATCTGACTGGACATGGGACTTGACTTTTGGACTAGTTGTAAACCGTAATATACTTTTCTGTATAGTTTTGTAAAAACAGTCTTTTGTAACCCAGTTTTTGGGACACGTTTGTTTTGTACTTGTTCTTTTGATAACTACTTGTACTGCTGTTGCTTAATCTTGATTACACCATGAACCATTGTGGTTATTTTGAGTAATTATTGGTGTAATTCAGAGATAAGAAACTGGGTGTTACAAGTTGGTATCAGAGCAAGGGTTTGAGTGAATTAGATTTTAAAGAGTAAACTCTAAACTCAAACTATTAAAGAGAAGTCCCATTTTGTCCCTATGCAATCACCCTTAAAAACACACATTATGAGTATGTGTGTTATTTCGAGAATTTTGATGAGATATGTGATACGAAAAGAGAAATGAGATAAACGAGATCATAACGAGTTAATTTCTTTTCAGCCTCATTATGAGTTCTGGAAAGGAGAAAGAGGGAGGTGATCACCGAGATGAGCATTCGGGATCACAAGATCAAAGACTGGGGCGCCAGTCTGAAGGCGAGAGACCGCCTGAGTTAACATCATCGTTACAAGAGTTAATTGCTGCGGAGGTAGCAAAGGCAGTTAAAAGCTTATTGCCTACCTTAGTGAGACCTCAGACAGAAGAGACGAATAGAGATGATCGAGACCGACCTCCTATCACACCTGTGGTTGGGAGGGGACAGAGAGAGCCGGTTACTTTACATGCTGAAGTTGGAGGGTCAGACGAACCAAAAGGTTGCAGTTATGAGACGTTTCGCAAATGTAAACCAAATGATTTCTTCGGTACTGATGATCCTGTTGTTGCACGAAATTGGCTGACACATATCGAGAAAGTTTTTCGTACGAGCAAGTGTGCGGAAAAAGATAAAGTTGAGTATGCCACAAATTGTTTACATAAAGATGCTCAATTCTGGTGGGAGAACATAAACCTTGATATAGAGAAAGGATTGGAACCAGAACCGACGTGGGAGGAGTTTAAAATGAAGTTTATGAAGGAGTATTGTTCAAATACTGCGATGAAAAGTTTAGAAGAAGATTTTCTGAGATTGCAGCAAGGAACGCGGTCAGTACAGGAGTATACGACAGAATTCAACGAAAAAGCCAGATTTGCTGCTCATCAAGTGGATACTGAAGAAAGGAAGATTGATAGGTATCTGTGGGGACTGAGGACCCAGATACGAGAGTTTTTACAGAGTTCCAGTTTTATAACTTATCAGCAGATCGTTGAGGCAGCTAAATCTCGAGAAAAAGAACTGCGGAGGCAAGATAGTGAAAGGAAGGGGGACCAAGGAAGCGGAGGCCAGAAGAGGAAATGGGAAGGAAAACCTGAGGGTAGTTTCCAAAAGCAGTCAGTTCCGAGTTATCAATATCGAGGTGATCCAAGAAAGACTGAGAACAAGTGGTGTGAAAAATGTCGTCGAAAACATGCTGGAAATTGTGATACGAGCACCCCGTCTCTTATGTGTTATCAATGCGGGAAGACAGGGCATATGGCTCGAGATTGTTTGGAGAAAAATCGTGTGTGTTTCAATTGTGGGGAAAGTGGTCATATTCGCCCGGATTGCCCAAAGCCGAGAACTGATTCACGTCGCGAGACTCCGAGGGCGGGACGAGGGGATAATCGGGGCGATAGACGAGATAGAGGCGGTGGGAATGTTAGAACTCGAGCTTTCCAGATGACAGTGGAGGAGGATAGAGAGCGACCAGATGTGATTACAGGTATTTTTAACCTGAACTCTCTTCGAGCTCGTATGGTGTTTGACTCTGGTGCATCGATTTCTTTTATATCTGTACCTTTCGCGTCTCGAATTAATGTACCGGTGTCTAAAATGAGTGAGAGTCTGATAGTTGATATTGCTGACGGGAGAGATGTTATAGTGAACACTCAGTATACAAATTGTCGGCTTGAAATCAATGGGATTTCTTTCCTTATTGATTTGAAGCCGATGAATACTCGTGCGTTTGATGTAATAGTTGGAATGGACTGGTTAGATAATAATAGGGCAAATATGGATTGTCACGGAAAGATTATTTCCGTGAGAACTCTGAGCGGGTCGCAGACGTTAATACGAGGTGAACGCCGTTTTCAACATATTCCGGTTGTATCTTTCGCGAGAGCGCGAAGGTATACCGAAAGAGGTGCTCTTTTGTTTATGGCACATGTTGCCCCAATTGAAACCGAACATCCCACTGTGAAGGATGTTGAGATAGTAAGAGATTTTGTTGATATTTTTCCTGACGATCTTCCGGGCTTACCGCCAAATCGTCAATTGGAGTTTGTTATCGATTTAGTTCCTGGAGCGAAACCAATAGCTCGAGCACCCTATCGATTGGCACCGTCCGAGATGGAGGAGTTAAAGAAACAACTACAAGAACTTTTGGATCGCGGTTTTATTCGTCCGAGCTCATCTCCGTGGGGTGCGCCGATACTGTTTGTTCGAAAGAAGGATGGTTCTATGCGTATGTAAATAGACTATCGCGAGTTAAACAAAATTACTGTGAAGAATCGTTATCCCCTACCGAGAATAGACGATTTGTTCGATCAATTGGAGGGAGCAGAGTATTTTTCGAAGATTGATTTGAGGTCGGGATATCATCAGCTAAGAGTAAGAGAATCTGACGTCCCGAAGACAGCATTTCGCACCCGATACGGTCATTATGAGTTTCTAGTAATGCCGTTCGGTTTGACGAATGCCCCAGCAGCTTTTATGGATCTGATGAATCGAGCTTGTCATCCATTTTTAGACAAGTTCGTGATAGTGTTTATTGACGATATCTTAATTTATTCCAAGAGCCGGGAGGAGCATAAACAACATTTACAGTTGATTTTAAATCTTCTTCGTAAAGAAAAATTGTATGCAAAATTTTCGAAGTGCGAGTTTTGGATGCAAGAGATCCAGTTTCTTGGTCATGTGATAAATAGAGAAGGAGTTAAAGTGGACCCTGCCAAGATAGAAGCAGTGATGAGTTGGGCACCACCCAAAAATCCGACTGAGGTTCGGAGCTTTTTGGGACTAGCTGGCTATTACCGACGATTTATTGAGAAATTTTCGAGTATTGCCTTGCCCTTAACAAAGCTGACCAGAAAGACAGAGAAGTTTATTTGGGCTGAAGCACAACAAGAAGCTTTTGAGAAACTGAGACAGGCGTTATGCGAAGCTCCGGTGTTAGCTTTACCTCAAGGTGTGGAAGACTTTGTTCTTTTTACCGATGCTTCATAGATCGGTCTTGGATGTGTATTAATGCAAAGAGGGCGAGTAATTGCGTATTCGTCTCGACAGCTGAAGCCTCATGAGCAAACTTATCCAGTACATGATTTGGAGTTAGCCGCCATTGTTTTTGCACTAAAAATCTGGCGACATTACCTTTATGGTGTAAAGTTCCAGATATATTCAGATCATAAGAGTTTAAAATATCTGTTTGATCAGAAAGAGCTGAATATGAGACAACAAAGATGGATGAATCTTTTGAAAGATTATGAGTGTGAAATACTTTACCATCCGGGTAAAGCAAATGTAGTGGCAGATGCGTTAAGCCGAAAAGAACCACCTATTCGAGTCGTTTCAGCTCGGATGGGAGTGGTTAGTAAATTACCAGAAATGATTCGACGTGCCCAGAGAGAAGCCAATGACATGAAAAGTGAGAGAATGGTTGGCTATGTAGATAAGCTAGTTGAAAATGCACAAGGAGTGAAGACTTTTCAAGGACGAGTGTGGGTCCCGAGACACGGAGAAACGAGACAGCTATTACTTGAAGATGCACATTGTACACGATATTCAATCCATCCAGGAAGTACGAAGATGTATAGAAGTTTAAAGTCGTTTTACTGGTGGCCAGGAATGAAACGTGACGTTGGGAGATATGTGGAGAAGTGTCTGACTTGTTTACAAGTCAAGGCAAATCATCAGAGACCATACGGGTTAGTTCAACCACTACCTGTACCGAAGAAAAAGTGGGATGAGATTTCTATGGACTTTATTACCAAGCTACCCCGAACACCACGAGGGTTCGATTCTATATGGGTAATTGTTGATAGATTGACCAAATCAGCGCAGTTCATTCCCATACGAGAAGATTATCAAGCGTCCAAATTAGCAGAGATCTATCTTAAGGAGGTGATGAGACGACACGGAGTACCAATCTCTATAGTTTCCGATCGTGATAGTCGTTTTACTTCTCATTTTTGGCAAAGTTTTCAAAAACATTTGGGAACTAAAGTCTTAATGAGTACGGCTTATCATCCGCAGACTGATGGTCAAACCGAGAGAACTATTCAGACGCTAGAAGATATGCTTAGAGCTTCGGTGATTGATTTTGGAGGTAGTTGTGACGATCATCTACCTTTGGCCGAATTTACATATAACAACTCATATCATTCTAGTATTCAAATGGCACCTTTTGAAGCGTTATATGGGTCGATGTGTAGAACACCATCATGTTGGTCAGAAGCGGGAGAAAAGCCACTAGCGGGTCCCGAGATTATAACAGAAACTGAGGCAAAGATAAAAAGCATTCGCGAACATATGAGAGTTGCTCAGCAGCGTCAAAAACAATATGCAGATAAACGAAGAAAACCATTGGAGTTTCAAATTGGAGATATGGTAATGTTAAAAGTGTCTCCCTGGAAAGGAATTATTCGCTTTGGTAAACGTGGCAAGCTAAGTCCACGGTTTATCGGACCTTTTCGTGTAATTCAACGAGTAGGAGCAGTGGCTTATAAACTCGAGCTTCCTGATGAACTGCGGGGAATTCATAATGTATTTCATATTTCACACCTTCGTAAAACCTTACATGATGAGTCGACATGAGTTTCTTTGAAAGATGTCCAATTAGATCGTAAACTTCAATATCAAGAGCAACCGGAGAAAATTTTAGACAAAAAGATCAAGAAGTTGCGAAATAAAGAGATCGCAGTAGTTAAAGTACAATGGCGACATCATAGAGGCACAGATGTTACTTGGGAAGGAGAAGAAGAGATGCGGTCAAAGTATCCCTTTCTGTTTCAAGAGATTCCGAGGACGGAATCTTCTGAAGGGGGTAAGAACTTGTAATACCTTAACTTTAATTTATGGTAAAGTTATGTTTATATATATATATATATGAGATTAAATGAGTTAAAATATGAGTTAAAATGTTTAGAAATTAAGCTAGAGAAGTAGGATGCTTAAAAGGTCAAACCGGGTCGAGTTGTGTGACAAGGGTTGAATTGAATTGAAAAGAAAGTGGAAAACAAGCCAACCCGGGTCGTGTTATTGAGCCCGGGTCGTGTCCGACTGGAACCCGGGTCGGGTTATATAAACCGGGGCGAGTTACGACAGGTTTGAAACGAAAATTTTGCGTAGCACAGCCTGGGGCGGGTTGCACAGCCCGGGTCGGGTTTAGGCAAAAACCTGGGGCGGGTTTGACAGCCCGGGTCGGGTTACGGGTGCAGGGCACTTTAAATTGTAAAATTTCCTTTCATTTGATTTAAACCACATCCGACCCAAAACTCCTTCCAAACCCTAGAACTCGATTTCTACCCATCTAAGTCGAAATTAAGGCCGTTTATTCGTGAATTGAAGCTAAGGTTTTGCTATTGGAGCTTGAAAGGTAACTTCCCTTGAGTTTGGCTTTGTTTCAACCGTGAAATACCTTGGGTTGGAGTGATTTCTTTGTGGTCTCGATGACCACCTGCAAAATTGATGAAATTAGAGTTCAATTAGTAGTGTAGCAAGTCTATGAGAGTCTAAATGTTAGTTTTGAGATTAGTGATTTGTGGTTTTAGGGTTTTGAACCCTAGATTCTTAAACCCTAGATTCTTGAACTCGAAAATATGCTTTAAATTAGCTCATGTGTTGTTAGTAGATTGTTATTATAAGCAATATGGAGTCCTTGATGTGATTATTGTGGAGTTTTAACGGTTGGTTTGTTTAAAAACCGCAAATATTGGAATTATTGAAATCATAGCATGTGATGTTTATAGTTGTGAACCTCATTAGCTATTGATTCTTGATCTAATGAGTTAGATATGGTTATATTGTTTTGAGAATGTTGAAGTAAGATATGTGATGTCATTTTGAGCAGATACACATAGGAGGGAAGGAGATACACGAGGCACGGGTGGACCACGGACTGATCAGACATCAGGTGAGTAGTTATAATTCAATTTAAATAGTTTGATTATAACTAAATTGACTTATTGCACATCTTAATTGGTTGAGACAACCAATTAACATGAATTAAACGAGATTGAGAAATTCTTGTTAATCTGATTGCTGAGCTTGATTGAGTATACCAAATGACTGAGATAGTCATTGAAATAGAGAGTAGTAATTTGAGTTGTAGAAACTGTGATAATTATTAGATTGATTCTAAACTTTGATAATTTTTCTAACTGAGCTTAATTAGCTCATGTAAATAGTTATGTGTTGTGTTATAGGTGACAGAGGTAAGAAGATTGCCGAGGGATGATCTGACTGGACATGGGACTTGACTTTTGGACTAGTTGTAAACCGTAATATACTTTTCTGTATAGTTTTGTAAAAACAGTCTTTTGTAACCCAGTTTTTGGGACACGTTTGTTTTGTACTTGTTCTTTTGATAACTACTTGTACTGCTGTTGCTTAATCTTGATTACACCATGAACCATTGTGGTTATTTTGAGTAATTATTGGTGTAATTCAGAGATAAGAAACTGGGTGTTACATAACTAAGGACTATTATAACAACATACTTTGAAAACCGAAGTTTTTATTCCAACAGACCTGGTGTATTCACAAATTTTTGTTATTTTTTTATTCTTTTGTGAGTTCCTTTATTAATATTCTTTTTCTTTTTTTATATTTTGTTATTTGTTGCTAAAGGTATTGCTGGAATTGTCATTGTGTCTTTCGAGTTTCTATTACAAATCTTAAATGATGCGAAAAAGTGGAAGCGTATGGAATTTGTCGAATTGTACCGCTTTCATCATGGAAACCTCCATGCCCTCTTTAAGGAAAAAATCGTATGGGAAAATTCAATCCAACATTGCTTTTTCTCAAGAAACAGTCAAAGAGTTAAAGGAGAAGACTGAACAGCTCAAAGGGGTGAAAGAAGATCTAAAAGTTAGGTAACTTGAATCACAAAGGTATTTGAAAATTGTAGTTTTTTCAATTGCTTATAGGCACTTCCAATGAAGGCCCTGAGATGGTGAACTGGCTAATGCAAAACGAACCAGCCAACTGAGCAGCTTTACAAGCGTCTGGATGGTGCATGGACTGAAACTAAAGCTACATCAGAAAAGGTTCCATTCTTTTTTTTAAATGATCATTCATTTGTATTTAGTAACTTTTATAAACAAAAGGGTAAAATTGTTATTTACTTATATACAGGTGAAAGAAACTTTAGGGATTGGGAAGCCGGAATCCACAGAATCCTCCAGCTCATCAGCTAATGAATACTCTGGAACAAAAGATGATGAACAGTCAACGGATAAAGAAGATAAGAAACAGGAATCCGGCCATGCTTCTTGCGTATTAAGCTTTTTTGTGAAGATTTGTCCATCAAAGCATTGTTGCACCCGAACCCGTGCGGAGCACGGGGCCCCACTAGTTAATAATAATTTGTATATTATTACTAAAGAGTTGCACATTATTTTACAATATTCAATATCATCTATCGAAATATTTGTTTATAATTCAAGCATGAAAAATTCCAAAACAATTCAAAGTCTCGCATAAATCACAATTAACTCAATTAAATCGCACCTAGCATAAGTTCTATTTTTACAGAAATAAAAACGATTTTATGTCAGGTTTGTGCAATCCGACGTACGGAATTCGGACAAATAATCAAATTTAAATATTAACTAATTTTATGTCGGTTTTTTGTCGAAAATTACCGAGGTTTTTTCGATGAAACCGTTCGTGTTACCAATTCCGTCGGTATTTCGTCGCAAGTTCACGATATTCAAATTTTGTCGCTGGTTTGTCGGATGGTAGAAAACACCCACAAAATGTTTTTGTCCGAAACTTTTTGTCGCTAAAGCTTAAAAATATTCTAGTAGTGAGAAGAAGAAGCAACGAGAATGAGAGAAGCGCATTCGTCATGGTATATTATGGTCATAAACTAGGATGATCATTGTAATTGATGTAAACCAAATATTATTATTCAATACTAATCTCACCCTTTTCCCCTTGTACATTCTTGATCCAAAAGGCTCCATCTCCTACAAGTACTTCCCCTCTTCTCTCACAAACTAACCAAATATGGCTGCCAAGCCATTAACAATTCCAAAACCGGTGCTGCTCACAATATGCCTATTCCTTTTCTGTGTGTCAACAATAGCCACAAAAAAGGCAGCGAGTAATCCCACAGCGCCCGTATTCATATTTGGTGATTCAACACTGGATGTTGGCACAAACAACCACCTCAAAAACAGCACTGCCAAGGCCAACCACCCATATTATGGGATTGATTATGTACAATCCAAAGCAACCGGAAGGTTCAGCAATGGGCTAAACCCTGCCGACACTATCCGTAAGTTATCAATTTCTACATATAGTAGTACAAAACTGGTCCCAAATGGGGGAATGAAGCATTCAGTATAGGGATGTGGATACCTCTTCTATCAAGACACATTTTAAAGTCTTGATGGCAACAAATTCCACAAGAACACCACAGTTAAGCATGCTCAGACCAAAGTAGTGCCAGCATGGCTGCATGGGTAACCCCAGGAAGTCCTAAGTCCTAACTTCCTGGCATCGGGTTGCCCACAATGGACATGTCTTGGTACGTACACTTGGGTTGTTACGTATGCGATGTGAGCCTAGTAGTTAAGGTGTGAAAAATGTCCACCTGGCTTACCCAAAAATATTGTTGGCGCTCTACGATTTATTACATCTACGTGATGAGACTTGGAACGGGTTATCATGTTTATCTTTTTTATACAACTTATCAATATGCAATTTCAAGATAACTATTACTTGTATATGCAGTCGCACTTTTGGGTGGCTACGAACAAAGTCCGCCTCCATTTCTTGCACTCCTTAAAAATAGTTCCAGCTTTACAAGAAAAATACTTCGTGGAGTGAACTTTGCTTCTGGAGGTGCTGGCATTTATAAAGAAACCGGGAAAGATACTTTTGTGAGTGTTTCATCTAGCAAAATGAAATATCATTTGAGGGTTCTTAAAAACCGCAATTTTTGTCTCATTGGCATAGTCCTAATCTCAGTCTCGTATAACAAACAGGGACTTATATATGTAGTTATGTACATATGACATTGTCTACAATTCCAACTTAATATCCATAACAAAAGTATGATACTAATGCAGGGGGTAGTGGTACCGCTGGAAGAGCAAATTCAACAATTTGCAATGGTTCAAGGAAACATAACCGCATTACTAGGCGATTCAAAAGGTCAACTTCTGCTTCAAGGTTCAATGTACATCATCAGTGTTGGAAGCAATGACATGATGTCCTACATATACACTCATCCCATAACTCCCGAGCTTTTCATCGCTAACCTTACAGCCACCTACGCCGTTCATCTAAAGGTTCATTGATATTTGTCACCACCATCTCTAAATTTTTATTTTTGAACTTTCTTCTCATGTCATATTATTTCATTTTTAAAATAACAGAACTTATATAGCCTAGGGGCAAGAAAGTTTGGAGTAATAAGTATTCCACCAATTGGATGTTGCCCAATTGCCCGTTCATTCTCTCCAGTTGGTGATTGTGCAAAGGAACCTAACGACTTGGCTAGTGCGTTCTACACACCATTAGAATCCCTTCTAAATAACTTGAGCTCTACACTTGAAGGATTCAAGTATTCTCTTGGGAATGCATACAATATGACTATGAACATTATTCAAAACCCAATTGGTAAGCATAAGTTAATTTATGCTATGCAATAATCGAATATGGAATGAAATAGAACACTCGGGTAAAATGAAGATATCATGTTTGCTGCCACATACGAGCTGAATAGGAATGCGGTTCCTTGTTTTTGGTTCATCTTCGTCCAATGGGGTAGATATGTTTTTTTAATATATATATATATATATATATATATATATATATATATATATATATATATATATATATATATATATATATATATATATATATATATATATATATATATATATATATATATATATATATATATATATATATATATATATATATATGACGTGGGATCAAATAACAAAGAAAGTTTTATTATCAAATGTAACAAGTGCATCATTTGCATATTTTTTGACAAACCAATAAAATAATTAATTAAATTCTGATGCAAAAAAAAACATGATTAGCAAAAAAAATCCCCGTAAAAACACCCCGATTATTCTTTTGGATGGTTCACTGAAATTGTCTGAAATTTGAATCAAAATTTTATTCCGTCAAAAATGAATCTAATGCGTCATTTTCAGGATTTTTTGCAAATCTTTGTTTTTGCATCATTTAATGATTTATTTTGTTGGTTCTTTAAAAAAAATACAAATAATACACTATTAACCTTCCTACCAAATTTTTTCTTCTTACCGGATTCTTAATATATATATATATATATATATATATATATATATATAT
This sequence comes from Cichorium intybus, assembly GCA_023525715.1. Lineage (NCBI taxonomy): Eukaryota > Viridiplantae > Streptophyta > Magnoliopsida > Asterales > Asteraceae > Cichorium > Cichorium intybus. The sequence continues at coordinate 36,607,982 of CM042014.1, read as the reverse complement.
ATATATATATATATATATATATATATATATATATATATATATATATATATATATATATATATATATAGAAGTTCAAATGAGACCATGTAAATTTTGTGAGACCGGGAGACTCAATCCTAGCCACTTATTTTAGTGATAAAAAAATAAAAATAAATTAAAATAGGCTAAAATAATGAGAATTTTCAAAAAAAAAATTCTACTTATTTTCGCTACTTATACAATCTAAAAAAAAATTTAAAAATAAAAAAAAATTCGAAAAAAAACCTGGAAAAATCAAAAAAATATTCTATTAGAATGTTGTTGGATGTTGCATATTCTAATAGAATATTACACAAACTAGTGTAATATTCTACTAGAATATGAAAAAACGCTAATTTTTTTTATTTTATTTTTATTTTTTTTTAATTTTTTTAATTTTTTTTAATAAAAAAGATGACGAAAATAATAAATAAATATATTTTTTTCAAATTTTTTCATTTATTTTGCACTTTTTAATTTTCTTTTTGTTTTACACCCAAAATGAGTGGCTAAGAATGCGTCTCCCGGTCTCACGAAATATAATGGTCTCATATGAACCTAACCCTATATATATATATATATATATATATATATATATATATATATATATATATATATATATATATATATATATATATATATATATATATATATATATATATATATATATATATATATATATATATATATATATATATATATATATATATATATATATATATATATATATATATATATATATAGAGAGAGAGAGAGATGTATATATAAGATGGTTCAAATGAGAACTTAAATTCTCATGAAAACGTACCAGTGAATATTGATACCATTTTTTAGAGAAAACATAATAATGTTTGGTGAATTCATTTATCTTTTTCAAAATAAATTGAATCACTAATTTATTAATAAGTAACGTTAAAAATAAAAATAAAAAATCAACATAATTTCTATAAAAAAATTGTAATTGTACATCGGTATGTATACTAGCTTTATTAGCACAATAAATGATAAGCTTTGGCAATTTTTGTTTTCTTTTTTGAAAAAGATAATCTCAAAATATAAAAATTAACATAATTCATGTATGAATATTGAGCAAAAATCTAACATTTTCAATGAAATTCTTTAAAATGTTTAGTTATATATCACCATGTATATCACCTTTTAATTTATCGATCTATTTTTGTTTAGTTTTTTAATTGTGCATAGCAAACAACATGTTTAAATGATTAATTATATTTTTTTCAAGTCAATTAAACATGATAATGGAATATAATATCCATTTAATTACTCTTATCATCCTTTTACGTCATTTATTCATTTCGCATGTTATTCTACTACATCATATCCATCATATCAAACAGACCACAGGTTTTTTTATTCTCGTGCAAATGCATATATATTAGGCTTCTAAAGTGGCATGGTTTACAGGGTTTAAAGATGTTAAAACGGCATGTTGTGGGAATCACTCGCAACAAGGAATAAGTGACTGCAAAAAAGGAGGGTACCTTTGTCCAAATAGGGATGATTACTTGTTCTGGGATGCATTTCATCCATCTCAAGCAGCTGCTAAACTAGCGGCTAGTGTACTGGTTTTTGGTGAAGATCCAGAATTTGTGACTCCGATGAATTTTAGCACTTTGAGAAGGGCTTGATATTTAGACTTTTGAATAAGGAGATGAAAAGATCATTAAATTGTATCATGTGTCACATCTTGTAAGTATCGTTCATGAATAAACTTCAATGGATCTAAGTTGTTATGCTTTTCACATTTATATCTAGTTCTACTTCTTTCCAATGACATGACCTAAAATAAGAGGGCGTGGAGGCTTAAAATCATATTAGGATAGGCGCTAGTTTGAAAGACATCACAAAAATAACCACCATATATGATATGACATTTAACAAATTCATCACAATTTTTACTAAAATGGCCACCTTTTTTCACAATTGGTCAATGTGGAATTCTAGAAATTGTGAAAGTGCTTCCTATTGACAAAATGTTGCAAAAATAACATTTTAAAAAATTGCCAACAATTTCATAATTTTATGCGAAATGTGAAATTTTCTTTTTTTTTTCTTTTTGAGGTTAAGCCGCTAAATTGCCAAATTGGTGTCCACGTTGTTAAATTTGAGATCATGTAGTGGTTAATTTGTGGTATATCGTATACTTAGACTTCGTGAAATATTTACTTGTTGAGGAAATGAGAGGGTAGGTGTAGAAATGTGATTAAACTCATATTTTTTTTTAAATATTGGTTGTAGTCCGTGACGGACACAGGGAAACATGGATATCACACATTTTTTAGGGGTACCGTTACTAGAAAAAAAAAAACTCATTTCCAACAACAATATCTATCAAAAACCCATCACTAAAGAGTTTTCGCCTTTACACTAATTAAGTTTACCCTTGACGGGTTTTGTGACAGATTTCTGACGGAATTTTGACGGATTTTCAACGGAATTGTGATGGATTTCCGATATATTTACATTTAGCGGAAAATTTTGAAGGATAGCTCGTGGTAACCACATAGGTACGCCCATTGTAGTCTTGTAGACGTGCCTTTTTGTTCCTTGATTGATTACTTGCAATATTTGTTTCTAAATATTGATTGTAGACGAACACGCCACCATTTCGTAGTAAATACTATTATATCTTGTATTAAAATTATACATCATTCAAAAACCTTCAATTTCTGCTGTCAAAATGACAAAATGTGTTTATAAATCAAGCATGAATGAACATTTTAATATCAAGATGAAGTGACACATCTTAAATTGATTATAGTAGCAAATTCATTCAATGGGCTACATGTTAGCCCATCTCAAACTTGACAACTTGCCGAATATAAATAACTAAGGGATATACATTCGGGCGTTGTTGCGGAAGAATTGTATATAAATAATAGCTAGCACATAGTTTATTTAAAATTAGACCTTTTGGTTTGCAAAAACAATGTATATGTTTTTAAAGGCCTATCTGCATGAAAACAAATATAAAAAAAAGTTGAAAAATGTTTTTTTTTTTATCGTTTTATCAATAATATAAAAAAATATCGAGATTATGCTTTCTAAAACTCAGAAATAGATGGGTACGGAGTTAAATTTAAAAACATACATTAGAAAAGATATAACATTTATGCAATAATTAAAACAATAAATAAGAATATCGTTTTATCAATAATTTAAAAAAATATCGAGATTATGCTTTCTAAGACTCAGAAATAGATGGGTACGGAGTTAAATTTAAAAACATACATTAGAAAAGATATAACATTTATGCAATAATTAAAACAATAAATAATAATAAACCAAAATAAAAGATATAACATGAAAGGGAAAAACGGGGGAGTTTAATGCTGGAAAAAGGAAAATCTAGAAAGGCCAGGGAGTTAAATTTAAAAACATACATTAGAAAAGATATAACATTTATGCAATAATTAAAACAATAAATAAGAATAAACCAAAATAAAAGATATAACATGAAAGGAAAAACGGGGGAGTTTAATGCTGGAAAAAGGAAAATCTAGAAAGGCCAGGGATAGAACCCTCGCCATGTGATTTAAAGAGTCTACATACTACCAATACACCAAACCGTCTTTTGATTTTAAATTGGAAAATGTATAATGTATAACTTTATACAAACATACATGTACCAGTTGGCATCAGTTTTTTATCTTTAACCACGTGGAATTTCACCCAACTGTACAATCTTTTTCGTGAGCCATGTAAAGACAGACATAGCTCAACTCATACACACCAGATACGTATCTTTTAAAGTCTAAACCGAACACAATTTATTCCAAACCCGATTAATATTACAGAGAGAGAGAGAGAGAGAGAGAGAGAGAGAGAGAGAGAGACCGTTCATGCATGGTATGCTTTTGGTTATAAACTAGGATGATCATCTTAGCAATTGATATAAACTAAGTATTTCATTGCCAATAATCTCAACCTTTTCCCCTTGTACATTCTAGATCCATGAGGCTGCATCTTCTACAAGTACTTGCCCTCTTCTCTCACAAACTAACCAAATAAACATGGCAACGCCATTAACAATTCAAAAACCCATGTTGCTCATAATATACCTGGTCCTTTTCAGTGGGACAACAATAGCCACAAAGGATGCAGCGAGTAAACCCATGGGACCTATATTCATATTCGGGGATTCAACAGTGGATGTTGGGACAAACAACTACATTAAAAACTGCAAAGCAAAAGCAAATCACCCATATTATGGGGTAGATTTCCCACAGTCCGTAGCAACCGGAAGGTTCAGCAATGGCCTAAACCCTGCCGACACTATTGGTAAGTTTCTTCAATTTTATTTACACTACAAAAAACTTGTCTCACATCTTCTGGAGAGAGGAAATAAGGATGTGGATCCTCTCCTATATCAAGACGTGTTTTAAAGTCGTATGTGTTTTAAAGTCGTGAGGGCAGATATTGTTAGTGTATCCCACATTGGTGCGACACGGTCCTATAAGTTTGTATATATGTTGGAGTCTCCCCTCTCTTCACAAGGGCTTTTTTGGAGAGACATTATTGGGCTCCACATATATTTACATGGTATCAGAGCCAGTGTCCCGCACCCTGTAACCTCATCGAGCCTACGTCTCTGAGGGGGAGTGTTAGTGTATCCCACATTGGTGCGACACGGTCCTATAAGTTTGTATATATGTTGGAGTTTCCCCTCTCTCTACAAGGGCTCTTTTGGAGAGACAATCTTGGGTTCCACATATATTTACAGATATTTCCATGATAACTTTGGTATCATAATGGGTGACCCCAGGGGAATTCCTGGTGTCGGGTTCCCCAAAGCAGAAGATATCTTGGTACGTGTGTATGGGATGTTACATATGTGTTGAGAGCCTAATGGTTGGCCTGTGAAATTCCTTAAAGATGGTCCAATGTTCAAAATCTGACACACCCAAAAAAATACTATTGGTGCTCCACGATTTACCTTTTACCTGATGTGCCTTGGGGTGGGTTCGGAATGGGCTGTAGAGAGGGTATGGTTTACCCTTATTTTTTAAAATTTATGAATAAACAAGTGTAAGATAATTATTACTTTCATGTGCAGTCGCGCTTTTGGGTGGCTACGAATTCAGTCCGCCACCATTTCTTGCACTCCTTAACGATAGTTCCAACTTTACGCAAAAATTACTTGACGGGGTGAACTTTGCTTCCGGAGGTGCTGCCCTTGTTAAAGGAATTGGAAAAGATATCTTGGTAAGTCTCTCTATAAAACTGGAATACAATTTGAGGGTTTTTATATTATTGCAATTTTTGTCTTATAAACATAGTCTCAATTTGAGCCAAATACATGACAAACCCAGTACAAGGCTATTTTGTTTTGTCCTCTCATATCAGGTCATGTCACGCATAACAAAGTACGATCTATATGCTAACACAGGGGGAAGTGATATCTTTAGAAGAGCAAATTCAACAATTTGCAACGGTTCGAGGAAACATAACCGCATTACTAGGCGAGTCAAAAGGTCAACTTCTACTTCAAGGTTCAATGTACATCTTCAGTGTTGGAAGCAACGACATCATGAACTTCGCATTCTCTCATCCTACAACTCCCGAGCTTTTCATCGCCAACATTACAGCCACCTACGCCATTCATCTAAAGGTTCACTAATATTTGTCACAACCATCTCCAAATTTAGATTTTAACTTTCTACTCATGTCACATTATTTCATTTCTAAAATAACAGAACTTATATAGCCTAGGGGCAAGAAAGTTTGGAATAATAAGTATGCCACCAATCGGATGTTGTCCAATTGCCCGTCTATTCGCCGGCGGTGATTGTTATCAAGAGCTTAACGACTTGGCTAACACGTTCTACACACCATTTGAATCCCTTCTTAAAAACTTTAGCTCTACACTTGATGGATTCAAGTACTCGCTTGGGAACGCATACAATATGACTATGAGTATTATTAAAAACCCAATTGGTAAATGGAAACCCAAAAGTTTTTTATACACAACATGCATACATATAAGGCTTCTAAAGTGGCTTGGTTTACATGACATGTTTTACAGGGTTTAAAGATATTAAAAAAGCATGTTGTGGGAATCACACGTTACAAGGAATAAATGACTGCAAAGAAGGAGGGTATCTTTGCCCAAATAGGGATGATCACTTGTTTTGGGATGCATTTCATCCATCTCAGGCAGCCTCCAAATTGGCGGCTCACGCGTTGGTTTCTAGCGAAGATCCAAATTTTGTGACTCCGATCAATTTTAGCGCTTTGAGAAGGGCTTGATCTTTAGAATATTGATTAAGGAGACAAAAAAACAGCTTATTAATTTGAATCATATGTCACATCTTGTACTCAAAATATCATTCACGAATAAATTTCAGCGGATCTGAGTTGTCATGCTTTTCACATTCGTATTTGTTTTCACTTCTTTCCAAGGGCATGACCTCAAATTGGGGAGTTTGTAACCCCTTCAGGGTACAAGTCAATGACAGATTTTGAATATACAATATGAGGATCCTGTTCATTTCTGTTGTCCAAAAAAGTAAACAGAGACATAGATGAAAGAGTTTGAATTCAAAATAGCAGAATGTCTTAGAGTTTATTTTGAGGATACAAATTTTCTAACTGCATCACTAGATTGGTGAGCAAAATACTTTTGTCTAAGAAATACATAAGGGTACCCTATAACAGAAAGAGGATGTGCTGGTTTTGAGAAGGAGAGTACTTCATACCAAACTTGTTTGTCTTCATCCATCTCAATTGAAAACCGCTCTTCACCAGACTGTTTTCAAGAACATTAAAAATCCACAAATTCACATTGATTCATTATACAGAATGAAAAATTACATACACAAAGGGGAAGGTACGTACCAGTAAGTGTCCTGTGAGTGTGCCTCCACCAAAACCAAAAGAAGCAACAGCCATTTTAGGGTTTCGAGTTTCATTAACATAGACGACCTGCAAAGGCATCCTCAACCACGGAAAGAACTCCTTCACACAAACACAAAACTTCACCCCATTTTCAATTGGTATTTTAGGATCAACAAATGCCCAATTCAACCCGAAATGCCTACAAAAATCCCAAAATAGAAATCACAATCAGATTTTCCTCGATTTCAAATTCATTGGGAAGTTGATGCAAATGTAAGCAAACCTCCAAGTTTGCAGAGCAGTCTTGCCTTTTTCATATGCATCAGAGCCTGACCCCACCAAAGTTTTTGAATGGTTAATTAAATATCCATCTTTTGAAAGCTCTTTATCTTCTTGAAGTATAGACAATGGTTTTGCAGTAGCTCCTCTGTATTTACCGTCATAATTGAAGGTACCTGACCTAATGCATATAGTCCAACGTATTAGACGCAAGCTCGCCCAGTGAAATTAGGGCTTTTGAGAACAATTAATGCCGGTTTGCAATCGCAGTCCAAAAAAAAACCCAGATCTCTCAAATTCTTAGAATTGACATCGAATCACAAAATAAACCAAGTAATCGAATAAACCTTACTTGCTAATGCAATCCTTCTGCTCTTTGGGAGAAGGACGAGTCCATGATAAGAAAACCATAATCTATATCGAGTAATTAGAGGTGATATGGTCGGGGCGGGTCTAGAGGATTTTGAGCCCTGCTGCGAGTATATAGTCAGATTAGTGGCTGCAGTTATTCAGTGTACCTGTAAGTGCCCGTTTGGATGTGCTTATAAAACTCCTTATTGACTTATTGGTTTTTTGGAAAAGCCATAAGTCAATAAGTAAGGGCCTCCTTACTTATTAAAAACTGCTTATAAGCCATAAGGAAGGGGAAATAAGCAGTTTTTAATAAGTAAGGAGGCCCTTACTTATTGACTTATGGCTTTTCCAAAAAAACAATAAGTCAATAAGGAGTTTTATAAGCACATCCAAACGGCCCCTAAATACGTCGCACATGAAGATTATTTTGAGAATTTAAAACATGAATCAAGACGTTTGACCAATATAGAGATAGGGATAGGGGTGAGCATATGGACCGGGAACCGGTAGTACCGAACGGGCCGGGGCCGGGTCTTAATTTCATGGGATTTTTGGAACCGGGAACCGGATGGAACCGGACCGCCGAACCGGCCAAAAACCGGGAACCGGACCGGGGTACCAAATAAATCAACGATTTGAATACTATTAAAAAAACAGAACGTGGGCTGTTTTTTGGCAATAGTCCATACACGGCAATCCTCATCGACAAAACCCAATCACCCCACAAAACCCTTAGAGCCGATCGACGTTCAATCCCAGTAGTCGTGATCACGTTGTCGAAGAACCCAGTAGTCGACTTGATTGAAGATTGAAGAAAAGAAAGTATTATGGATAATACATCTAATCGGGTTGGGAAAGAATTTGGTGAAAATCAAGTAAGTTTCTTCTTCTATATTTCATCTGTCAATTTGGTTTTCTACTTTTCTTAATTGTATCTGTTAAAGAGTGTGAGTGTCGATTATATTACAAGGAAACACAAGAACCATCATATACGATTAAAAGAAAGCCATACTTTCATTAAAGCTGTTATTGCATGATTTACGAGTTAACGCCGTAATGGTATTGCATGATTTACGAGTTAATGCATTAGGAGTTAATGCCAAACACAAAGAGTGTCAATTATAATTTATATTCATTCGATCTATGTTAATGTCGTAATGGTATTATCAATATTATAATACATAGAAAGAATAATAAAATATAGTATAATTAAATCAAGGATTCAAATGTAATTGGGTGCTTGGTTGTTATGTTAGCTATCCAACGAGCTTCTATGTAGGAGTCGGCTAAAAGATTGTTTCCCATTTTTTTTTTTTTTGCGTAAATCCATGTGTTTGTTGTACAGTATGCAATGTTGATGTGTTGTCAAAACAAACCATCTAGGTGTCAAATATACTTGTAATTTAACGTACGTAACACACCACAACCATTAGAGAACCACAGAGAAGAGAGCAGGTCCAACACCTCAGGGTCATGGTACAACCACCTCAACACAGAAAAGAAGATCAGGAAAAACCCTACTGATATATTCCTTTTGGTTTTAGGTAGAGAATAGAGATTTATTTAGATAGAATTTGTCTTCTTTATTATGAGGTTATAATTTGATTGCTTTAAATTCAAGAGATCAATCCATAATTGTTAATTTGTTATCAGGTACTTCGTAAAATAGTTTGTAACCCGATTGACTATTTTTCTTACTAAATTACTTAAGAATGCATTTGTTACCCTAAAAACATCAAAGTTTAATTCCATTGACGTTAGATTAATATTACAATTTCAAGTTTGTTGTATAAGTTCATTTAGTCGTATGTAGTAATTGAAAATTATGAATGCCTCTTTTAAGTTATTTCAGAAAACAATAGTTTCCATAGATCTAGTTTTGGTGAGCTTTGACAATGTCATCATTTTGAAAACAGATATAGGAATTAAACACAAAGTGATTAAACAATAACTCTTTATAGAAGATACTAATGTGATATGATTTGACTACGTTGATGAACAATGTAGGATATGAATGGGTTACCAAATATACCATCATCAAGATACCGAAACTCGGATGTTCATTAAGCTAATAATCGAGATGTGAAAGAAACTCTACCTTTGAATTGCTAAGCTCGGCATACGATGTGAAAGAAGCGTTTCGCGAATATAGCCATCAAGGTGAGTTTTGCTTGTTTTTTCTTATTTTGTAATCTGAGTTTTGCTTGTAATATGACTTTTGATTGTTTCTTCTTTGTTCTTTTTGATAGACCCAATGTTTCAGAAAAGTGTGGAAAGGATACCGACGCATTCAGACTTTGAGAAGATCAAAAAGATGATGGAGTTCCTTGAGAAGTTTAAGAAGAAAACCGAAAAAGTTTCGTGTTCATCAAAGCCTGTCATCCATACGTATACCCGGGAGATCCTAGACATAGAGCAACATCTTAAGAAACATGGAGAAAAACCAGATTTTATGTTTATGGTACCGGATATGAAAGAAAAATATGACAAATATTGGGGTGACTACGACAAGATAAGTGATTATGTCTTCTTTGCCACATTGTTAGATGCTCAATGCAAGTCAAAGTTTATGAAAATTGTTTTTACCCAAATGCTTAAAGCCAAGAACAAAGATAATCAGTGGTCCGTTGATGAGATAGAATCGAAGGCACGTGCAAAGGTTGTTGATATCGAATGCAAATTGGACAAGTTTTTCAAGACATACTTGGAAAGTCCAAACACGGCCTCGTCGTCTCAACAAGAAACTCCCAAAGAAGTTGTTGATTTTGATGACGAAAACGAATTCTTTGGAAGCTATCTGACCTCGGGAAGTATCCCCTCATCTTCGTCGGAAAGTCAATTACAACGATACTTAAACGAGGACCCAATCGGACATGAACAAGGATATGATATCCTCACATGGTGGAAAAACAATGCGGTGCGGTTCCCGATCGTTGCTCAAATGGCAAGAGGTATCAACCATTTTCATTTCAATTTTTCATATTTATTTTATAAATTCATGTCGTGTATTATACACTAATTTGTTTCTTAATAGATATTTTGGGGATGCAAATTTCCACCGTAGCATCCGAATCCACATTTAGTAACGGTCGTCGAGTAATTACCGACTATCGTTCAAACTTGTCCGTTGTGATTGTGGTGGCATTGATATGCACTCAAAATTAGCTAAAAAAGAGTAGCTTGCCTATATATGACTATGACGAAGTACACGACTTGTTAAATGACGATGATCTCGCTATTGGTAATACTTGTTATATTTTAATTTTAACGTCTTTTTACTAATTGTTACATTTTATTAAGTAATAACGTTTTTCTTTTGCGTTATATATAGACATTGCGGATGCTATACATAGCTTGAAGCTAACGGGGAAGAGATCGGGAAATTAGTCATAATGTCGTATAGATGTTGGATTTCACATATTAGACTTTGTTTTTTTCTTTGTTGAGAAAATTGAAAGTATGTTTTGATTGTTGGATATTTTGAAAGTTTGTTTTTTCTTTATTGGAAAAATTGAAATTTTGTGGTTAACAATTTTTTTTAGTAGATGTTGGATTTCACATATTAGAGTTTGTTTTTTCTTTCTTGGATCAAAAGAAAAAACTACTCTTATAATCGTTTTTTAATCAATAATTATATCCTTTGAATTCATGGATCAAAAGACATCAATTTTAGCCATCGGTAAACACACGCACTTGAATTAATCCAAAAAGTGATATATGCATTAACAACTTTTTTTGGTGGGTCCGTAAGCAACTCTAAGTTGCAAGCAAATGAAGATTGCAATTTAACAATCAAAAACCAAAGAAGGAAGCAGAAGCAATATGACATCACTATATATATTGAGACTTAAAATCCATCCTCACAAAACCATTCTACTTAGTGGGCCCCTGACTTGCATCATGGCCTCCTCTTCCACCACAAATCTACGCATCACTATATATATTGAGACATAAAACACATCGTACGTGTAGGAAGATATATGCACGCATAGACAAACTCGCATGGCAATTTTCAAAGAAGTTTACCGGTTCCAATTTTTAATAAGTAATAACCGACAAGAACCGGAACCGGTAGAACCGGCAGTCCGGTTCGGTTCCATATTTTCACCATATTCCGGTTCCCGGTCCGGGTCCGGGTCGGGCCGGTTCCGGCGGGTTCGGTTCCTTTGCTCATCCCTAGATAGGGAAAATGACTTATAAGGGTAATTATGTTTTAAAACTGTTCAAAAAACACCATCCAAGTTTGGTATGTTCAAAAAACACCATCCAAGTAAGACCTATGTACAAAAAACACCATCCAAGTAAGGCTTTTGTACAAAAAATACCAACGAACTACATGTTTTGTTCAAATTTTACCTGATGGTAACCGGCTCTTGCAGGTTAAAGGATGACTTGGCCTAATATTTAGTGACATGGCATAATAACAGATGAACAGTTTAACCTGCAAGAGCCGGTTACCATCGGGTAAAATTTAAACAAAACATGTAGTTCTTGGTGTTTTTTTGTACAAAGGTCTTACTTGGATGGTGTTTTTTTGTACAAAGGCTTTACTTGGATGGTGTTTTTTGAACAAACCAAACTTGGATGGTGTTTTTTGAACATTTTTGAAACATAATTACCCTTATAAGTCATTTTCCCTATAGAGATATATCATATAAGGGAACGGTATGTTTTAAAGAATTTAGAAGTCGCTTGTAAATTATAACAGTTTAGTTGTATCAAACTTATTTGTCTTATCCATGGGAAGATATCATAATATCATACGTGTTGTCACTTGTCTATACAATATTTACGTTTGCTTAGAGTTTTTTGATGGAGGGGAGGCGATAGTAGGGTGAGTATCTGGCGGTTTTACGGGTTATTCAGTTTGGGGATGAAGATCAAACCGCCCGTGATCCCAATCATTTAACAATGGGGTTAGTCGGTTTTCGGTTTTGGTGGTTCGAGTCGGTTTAACCATTTAAGCAATGCCCAACTTAAAATGATATTACTGGTCCATTTTCTGGCCCAACTGCTCAACTTGAAATGATACTAGATATAGTTCTGTTGATTTTTGATCATATTAAGGACGTGTTTGGTAAAACTAGTTGAAAACTGGTAGCGGGTAGCTAGTAGCTGGAATCTGGAAGTTGGAGCTTTTATTTCGTATATAACTGTTCGGCAAAAGTAGCTGGAAACTTTTAAAATATGTAAAATTATATAAAATTACATTCGTTTAAAATAATATCATTTTGTATAAGGTTATTCTAGTAATTTGTGGTATACCGTATAATTGGTTTGTTAAACGTTACTTCAACTAACGTTTAAAATAGTAGGGTTTTGTTTAAAATAAAAGCTTCAAGTTTTTTGTTGCTGAACGAAGCTTTTAGTTTCTATTAGAGCTTAAAAGCTCCATTCACTCTGAAACGCTCCGCGCAGAACATGCCTAAGACTTTCACAACACTCACTGTAACACCGTTGCTATTGGCGCATTTGAATTTGGCAAAAAAAATCACTATTACATTTTGATCATTTCATGGATAGAAATTAAAGTTGAGTTTTTATTGTTTTTAGAGTAAATTACAATTTTGGTCCCTGTGGAAGACATGAAATTACATTGGCCATCATCCTTTTAAAATCCCATATTTATGGTCCCTGTGGTGGTAAAAAGATAACATATTTGGTCCCTGTGGTGCCCTTGTCCATATAAAAATACCAAACTACCATTTTCAATTTCTTTTTTCTTTTTCTTTCAACATATTCTTTAATTATTAAAAAAATAATAATACACCCCACAACCCACCCCGTACCCCGTCTCTGTCTCTCTTGCTTCCACCATGGTAGCAATCTTCTAAAAAACCCAGGGGAAATACTGGTTATAGCCAATATATTCAGATTAACAATATCAAGTGTAAACCATTTACGATAAACATTGTGAAAATTATTCGAATTCACTCAATTCAGATCTGCCATTGAAGTATTATTTATTTCTGTTAAAGCATCAATTTGCGTTCAAACCAATATCTGATAAAACCAATATCCGATAAAGATTTTCAAAGAATCAATTTATTAATTACCTGATCTTGCTTAATTCGTTAATGGAAGCAAGGTATGTATCGTAATCCATGGTTCACAATAGGGATGAGCTTTTGACCCGGAGAACCGGACTGGACCGGGAACCGAACCGGAACCAGAACCGAATAGGAACCGGAACCGTGTATTCGGTTCGGTTCTCGATTCTCCATTTCCCACAAAATCAGTTCTCGGTTCTTCGGTTCTCGGGCCGGGTCCGGAACCGAACACATTTCTTAATAGCATACTACTTGTATAATCGAACCGGTAGGCACCGGAATCGGGGTATTCGATTCGGTTCCCGGTTCTTCGTTTCCTATAAAATCGGTTCTCGGTCCGGTTCGGTTCGGGTCCGGACCGATTCTCATCCCTAGTTCACAATATCCGATCAAACCAATCTTCGATCTACTGGTGGCCTTAGGCGATTTACACAATACCCTTCCCGATTGTCAAAGAATCCAGTCATGAATCCGATTTGTGGAAGACGATCGGTAAAGAGAGAGATAGAGAGAGAGAGACGAAGAGACGATCGAAATGATGGGTTGAGGATCATCGCATATGAACTGCAAACTTCTGCGCATATGGCTGTTTCCTAAGAGATCGGATTTCATAGGGAAAGAGCCAATGGTAGTTTTAATGGCATTCCTTATGCAAATGCAACGATCATTTATAAACCTTTTTCTCCGATCAACCTCAAAGATTTAGAACTGATATTTACTCTGGGTATCGATTCTTTTAATTCCATTATTTTCATCCGTGTTCTCGTCATCGAACCATCCAGGTATTTTGTGCAAGACAACACCCAATCACCACCAGTCCACCGCAAAATCATGGTCGTTGCCTTGTATCATCTTTGGAGCGACGTATTCTTCAGTTTCGACGAACGAATTGGCGGTGCCGACGAGGAAGATATAGCGGTGGCGGTGCCAATGAGGAAGTGTCGACATCGACCGTACAGTTAGATCTTGGAGTTCCTTTGGGGTCGATTGATTGCTTTCGTTATTACTTGAAATGGATGAAACTATCAACACCGGGTTGTGTTTGTGTGTGTTAGTGAACAGACCCAAATATCTGGATAGGTGGAAGAAGGTGTTGTTGGCGTTTCCGGTATTACCATCTTCACTGGTGGTGGTGGCAGATGAGGTGGGTGCCATGGTTAGAGCAAGAGGAGATGAGGGTCTTGTACGCTTCGTTATTTTCCCCTTGATGATCATATTTAACGCTGTGTTCCCGAGTCTCATTTAACGAGAGAAAGGAAGAGAAATGGGTGTAACCGGAAGGAAAAGAGAAGTTTTTATGTTCCCGAGTTTTTTTTAAGGAAGGACGTGGAAAGAAGAGAAAGGAATGGGAGGGTTAATATTCTCTCCTAACTTTCCTTCCGATTTGGAAGGATTTGGAAGGAATGGAAATTACCGGTAAAAATAACACTTCATTATAACTTTCCTTTCCTTTCCTTTCCACTCGGGAACACATAAAACGTTTCTTTCCTTTAATTTTCTTTCGACTCGGGAACACGAAAATATAAATTTCATTTCCTTTCCCTTCCCTTCTTTTCTCTCTTTCTTTTCTTTTCTTTTCTTTTCTCTCCATGCTAAAACTCGGGAACTAAGCATTGATTCCTTCATGATCAGGTTCTAATCATCTTGATGAGCTCCATGTGTGTGTATGTGTGTGTGTGTGTGAGAGAGAGAGAGAGAGAGAGAAATGGAGGGGGTAAGGGATGGTGAGATTTTCTTTTTCTTTTTTTTTAATTTAAAAATAAATAGTAAATAAAACAAAAATAAAAAAGAAATGAGAAAGGGTATATTAGTCATTTAACATGGAGCAGGGACCAAAAATGTTATCTTTTTGCCACCATAGGGACCATAAATGTGAGATTTCAAAAGGATGACTGCTGGTGTAATTTCATGTCAACCACAAGGACCAAAATTGTAATTTACTCTTGTTTTTATTTGTCAATTTTTTTCCTAACGTAAGAATATTGACTTCGTATTTATTAATTTTATTTTATGTGAAGTTGTGATAACTATTAACTATTACCAAATATTTGATCATAATTAAAAGCTAATAACCTAATATAACCAAACAATAGTCAAAAAGAATTTAACAAATAAATCAAACTTAACCAACAAATCAAGGTACCAAACTTTTGTTTAAATACAACCAAACAACAAGATTTAACAAGTAAACCAAACTTTTGTTCAAATGATTTCTTCAATAAACAAACAAAATATCAATTCTCGTTTGTCATGTCTCAACTTCCCCAATCTTGTGAATCCGTTGTATCATCTCAGCTTTCACGTACGTCTACAATTTCACAAATTATAAAATCAATTACGTCAAGATATATTGTAATTTGAAATATTAAAAAAAAGAAACGTGTGAAAAGGTAAAAAAATTACCTTGTTCAATCGCATTAGTATCTTCCCAATTTTCCTCAACATCTTGTGCATCCTTCATGTCGCCAAAACTTTCATCTAACCAATATTGCATACATATCAAACATTCAACCATATTTGTAGTTAAAGAACTCCTAAGCGCGTCTAAAACTCTTTCACTTGTGCTAAAAACCGACTTCGAAGCCACCATCGATGCCGGAATCATCAAAACATCTCTAGCCAATAAAGATAAAACTGGAAATTGGGGGCTATTTATCTTCCACAAATTCAAGACGTCAAAATTCAAACCTGGAGATTCATCTTCAACATCTTCACTCAAGTATTTTTATTTTCCAACTCCGACTTTGAATCCCCTTGACTGCCCATTTTCATCTTCATCGTCGTTCTAATATCTCAAGATCGACATCGGCCAGTGTAGATCGTTTAACCGGTAATGATGAATGATTTGTAGCCTCAACCTATGCATTAGGTGAAGAATAAATTCTAACATACTCGTAAAATAATTCATTAATATCATCTTTAACCATGTTAAGAATTTCTCCTCCATAAACTTCTATAACAAAATCTCCAAATACTTCATTTTATTTATTGGATCAAGAATAATAGATGTGACATATATTAAAACATTAAACTTTTCAATATTTCCATAATATTTATCAAACTTTTCTTTCATCAACTTTGCCATATTACGAAGACCGATATCATATTTTTCATTCAAAACTTTCTTCAAAATCACAAAATAGATTTAATATCATCCAAGAAAGTGTGTGAAGTAACATAAAAATGTACCACAAACTTTCCTCGTAAGGTCATGAAAATGCTTATGAAACCTGTCATTTTTCTAGCATTTGTCCAATCGTAGGTTGTATGCACTCCCGTACTTTCAAAATCGTCCCTAAAGTTAGGTTGCTCGCTCTCATACCTTTCAAATGCTCTTTCATACAGTTGAATCGTTTCTAACATCAAGTAGGTCGGATTCCATCTTTTGGGGTAATCTAAAGCCAAACCCTTTTTTTACTTGCACACTTTTCCAGCACGACATAATTTTTGAAATTCGTCAATCTCTTAGAAGATTGGCAAATATATTTTTAACATACTAACAGTTAAAAATTCAGACCTCAGAAGTAGATTATGAACAAAGAACAATCACATTCAAAACACAAAAGTTCAAATTTCAAAACAATCACTTAATCAGAAGTTCATATATCTAACAAATTAGAAACTAACACTGACCACAGACCACACAAGACCACACAACAACAATATTTAGAAGTTCACATTTTTTCTAACTTAACTAGACATCAGAAATTCAGAATCATATCAAATTAATTGCACAGCATAAATTTACTTCCAAGTTGACCAAGTGGCAGGCTAAGACTCTTGTAGGTCGTCATGTTACTTTGACCATGGTGGTGTTAAGCTCATTGCCAACGCATTTTATGGCTATCTTTAAAGCCCAAGAGTCTATTATCAAGATCCTTAAGCCTTATAGAAATAAGTTATTTATTGGATGTGATTTAGATTATTCTAAAATTACTTAGGTTGCATGGCGTAAGTGTTGGATTAGGTGTCTAAGTCATGACTATAATTTAGGAATATACTTGATTGACAGCAGCACAATCATTTTGGGTTGCCCTCAAAACCTAGCAGAGGACAAGATAACTTAAAGAGAGAGAAATATGCTTTATTTAATATATTATGAGAATAATATATTAATTAGAAATCATAATATTTGATTAATGATTAGTCATAAATTAATTTAGAATTAATTTTAGCATTAATTGGATTAATTAAAAGTGTAGGGGCTGAATTGTAATTGTTCAATAGTTGAGCAATGGACAATTAAGGTTTGTATTATGGGTTGGATGAATTCTAAGGCTTAGGCATTAAGGAATTCGAAATCCCCATATGGACACAAGGTCTGTTTATGGCAGTGATAAGTAGATTTAGTTATATGATAAAAGCCTTATCATATCAGGATCTCAAATAAGGCAGTTATACTCCTTATTACTTATCACCTTGAGACTATAAATAGAGGCCCACCCCCACCCCATATTGCACGCCATTCTAAGGTATTCCTCCCTTCTTCTCTCTTGTTTTCTTGCTTGCTTGGTTCTGGATGTGAGCCATTAGAGGCACGACACTTGTGGTGCTAGCTTCCAAGCCTTGAAGGTATGAAATTCTAAATTGTTTTTTAGACTATAATTTTAATTATATACCTTAAGTTCTTAGTTATAGATTCAATAGAGAAAACATAGATCCTTATAAAGGTGCATGTGAACTTAAGTTTTTAAGCTCATTGTTTGCATTAAACCCATCAGTAAGGTTATGGCTCAAAAGCAATATGGTAGGCTTGGTGTCATAAGTATAATTTATTTTAATAGGGTTCTTTTATTTAAATAGTTTTTGCGGTTTAGAACAGAAATGCATTCCCCATAGGTTACTTTGGTTAAGGCTATCTATGTTGTTCGTAGTTATATGGACGTCCCAATTTCTTCTTTGAAGCACGGTTCTTCGTGGGTGGCTCTCTTGAAGGCTATGCACACTTTGTGAACCAAAGGTATTAATCTTCTTTTCTTTTTGGAAGGAAAAAAGTTGGTGATGGTCTTCTACTTCTTTTTTGGGGATGTTTGTATGACAGATGCACTTTTTAAGCTTCAGTTTCCAAGAAATTTTGCATATTGTTGACGATAAAACTGTTCAATTGGGTTAGACGACTTCTTTGCATCATGACCCGGGGGAGGGGGCTGAAATCGAACAATATGCTGCCTTTCTCGTTTTTTTGCCAATGTTTTGCTTTTCCAACAAGTAGGTCGTTTAGTTTGGAGTTTGGATGACTCAAGTTTGTTTTTGGTAGCATCCGCTAAAGTTGTTATTGACAAACACACTTTATTAAATGATAATGTTCCTTCCTTGTAAAATAGGTTGCGCTAAAAAGTGAATATTTTCGTTTGGAGGCTCTCGTTGAACAATCTTCCATCTCGAGATAATTTGATTGTTAAAGGTTTGGGTATTCCTTTGACCATTTGTTCTCTTTGCAAGATGGGGCTCAACCATTAACCATTTGTTTTTCTTGTGCGATTTGGCTGGTGGACTTTGGACACTTCTTGGTTCGTGGTGGGCTTTGGATATTCCACGGTTTACTTGTTTTAGCGATTGTGTCCTTTAACTTAAAGACTTGCATCTCGACATGGCTTAAGAGGTTCTAGAAGCTACGTGCTTTGTGTTGTTATACGTGATTTGGCTTTATCACAATGCTTGTCTTTTCCAAGTTAACAAGTCTAAAAAGTCAGATTTGTTTGATACGATTATTACTCATTCTTTCTTTTGGGTGTCTCATAGATCTAGAAAGGTTAAGCATAATTAGGTAGGGGCTTCAGAATCCTAGTCTTTTCGATTAATTTTATGTAACCTCGTTGTATCTAGCTTCTTGCATCTTTTAATCTAATATTTCACTTAAAAAAATACTTAAAAATATATTTTTCTATGAAATATATGAAAGGCCTTTGATACTACAAAAATATGATGTCCCGACATGGTAGAGTTACACCTTTTGAGAAAAAAAAAGTTTAAAGGGATTATCGCCTCTCGTAAAGAATCGAATGTTTAATTATAAACTAGTTTATTCCCGTGCTCCGCACGGGGCGTAGTTAGACTTCGTGGTTTTTTTTTTTTTCTGTAACTGTTATTCTTTTAGGTTTTGAAGCGGTTGTAGGGAAGGTAGGTAGTTTTTCATTTAATGTGTATAAAAGAGCGTAGGTATTTGTCGTGTCAGTTTCATTATACTTTTTTCTTTCAGTCCTTTCATTCCTTTTTGTTTTCTTTGAGAAAACTTGAGGAAGCGGTAAAGATAAAATAAGGTTTGTAATGTTAATATTTTCTTCTGTTATTCATTGTTTATGTAACTGTTGTCGATTTGTGTTTGTAGAATGGCGTGCAATGGATATCGTGTTGGGGATCCTATAAAAGTGATTGGTTCTGGCGAGGGGTTTGAGAATTCATATTATGGTGCGGAGGTTATTGGTTGCGCTAGACATCATGTTAGGGTTAGGTATGAAACGCTGGTTAACGATGCTGGTGAACCTTTGGAAGAGAATGTTAGAACTGATAGCATCCGTCCTTATCCAGCCAATGTGGTGGTTGTTTTTGCGCCGGGAGATTTCGTAGATGTTTGGCATAATGAAGGTTGGTGGAGAGGTAGATACCGGAGATTTGATGATGATCGTCAAGATGGTAGGCCTTGTCGTGTGTTTTTTGATTATATGGCAGAAGGTTTCAGGCATGAAAGTTATCGTCAGTCAGATGTTTGTTTACACCAAGAGTTTCGTTTTGCTGATAAGATTGACTTTGTTCGTGTGTGGACGTATCTAAGGTTTTAAATGTTTTTCGTTGTTTAGATTAGATTCGTTTTGTGTGTTTTTAGTTGTTGATATGGTGGGTTATGCTTGGTGATGATGTTTTGTATTTTGTTGATGGTGGTAGTAATCTGGTTGTAAGTTTGTGATGTTTGTTTTTTTAGTGTTTTGGGGAAAAACTTTGTAATCGGTTAACTGTTTCTTATATAAAGGGTATCGCTTATGTTTTTTTTTCTTAATTTGTTGTTCATTAGTAGAGTAATTATGTGTTTGAGTTGGTAAAAGCATTTGTGTTCAGGAATGTTGTAAATTAATGGTGAAGGTTAAAGATGAGAAAGTAGTTTTAGTTTGTTTTAGTTTAGTCTAAGAATACCAAGGTGAATGCTGAAAGATGTTTTGTTGCATTGTTATTGTTATGTTATATTTTTTGTATATATACATTGATGTTTTTGTGAAATTTTTTTTTTCAATAAAAAAATGTTTTAAGTAACGGTATTGTATTTATAATTTTTTGGGATTTTAATGGTTGTATTATTGTTTTTGTTTTACTGTTGTAAGATGATTGTTAGTTTGTTTATTGTTTTATTTTTTATAATTCGACTATTATTGTTTTTTAAATTACTATAGTTTTTTTAATTTGAAATTGTAAGGAGGTAATTTAAAAAAAAGATTCTCTGTTAAGAAATCATAAAAGATTTTAGATTTTTAAAATATTTATGGAATTTGAATCAAATTTTTGCTAGCGTATATGTTGATATATATGTATATGTTGTTTATTTGTGCGGTATAAATTTATTTTTTAAAAAAATCTAGAATTTATTTGTATCGTTGTATAAATAGAATCTTGTGTCTAAATTTGTATCTGATGAGAACTTTTATTAATATTGGAAAGAAATATTTTTAAATTGTTGTTGTTGTAATAAAATTAAAATTAAAATTTTTATATCAAATACGTGGCAATTTATATACATATTGTTGGATATTTTGACATAATAATCTTTTGAATAAATGTTAATTAAATAGCATATGCATAAAAATGTATATGTATATTGTTTGTTATTGTATTGTTAATAAACGTTAATTAAATAGTATGTGTATAAAAATGTGTATGTATATTGTTTGTTATTGTATTGTTAAATATTGTATGAAGATTATATCAAATACATGGCAGTTTATATACATATTGTTGGATATTTTGATATAATAATCTTTTGAATAAATGTTAATTAAATAGCATATGCACGAAAATATGTATGTATATTGTTTGTTATTGTATCGTTAAATGTTATATGAAGAAATTGGTGAAATATTAACAGCATTATATGAACTTGTGGATAATTCTTAGTAGATATAATAGTATTTGTTGTTAATCATGTTATCGATATTTATTGGTGTGTTGAATGGTTCAATTTTTTGAAGTTGTATGTGAAGTTATGTATGTATATTATTAGTTATTATATACAATATTAATGTAATATTAATAGTATTATATCAAATTGTGGATAATTGTTGATAGGTATAAAAAATTTGGTTGTTAAGCATCTAATCGATATTTATTGCTATCTTCAATGAATAAGTTTTTTAAAATTGTAGAGAAAATGAAAATCCCAATTTTGTAAGATTTGTTGAAATTTTTTTTTATATTTTAAGTTTTGCATGCTGTAGGATTTTTTCACTTAGAAAATAGGGATGAATAAAAGAAGTAAAAAATATATTTTTTTTCAAGTTAATATATTTAGGTCTTTTGAAAATTGTAAAAATGCCTTTTTGAATCTTGTTTTTTATAAAGCATTTGATAAATTTTTTCATTGCATCTTTTCATGTTGGAGTGTAGTTATGGAGATTATAATTAATTTTTTTAGACGTTCGTAAGTTGTTTCTAATATGTAACCGATCAAATATTTTGTAAAAGAAGGCTTTAAAGCGAATGCATTAATAGCCAACTACGATAGTTAATAGGTATTAATTATAATATCTGTATCTCGTTATCGACGGCGATACGTTTTCTTGGTGTAGAACTTTTTGAAATTATAGCAGCTACAAGTGAAACTCGAGTGTTTGTCGCCGACTGTAGAGCTTTTTGTTCAGAAGCATTTAAGAGTATATTAATTGCAGGTGATCTTTTGTCTTCCAAAAGAGGTCGATATAAGAAACTACAATTTCCTTTTATGGTATACAGCAAAAAACTACTTTCTCTTTTCACTGAAACGAAACTAAAAATGAAGGCACAACACGTTCAATCCATTCTGTTAACTTTGATCACAAAAACGAAAGATAATCGGAAGCTTCTTGCTAAGTTTGCAAGAGATCTGGAAGAGGAACACTTTGCAAGGCAGGAGTTGTTTGACGACCTTGTCACTCTACCTAAGTATATGAATTATGTATTGGCTGAGGAAGCGGAGAAAGAAACAAATGCAAAGGCAAATGAGATGATGGAACTTCTGTGTAAGATGGATGCGCTTTTGTCAAGTGAAGCAGCTGCCTATAAGGCCAAACTCAAACTCATTCAGTATGAGTTTGATTTTGGAAAGTAATCAGCCGTGGTTAGGGTAATGGTAGCAATGTTGGTTTTTGGGTGGTAGGTTATGTTTGGTGATAATGTTTTGTATTTTGTTGATGGTGGTAGTAATCTGGTTGTAAGTTTGTGATGTTTGTTTTTTTAGTCTTTTGGGGAAAAACTTTGTAATTGGTTAACTGTTTCTTATATAAAGGGTATCGTTTATGTGTTTTTTTTGTGTTAATTTGTTGTTCATTAGTAGAGTAATTATGTGTTTGAGTTGGTAAAAGCATTTGTGTTCAGGAATGTTGTAAATTAATAATGAAAGTTAAAGATGAGAAAGTAGTTTTAATTTGTTTTAGTTTAGTTAAAATATACCAAGGTGAATGCTGAAAGATGTTTTGTTGCATTATTATTGTTATGTTATAGTTTATGTACATATACATTGATGTTTTTTGTGAAATATTTTTTTTTAATCAAAAAAAGTTTTAAGTAATGGTATTGTATTTATAATTTTTTGGGATTTTAATGGTTGTGTTATTTTTTTTGTTTTACTGTTGTAAGATGATTGTTAGTTTGTTTATTGTTTTAGTTTTTATAATTCGACTATTATTGTTTTTTAAATTACCGTAGTTTTTTTAATTTGAAATTGTAAGGAGGTAATTTAAAAAAAAAATTCTCTGTTAAGAAATCATAGAAGATTTAAGATTTTTAAAATATTTATAGAATTTGAATCAAACTTTTGTTAGCATATATGTTGATATATATGTATATGTTGTTCATTGGTGCAGTATAAATTTATTTTTAAAAAAAAATGTAGAGTTTATTTCTATCGTTATATAAATACAATTTTGTATCCAAATTTTGTATCTGATGAGAATTTTTATTTAATATTGGAAAGAAATATTTTTAAACTGTTGTTGTTGTAATAAAATTCAAATTAAAATTTTTATATCAAATACATGGCAATTTATATACATGTTGTTGGATATTTTGACATAATAATCTTTTGAAAAAATGTTAATTAAATAGCATATGTATAAAAATGTGTATGTATATTCTTTGTTATTGTATTGTTAATAAATGTTAATTAAATAGTATATGCATAAAAATGTGTATGTATATTGTTTGTTATTGTATTGTTAAATATTATATGAAGATTATATCAAATACATGGTAGTTTACATACATATTGTTGGATATTTTGATATAATAATCTTTTGAATAAATGTTAATTAAATAGCATATGCACGAAAATATGTATGTACATTGTTTGTTATTGTATTGTTAAATGTTATATGAAGAAATTGGTAAAATATTAACAGGATTATATGAATTTGTGGATAATTCTTAATAGATATAATAGTATTTGTTCTTAATTATGTAATCGATATTTATTGCTGTGTTGAATGGTTCAGTTTTTTTAAGTTGTATGTGAAGATATGTATTCATATTATTAGTTATTATATACAATATTAATGTAATATTAATAGTATTATATCAAATTGTGGATAACTGTTGATAGGTATAATAAATTTGGTTGTTAAGTGTCTAATCGATATTTATTGCTATCTTCAATGAATAAGTTTTTTAAAGTTGTAGAGAAAATGAAAATCTCAATTTTCTAAGATTTGTTGAATTTTTTTTTTCGTATATTTTAAGTTTTGTATGCTGTAGGATTTTTCCACTTAGAAAATGGGGATGAATAAAAAAAGTAAAAAAAAATATAATCTGAAGTTGATATATTTAGGTCTTTTGAAAATTGTAAAAAGATCTTGAAAATATTGATGAATGTATATACGAATTGATAATTATATTTTTGTTTTTTTAATTATTTGATTTTTTTTTTTGGTTTATTTTGTTGGGTAGTTTTGAAATACAAGTGTATATGTTAATATAATTATAATAGTATAACGAAAATTTTCTTAAATTTTAAGGAATTTTGCCCTAATCAAATGAAATTCAATTAAAAAAACGAAAAAAGAAGTGACGATAGAATACTAATTTCTGTATCGTTTTGGATATCTTTTTCATGTTATGTTTTTTTTTTCTTTTTTTCTTGCCGTAGCTTTTAAATGTTGTTAAAAATTGTAAGTTAATTTTTTTTTATTAAAGTGTTGAATTTGTTGAAAATTGTTAGAAGATTATAGGTTCTTGCGTATTAATACTTTGAAAATTCAATTTGTTGATAATAGATTTTATCTGAATTTATTAAAGCATTGATTTGTTGTCTACCAAATAGATATATATGCAATGCTCGAGAATTGTTATGATGAGTAGTCATTAATTATTGTGTTTAAATATTATTTTTTTTAAATTCAGTTTGTTGATAGTGGATTTCGTTTGCGTTTATTAGAATGTAAAATTGCTGTGTACCGAAAAGATGTATATGCAATGGTCGATAGTTGTCGTTACGAGAAGGTATTAGTTATTTTGTTTAATTTCTTTTTTTTATAGAATTAAATTTTTCATTATAGTTTTTCAGATTATTTTGGTTTTTTTTTTTTTGATAAAATAAACAGACGAAAAAGGTTTGATTTGAAGAAAAAGTATCAAATAAAGAAACAAAGATTAAATTTTAAGTTAAAATTTATATAAAAAAAGAGTTTTGTATTTTTAGAATTTGACTGTTTGTTAAAATTAATTTGTTGTATAAAAAACAATCATACGTAGATTGTTTTTGTTTAATTTTTAAAAGCTAACATGTGTTTTTTGTACTCTAATTTTGCAAAATGTAATTAACTGTACATACAATACCGATGGAAACATTTGTTACAGATATTAAAGTTTTTCTTACAAATACTATATGTCTGTTATCAAAACATATATGTTTGAGTACTACTCTGTTATCACATTGTTTATCAACGGTTTGATTCCCTACGTTGCGTGACTATGCTTCATCTTCATCTTGAAATTCTGGCAGCTTCTCTTTTTTTTTTCGGGAGATATCTTCTGTAAAAACGATACAAATTAATATTTTTTTATATAATAGAGTGTTTTGTAAAAGATTAAAACTTACTAACCTTTGCTATCGTATTCGAGATGTTTGACAGGTCCATGTTTCGGTTCATCAGAAATTTGTATTTGTTTTTTGATTGGTTGTTGCTCAACAGTTGGAGTATATGTTGTAGGAGGTGGTGTCAATTCAGAGGTTGTAATTGTTGTTGGTTCCTTTGTTGGTGTAGTATAATTGCTACGATCGATTGACAATGGGATTGGATTTTTAGCTAGAGTATCAAATTCTGAAACTTCAAGAGCATCAACTATAGCAAATCCAATTTTGTTAGGAACTAATCGTTTTGTCATTTCAATTAAAAAACTTTGAGACTTTCCTATAGCTTCTTTCAACGGTAAAGGTATGGTAGATCGATCTTCATATCCTTTTTGAACAATTAACATTTCACAAGTACATCCAACCATTTTTTCGACGAATGCATTTGTAGTGATTGCAATCATTGTACCAGTATCGTCAACGATATTTGCTGAAAAGCTATAGCTTTTTTGTAAAGTAAGAAAAAATATAGGGAAATTAGATACGTAAAAAATAATTTTATCAAAATTGTAAAATCATGGTAACTTACAAAAACTTTGGGTCTTTAACCTGTCCATCGCTAACGCAAAACCAAATATCTCCTTGTTTTGCAATTCGTTCGTTACATTTTTGACATGTTGTTGTATACCATGAATCAAAAATTTTATAGCTCTGTATGATCGATTTGATAAGGAATCTTTTTGCCTCGGGAAAATTGTTAATGTTATTTTAATACCAATATATTTGAAATTTGTTTAAACAAAGAATGCAAGTAAAATTTTTTTATTACGTATTTGTAAGTATACTTACGATCAATTCTGAGTGTTCTTTTGCTAAAAGATCAGCTATAGTAATTGTGGTATACGGTATGATGATGCTACTGGAAGAACTTTCTTTGAAACTGCAATATATTTGATTAAAATTTTTTTATCAAAGCATAACCTTTTTTTTTTAAATTATAAGTGATACCTTTGAACGTCGAGAATTCCTGGTGCAAGTGTTGGATCTATAAAAACATAGGTAGCATCTGTTGAAGCTAATTTCAATTTTCCTGTTTCATTGAATATTATTAGTATAAGTGATGAAAACCTATTGCAATATTAAAGATTTAATTTAACTGAAAAAAACTAACGATACCTCCGTATGTTATAACTTTTATGTTAGTAACTGCAACTGTAGTACCAATAACCGTATTCAATAACTGTTGATGATTAACTCTATGCTTAGATTGGTAACAGTTTTTCCAGAGTGTAGTCACATATTCCTGTCCACTGATATATGTTGTAAAATGTCAAAGTTTAAAAAGTTTATATAGAATTATTAAAGAGAATGATTAGGATAGTATGTTACTTACTCTATTCCAACTAATGTTAGGTACATTAAGCGATCGCCTTCATTTTTTTTTCCACTTTCATACGATTTAAAGAATCCAATATAATCTACAATACGAAAACGCAAGAAATGAATTCTGATATTAGACTGTAATGTTATAAAAATTAAAACAATTTGTTTAAAAGGAACCTGGGAAGTAGTCTTGACTTATTAAGAGGCTGTATAGTTCTTCAGTTGTTGCTGGTTGGTACCATTGTTTTGGTATGTTTGGATTATCGGGTAACTCATCAATCTTAGATGCTCGTCCTACATTGATATGAATTTCTTTTTTCATAATTTTTCTATGGCTTTCTGTGATCGAGCAAGTGTAATTCTGAATAGCATAGCACCGTGAAATCTGTAAATTTAATTCTCCAAACGCTTGATTTGTTTTCTCAGCAAGTATATGAATAGCATAACCCTGTTGCATATAAGTAATTGTTAATAAAAAATTTCTATAAATTTTTTATTTATAAAAGAAGACATAAATTTTTGACCTTCTCATCTGCAACTAAAAACCATGTTTCTTGTGGTCTAAAATGAGGGATCCATTTGCGAATCACGCGTATCTGTAGCTCAGTTGCTGGACATCCGCTGAATAAATCAGAAATCGTTGTCATCTCTGCGAATGTAGCCAAAAAGAAAACATTATAGAATTTTGTATTAAAAGAAGATTTATATAAATTGTATTGCATCTTATTATAAACCTCAACATTTTCAATAAGGTTTAGCAGATCTTTAAAAACTATATTTGTTGTATTTTTTGATAAGTAACCATCAGGATTTTGAATCAGGATCTTTATAGAATCGTGGGAAGTTGCTCTTGAGAGTGCAACATAAAGTTGACCATGTGTAAAAATAGCCTGTGGCAAATGCACTCCAATTTTTTTTCAGCGATTGGCCTTGACTTTTGTTAATTGTCATTGCGTAGCAAACTTTGCATGGAAACTGTTTTCTAACGAAAATAAATGGTAATTCTTCATCTTTATGGATTAATTTGAATCTAGGAATGTAGACACATTTTCCCACTGATGTTCCTGTCATGATACAGGCTTATATGACAAAAGGGAGGAGCTGGGTGACAATAAGTCTTGTGCCATTACAAAGACCATTTGCGGGATCCATGTTTCTTAACAAAAGAATAGGTGTATTCTTTTTGAGCTTCAATTCGTGTAGTGGAAGACCCGGAAATGATAATTGATTCAAATATTCTTCGGGATAAAGCAGATCGAGATCAATATACTTTTCCATGAGTGGAGTAACTCTATCAGTACTATGGTAAATTTTTGTATCTTCATTATTCATATCTAACACCATAGCATTGATCTAGTTTGTAGTCTCATTCTTTGGACATACAATGGCTCTACTGCACAAATTCGAAGGATTGGGGTTTTTTTTAATGTTATATCCGTATACAAAGTCGATAAGATCTTTAATGCTATCTTTCGGTTCTGTAATCAGCATGCGCGGAGGAATATCGACGATAGAGACACTTTGTGGTTTTTTAGGATCCGGTGTTCCTAATTTTCCATCACCAATATCCAACAGCCATGATGCAAATTCTGCAGATTGCTGAATTTCATTTAGATTACCGTTGTTGGATGATAAACGCATGTTGATAGACAAATTAAAAACTGAGAAAAGTGACCATAGAAAAGAATTAGGTAGAGTGGAAGCAATGAGCTGTGGATCAGAATTTTTTCTTTTAACTGGAAGCGTCTGTCTAAAATCTCCTCCCAAAATAACCGATATACCACCGAAAGCAATACCTGGTTTCTCTAATATATCTTGAAAAGATCTGTCAACTGTTTCAAAACAAAGCCGATCAGTCATAGTAGCTTCATCCCAAACTATTATACTTGTTAATTTCAAAAGCTCTGCAAGCTGAGTCTTTTTTTTAATATTGCAAATAGATGTATCAGACACGTCTATAGGAATATTAAATCTAGAATGCGCTGTCCGGCCAGAAGGTAAAAGGAGGGCAGCAATACCGGAAGCTGCAACCGCCAAAGCAATTTTTCCAATTGATCTGAAATAAGCGAGTATAATGGACCATAAAAAAGTCTTACATGTTCCTCCATGTCCATATACAAATAATAACGATTGAACATTATTATCAGCATCTCTACGTATACGGTCATAAACAGTTAACCGGTCACGATTCAATTTATGAAACATTTGCTGGTGATATTCGCGCAAAGCATCTTTATCGTAGCTTGTCTCTTCTAAAAGTAATCTATTCCCAAGAACTCGACAAAGATTGGAATCTGGAAGTGGTATTTGAAAATCAGAAAGGCTTTTCGGAGGCACACAGGCATTAAGGTTTTTTTCTAGTTCTAAAAGAATATGTTGCTTAATAGTATCATCTGAAATCGAATCATCTGTGGATGACGAAACTGATTGAAATCTATGGCGTATATCGTCACTCATTTTGGACCATGTATATTCCCACATTTCTAATGGGTTTGAAATATCGCAAAACAACAATAAATGACAGAAAAGTTTTCGAAGCTGCGAAGAAGATGCCCATAATGAAGCATCATCAAATGTGTATTGCCATTCTTTATCATCTCCCATTAACCCTAGCGCTTCGCATGCTTGACGGAAGGTTGGATATTGGATTCCTTCAACAGTTCTTATGTCAGAGAATGTTTGACAACCGATATGATGACATAGCATCATTCGTAAGTAAAAAACTTCACCGTAAGTTGGATGGATATATGCAAGACGAGAAACAGCCGGTTGTCTTTTTGAAACTCTACGCATCCATTCACGTGAAGTAAGATCCCATCTGAATAATCTTGAATATTCAGAATATTTAAGATGCCTGCCGGAAGCATTATTTTGATTACTGCGTAACCAACCATTGAGTGTGGTTTTGCCAAAAAGCGGACTTGCGACAACTGATTGAAGATTATCGTTATCTCTGAAAGTAGTATTCTGCATATCTTCTAGATGAACAGCAAGAATTTGTACTGATGGAAACCGCTCATGAATGGAAAAATTAAAGATGCGCCATGCAGATTCGTGTGGACATATAAAGCGACCGTCTACAAAATTTTTTATCTCATCTATTGCAGTATTGTGAGCAGCAGAAGTATCCGCAGAAGTAGTTTGAGAACTGTGAATGCCAAAGCTAACACGGTCAACACCTTTGGAAATGTATTTGAAAAGATACTTAATAAGCATGTTCCATCCGCAATATTCCACATTGATATGTGCATTAAACTTGCTGCACAATCGCCTCTTGTAAAGAACCACATATCCATTGTCAATCCGTACTCCATTAGCAAGAGTATGAAAAGAGGAGCTGTTTCTCCTATAATGCACATAACCTTGTTTATCAAAAAAAAAGTGTGACTGTTGAGAGGTTTTGGAAATGATTTACTGCATCTACCACTTTTCATACAAACTGAATTAGGATTTAGCAAACCGCAGGGTCCATGAATCATACAAGTGGTAATTGTTTTGTAAAGTGTCGGATTGGTAGATGGATCTGGAAGTTCTGCAGATATATACCGATCAATTTCAACCGGATTCCTGATAATCGAAGAAGATGATACCCATACCAACGTATGACAATGCGGCAATCCTCTTTTTTGAAATTCTATAGTATATAAATCTGCATTATATGAAAAACCGATGAGAAACTGTGATATTTGTAAGTTAAAGAAAAAATTTTATTTAATGAATATAATGAATAAATACAGAGCAATTTATGGAAAAAAGAAAATATATTCGTTGATTATTTTTAAACTCATAAAAAAATTTAAAAGTAACTAAAAACGAAGAAGAAAACAGCCATTTTAAAAACATTATTAATAAATCAGAAGTTGAAAAGAATTAAAGCAATTTTAGATTACACTTTCATTTAAATTTTTTATGTAATTCCAATCTCTATTAAACTGTTTTTAGTATGTAATTTAAAAAAATATCTATGAATTAAGGTTTGAAAAACGTAAGAATCCTTTATATATGAAATAAATAACATTTAAAAAAAAATTAAATGTTAAATTTAAGAATTACAAATTTTGAGGAGGGAAAAAATAGTATGAAACAATATATATATATATATATATATATATATATATATATATATATATATATATATATATATATATATATATATATATATATATATATATATATATATATATATATATATATATATATATATATATATATATATATATAAATCTATAATATAAAAAGAAAGAATAAGAAACTATAACATCTATAAGCAAAAGAAATTTTTTTTTTTCAAGGAACGTGATGAATAAAAATCAAGCAATCTAATTAAACAAAAAAAAAAAAAAATCGTTGTTTCTTTTTCCAAAAAAAAAATTAAAAAGAAAAAAAAATGAAAAAAGAAACAGTTATTTTAAATATTTTTTTAATAAATCAAAAGTTCAACATAATTAAAACAACTTCAGATGACAGTTTCATTTAATTTTGTTGTATAATTTCGATCTTTAGTAAGATTTTCTTAATATGTGATTAATAAACGAACATATATGAATCAAAAATCAAACAATGTAAAAATCCTTTAGATATGAAACAAAGCACCAAATTTTAAAAGGAAAAAAAAATATTACGAAAAATACTATATATATATATATATATATATATATATATATATATATATATATATATATATATATATATATATATATATATATATATATAATAATTTATGGCAAGCTGTTAAAAGTATCTTAATACATAATTTCTGTTAATAATACAAATTTTGAAAAAATAAAAAACAAAATAACACAAAATATCTAAAAAAATCAGACCGTAAAGTAATGGAACTGTAAAAATAAAATAAAAGTAAATAGAAAATGCCTTTTTGTAAATACATTCTTATTTATCAAATTAACTATTAAATTTTTAGGTTTATAATTAAATATCAATTATTAAAATACAAAAATATTTTTAATCCTTGTATGTTATTAAATTTGAAAGATGTTACACAGCTTAAATACCATAATTTTATTGAAACAGAAATGAATTGTACCAAACAATATAACATTTCATATTAGTGGAAAATGTTTTCATATAAGTCTTAAAAGCTGTTACAATAAAATTTATTTTTTTATGATCTAACACATCTAAAAGAAACTAAAATTATTAAAAAAAACATAAAACAAAGAACTTACAAGCGGTTACTTCTCCAAAAGGTTGTCATTCTTGAGAAATTTAACATATTCATCAACCTTCATCTGGAAAATCCTAGCGATGATATCTGGACGATCTTGAGCACAGGTAATACTGTTTCTAGCCATAAATCTAACAATTTCTGGCCACCTAACATTGCATGTAAAAGTAACAAAATACTGTGGATTCCCATGAACTCTACATATTGCCAACGCATCCCGGTAATGTTTGTACATGTAGCGCGGACCGCCAATAAAAGATGCAGGTAAAAAAAACGTTTTCCAATTTGCGTAGCATCTAAATCTCCTTGAGAAACAGCATCATGAATCTCACTTACATGCTCACTTCTTAAAGTATTCTGGTTTCTTCGAATGTATTTGAGACGACTTTCCTCTATACAAAGATAGGCATCAATAAGAAATTGTTGAAACAAACGACCGCACTGCAACAACAAAGTATATATACCGCTGCGGTCATGGATTAAGTAACTGTAATACATGTTTACCGTTACTGGTTTACAATTAACATAATCAGGTTCACCATATGGAAATAATAAAGGGTATTGTAAAGGCATATAAGAACAATGCAACTTACTAATTCTCATTGGATTACCTCCATGATGATGAACAACAATATCATATGTAGATGCATTAGGATCATCAGCGGTAACAATATCACCTAAAGCATTCCCACGTGGATGATTATACCTAACATCAGAAACATTGTTGTATAATCGTACAGCATAATTGTCTAAATTTTTTTCGTGAGCCAAACATATAGCATTTTTAAACACCCGAACATACTCGTTAATACCATTCAAAATCAACGACAATGCTCTGACGATATCTGCCTGTAAAACCAACCCAGTGTTTGAAAAAACTCGTAAACGATTAGCAATCTCATTGTTCGTATCATATACATAAAGTTGCAAAAAACGTGGCGGATCCGATCCTTGTGGACACAAAGATCCAATTCGATGACAAACCTGACCTGATACCTTAAAAGTATATGGGCCAACACCACGGTTAATCGTGTCGTCAACTTTGGCACCAAAAGAAGTCATTGAAAACATGGAATTGTATGCCCTAATATTTTCCATATAATTTTCCATATAATGCCTACTGTGAAGCAATTCCAACATATAACTCGGAGGCATTAAGGGTATAGGCAACACAATTGAACCTTGACGACAACAATGAGTATAAACAGGATTATTACGACTGGAAGCTCGAATAGTTCTTTCATTCCACCAAAATTCCGCACCACAGTAAAAACAAACGAATACGCAATCTCCATGATCGTGATAAGCTGGTAAAGATTCATCAACTATAGAAGCAGCAGTAACAGAAGGCCGACCATTATCAATTAATCCACCAAGAAAAACCACATCTCGGAAAGAGGACTCCCCAATTTCAAATCCGCAGCCATGGAATATTTTTACGCAACAACAAAAAACATAAAATCCAGAACAAATTACATTTGTAAGGAAAACTAAGTACCTGCAAATAGGGCTGAGCAAAAACCGAACCGAAAACCGAAACCGCGCCGAAAACCGCATTTACCGCTACCGCAAAACCGCAAAAAACCGAAACCGCAAAAACCGCAACCGCAAAGCATGGTGCGGTGCGGTTTTACCTTGAAAAACCGTGCACATTTACCGAAACCGCACCGCAAAATATATTTTATATATATATATATATATATATATATATATATATATATATATATATATATATATATATATATATATATATATATATATATATATATATATATATATTGATAATTTAATAAAATTAAACATTAAATTATTTATAATTTTGAATTAGGGGGAAAATTGAAAATTTTTGAGATATTGGGGGAAAAAAAGGAAACGTACCAAAAGCCAAAATCAATCAGACAAAACACAAACCCAAAAATATAACCTAATCTCGATTTCTATTTTCTCGTACCTCTCCTCTCGGCTCTCGCTCACAGACCCTGAAGGCGCAGTCTTCAGCCTTCAAGAATCGGTGATCTCTGTTCGTTCATCTCGTCGAACCCAAAAGCTTCTCCGTTCGTTCATCTCGTCGAACCCTGAAGGCGCAGTCAAGCTTCTCCGTTCGTTCATCTCCGTTCGTTCATCTTGGTGCCTCCCCTTTTTTCATATCCTCCGGCTATCTCCCAAGACCCCAGGTGCTTCAAGAATCGGTGATCTCCGAAACCTAACAGGTAATTTCCGAAAACTAAAATCAAAAACCTTTCTATATCCCCTTCGTTCGTCTCCTTTGCTTACAGGTAATTTCTGAAACTATAAATTGATTTTAGTTCATCGACTTCTCGTACCTCTTCCGCTCACAGGTAATCTCATTCGCTCACAGATAAATTGAATGAATCTAAATTAATTTTAGTTTTTGATAAATTGGTGTTGTTCCAGCCCCTGTGATCTCTTCCGCTCACAGGTAATCTCATTCGCTCGCAGAGTACTTTTCCAGGTACACATAGCTCAAAGAGGTGTTGTTGGCCCACTAATTATGATGTTGCGGTCTCCAGAAGCTCAACTGAAAGAAATGTCAGCTTTTGCACTTGGGAGGTTGGCACAGGTAATCATAAATTTAGTTATTTTCTTTTGTAAATGTATTTATGATATAACATTTTTGCTCGAAGACCTTTACTTTCTCATCTACCAGGACACGCACAACCAAGCTGGTATTGCCCATAGTGGTGGCATTGTTCCATTATTGAAACTTCTGGATTCCAAAAATGGAACTCTACAACATAATGTTGCTGATCTGATAAGGGTTGGTGGTGTTCAAAAGCTGCTGGATGGTGAATTTGTTGTTCAAGTAATTACTTTACTTATTATCAATTTCTTTTAAGATCCATCTTCACTTCTGGTGGTTGAATTTATGAGTTGTTTGGTATTTGTGCAGCCAACCAGGGATTGTGTAGCAAAGACATTGAAGAGATTGGAGGACAAGATTCATGGAAGGGTAATTATTGGTTTATTCCATTTTAGGATTCTCTTAATATATAATGAGAATTCTTCAATGACATATATGGTATTTATTATGTCAGGTATTGAGCCATTTGTTGAGCCATTTGTAGTTGCTTTTAGTATTTGCGGTTTAAAACCGAAACCGCACCGCTACAAACCGCAACCGCAAAATAAACCGCAAAAACCGTACCGCAAAAAAACCGCAACATATGGTTTTACAAAAATAAAAACCGCACCTAGCGGTACGAGTTGCGGTTTTATGCTAAAACCGCACCACACCGCACCACGCTCACCCCTACCTGCAAATCTGCAATGCAACCGAAGAAGCGAAGAAAGACACAGTGCAATCGAAAAAAGAAACTGGCAAAGAAAACCTCAAACGAAAGTTACCTAAAACAATTGCAAAGAAACGTTGGATGAAGAAAGCAAATAACTAAAAACAGTGAAAACGTGTCAATAAAGAAGAGCAAATATTATCTTGAAGATACACAATTGATTGGTCCTTCATAAGGTCCAATGGAAAGGGAGAAAGAACAAAGTCGCAAATCGAAGGACTAAAAAAACACAGAAAGGAAAACAACATTTAATGCAAAGTAATAAAAAGAAGCCTAAACCCCCTCTTTGTAACTTGCAAAGAAGTTACGCTTTTTCAAACCCCGGGAAAAAAGAAGGGACTAAAAGCAACAAAGAAAGAAGAAGAGCATTAAAGCGAACCCACCCCCCCCCCCCCCCCAACCCTCAGCAAACCTTCTAGAAAACCTACGGGTTTTAATATATAAGGTAATGATCAAAATTTCACAACAAAATGTTAAAGTACATGAAATTAAAAAAAAGGTTGGGCCTTGTGTTTGACATGATTCCTTTAAAACAGATTCATTTAATGTGTATGTTTCCCACGATTGCAACATTGGAAGCAGTTTCAACTCTACAAGTTAGCCCTAGTGGTTATTTTTGGTGCCTAATAAACCAAACGCGTTTTCTAACTTTTTATTTTTCTTAAAAAATTTTCTTTAAAAATAGAAAATTTTTCGTAACCAAACTCACTTTAACATTTCTCTTCAAAGCAGCCGCAGTTCTCTTTGGTATAAATAGTGTTACAAGCATTACGAGCCAAAACATGTGGTCCTAAAGATGGCCTCATGAGGCGGTATACCTCTCAACCTCTTCCATATAATACCTACAGTTTTAAGATTTTTCTTTATGGTCAATGTTGTCTACTACAGAATAGCATATTGTAATAACAAATAATCAACCGATAATAATTGTTAAACTGAATTTTGAAAATTGTGAAACCTATGTTTAAAAACTGTGAAATATATGTGTTGCATATTAGGTTTTAACTCAATGAACATATGTTTTTTGACTTTGTACCAAGTGTAGCATATATTTAACTATGCAAACTCATCTGCTTCAAAATCATGATTAAAATTCGTATTTATCTTTAAAGATACCATATGAGTTTTTGCTTGCAAAATATTCAAACATTTAGAAAAAGGTTGCAACTTACTATGCATTTCGTCGTTGTAACTTAGTATATCAAAGAAAATACAACAGAAAATCCAAACGGCTGATCAGGTGATTTCATTGGTGCCGTTCTAAAAAAAAAAAAAAAAAAAAAAAAAAAAAGTTGATTTCATTGGTGTTTGGATGGATAAAACACAAGGGGGTAAATTGGTAAATTGTAATTGGGCTCTATGGTGTTATAATCCTTTTGATATTTTGTTGTCCTATCAAAATCAATTAAATATGTTTTCGTTATCAGTTGGCAACATCTACCAAAATCAATCAAAAAACATGTCTTTCAGCTATAAGTCCCGAGAACCATCAAAAAAATAAAACTACCCAAACATGTACGCAATCTCTATAATCAACACCAATAAATAACATTCGTAAGCGGATATTAATATCTCGCTCTATATTCCATTCCCTATATTATATCACCAATTTACAATCAGAACGCTAAGCAAGCAAAAAACAAAAGCACAACTCGCAATCGCACTCGCTTTTACAACTAAAAAAACATAGTAATTTCCCAATTGGTTCTACGAAATACACCTCATGGAATACGTCGCCACAGAGGAATCAACCGCGGGCGCACCGAAAACTCTCGGGTGGTCACTCTCTAAACCGTAATCCATCATCGGACGGTACTCCAGATCCTCATCGTGATCATACACGAACTCCGGGATCTCGATATCGTTTCTTCTCACATGGTCCCACAGATACCCTAATCTGCTCACATATTTCAGCTTTGCGTACAACCTGCACCATACACCACCACACACATGATCAGAAACGGCTCACAATTCATTAACCTTGCATTGATCACTTGTACTGTACAAGTAATTGATGCGACGAAACTATGAAGCCCTAATTGGGGGTCCCAAAATTTTGGGGGTTCAGAAATTATGTCGTTTTCCATGCCGAATTTGCCAAAACAATATTTGTAACAACTTGTTATGCATAACGTACAAGTTATTAAAGGATGATGGTATTGGATTTTGACAATCTCGGCACCGAGGATAACAAAATTTGACCGTGAAAAATTGAGTTATTGACGGAGAAAGTATGACTTACCCTCCGGTGAAGATGAACCGGCCAAACGTGGCGAGAAAGAGTCTGGATTGTAGATCCGGATGGACAAAGTAAACCGCCTCCAGATATTGTTTGACGCTAATCGGAATCGCATCGTAAGCAGATCGGAGAGCAGATATGCCAGGGAAATTCTCGCTCTTTTGAACATCGGTGTGGATATAAACCACCACAAAAGGCCTCTCCAGTTTGGGGAAAACCTTCACTTCTAAATACTTTTTCAGCAGGTCAACGCTCAAACTCTTCGCTGTAGAAGAAATCAGCATACTGTTATTTTAAAAAACGTCAATCGGCCTTCGATCAACAAACACTACGCATAAAAAGTAACGAAAGACATACCGGGAAAGTTTTTTCCTATAATTCTCAAGATCTTGCGGCCGCGCTTGTCTCTGCCTTTGATCTTGAACACGTTAAGTTTGTGGATGAGTTTTATCTGCTCAGGCGCCAGTTCTTCGGACATGGTGATCGGAGATTTGGGGAAATTTAATTCAGATGAAACGATGATCGATGAACGATGCAGATAGGATTGATTATTTATAGTCGTAATAAAGTATGGATTGAATCAAAATTCGAAAGGGATAAGCGCATCAAGAAGATGAGAGGGAATCTGATCTGACGGCGGATATGCGAATGGAATATTCGAAACTCTGACCGAGTTTGATGGGTAACGGTACAATACGGCGTCGAGTTTCAACCGTCCCATACGTCCCGAGATGTGTGCCAACTCTTGACAAATCTGGACCGTTCATTTTAGGGTCGAAACGTGTTCTTCAATGGACTTAATGGCCCATGGTTTTTCAATCAGAACATATTCTATAATCTCACAAAATAGGACCACTAGAAATATTTAATTCGTATATGATTTAACAAAAAGTATCGGCTAATTAAAAAAATGTAGGTGTTTTAACCCATTAACTCATGTAACATACTTTTTGACATTTAGTATAATAAAAGATATATCCCTTTATCTAAAGATTACAAAAAGTAGATAAAGATGATAAGGTTTTAAGATGAAATAGTTATATTATCCATTAAATTATAAATAACTATATCTTATTGAATTAAGTAATCAAAAAGTATATTACATGTATGGATAAATTGGGTCAAAAATTGCGTGAATCATTTCGTAGTTAACATAAAATTTTATATAAATATAAGAAAAATGGGAAGTAAAATTAAGAAAACTTGTTAACCTAAAATCATCGTTACACATTTTTAATAATCGTTGTTAATAAGCACAACGATTAACGTAAATGTGATATACTTCCAAAAAGAGGTCACATTCTTTTAAAACAATTGTTATGCCTTTTTTGGAGTGCAAAGACTAATTTAAAATCGAAAATTTGTTTGAATTCACATTTGAGTGGAAGATCTTGAATATGTTGCCAAATCTTCCATGACTATCGTTATATAACTAATTTCTTTTCCGCAAAAGCGATACATCCATTTTTATTTCATATTGATCTTTGATAATTGTAATAGTTACTTTTTCAATGAGATTTAAACCCATATGTACCTGTAATTACGTCATACATCTAACACATGACAAGTAAATTACAAAATATCAGGAACAAGAGGTGGTGGAAGACTAGAAATAATCCATTTTTGATCAAGACTTGATTGGATCTACTTTGTAGTGCTTCCTATCTTTTCATATCACATGTCAAGTTTCATTTTTAAAAAACGGAAGTAGAACGTTGAGTGACAACATGTGATGCAACGTCGTTTTCAATAGTTCTTTTGTAGTAGCCTAGGGTTTGGCTTTGGCTTTTTCCTTAACATGCCAAAGATCCAAAAGATACGATTGTAAGTTTGATGTATGATGCTTCACCTACATCTAACAATCATTTGAGAAATCAAATCATTTAGTTCTTTTTAATTAAATTGGTCTAAAAAATAAAACAAAAAACAATCAGATGATGCAAAAAGAAACAGATGGCCTTGATTTGAATCAAACCATTGATAATATCTAATCTCTAACATGTTAAATGAATCAATCAAACAAAAAAAAAAACGTTGATAGTTTATCTTTTAACACCAAATTGTTAACTAATGGGCTATACGCTTGTATGTAAGTATGTTGGTCGGGTAACTTATTTATTTTGGTTTATAGATTATAATTCTATAATACAAACTAGGCTATATCAATAATCAAACTATCCATATAAATAATCGAGAATAGAAGACGTATTAGCATAATTTAATTTACAAAATATATTAGATCAATTTATCCATGTTTGTTAGTTGGTGTTCTAACTTATAAATCAGCGTTTGGGATTTCCTGTTGCTAGTACGGTAGTACCCATTAACAAAGCTAAAGTTTCCAAAAAAGATTATCACCGTGCAGGTGGGCACCTTGAGAACTTTACACAAAATAGCCCAAATATTGCAAAACACATCTGTTAATGCTATTTTGAGTTTAAGCCTTAATTGAGAACTTTGAGGTGAATGTGTGTGGCGATTTAGTAATAAACTCAATTCTTGAGGGGACTTAAGTGAAATTACTGAAAGATGTAATCAACTAGTTATTTCAGTTTTGATTTAAATAGATAAGGAATTATTTGGTGATGGGTGTGAATAGAAGGTGAAAGCCTTCTAGGATTTTGATGGTGATCAGGGCTTGAGAGTTTTTGGAGAGAAAATTGTGTAGGTAATTATGAAACAAGAGAAATTAATGGGGAAAATTGATTTAAGGAACATTGAGTATCATTTTGGACTGCTCAAAGAAGGCACCAAGGTGAGATTTTTATATTTATTAAAGGTTTTTTAATTTAGACAATCTACACATGTGGTGGGATCATTTGGGACTTGAAAACATATGATCCGTGCATAAAGCTTGATGAAAGTTCTGTTACTAGTTAAATATCCATAAGCAATTAGATAATTTAGAAGAAGAGCGATGAGCGGGAGAGGAAGAGTCGGAGAGAGAGAGCGAGAGCGAGGAGGAGATCGGAGCAACGACGGATGGCAAGTGGTCAGGTACCGGAAAAATGCTAAGGAGAAAATTGATCAGCATCATTATCTAGAAAAAGTCGCAATCACGTATTTCATCTCCAACATTCCCGATGGATGGTCTGAGTCGGATGTTTGGCGAATTTTAAAAGACTACGGGACAATTGTCGATTTCTACTTGGCGAAGAAGAAGGATAAAAATGGAACTAACTTTGGATTTGCAAGATTCATAAACGTGCAGAATGAATTTAGCCTCGAGAAATCTCTCAATCGAACCACAGTCGGGAATTCGGTGCTGAAAGTCAATATCGCTAAGTATGGAAGGAATAATTTAAGCAATCCTATGTTTCCTTCTGGTCGAGGTATGTCTCATAATTGGAAGCCCCCTAAACCTACCTCAAATGCGAATCAAAAATTTCAAATCCCTAAAAACCCACATAGAGTTAGCAAGGAGACGTTACCTGCAAGTAAACACTATAATTCTTGGGATTTTTCGTATGAATCAGGCATAAAACCCATGTCTTTTGTTGATATTGTAAAGGGCAATCCTATTAACCCAAGTGGCATTTCTCCTAACTCTATTGATTCAATCACTATTCCTGCTGGTATTCAACCAAATTCAAACATATGGCTAAAAGGATGCTTAATTGGTGAGGCTATAGATTACGATTGCTTAGTTTCATTTTTCAACATCATAAAAGCAGATAGAATTATCTCTGCGTTTGTTAGATACTTAGGAGGGTTATCGATCCTAATTGATTTTGGAGATTCGTTTGAAGCAGAGAAATTTCTTGAGAACCATCGAAGCTACTGGAGGAAATGGTTTGCTTGGCTTAAACGATGGGACGGGTCAAACGTTCAGAACTTGAAAGCTGTTTGGATTAAAATCACAGGTGTTCCGGTGGAAATGTGGGACCCACAAATCTTCACCATTATTGCCAACAGTTTTGGTAGAGTTCTGATTCCTTGTGAATGTTCTAAAGATGCTGCAAATGTCTCTTTCGGAAGGGTATGTATACTAACAAAACTCAGCACCTCCATTAATCAATTGGTCAAAGTTCGTTGGAGAAAGATCACCTTCTCAGTTTGGATTAAAGAAGATGGGGATGGTTGGGAACCTGCGTTTTGTAATCCAGACAGTCTCATCTCGGACTCTGAAGATGATAGTGAAGGTGTCTCGGACACCTTCGAGGCTGGGCAAGGAATGGAGGAGGATGACTGGGATGAAGGTGAAATTAACGGGGATGATGAAGCACATGAAAGTCGTAAAGTACCTGAAAAGGACAATCATGATAAGAATTTAGATGGGGAAGATAGAGATAGAATCGCTGAAGATGGCCATGTGGAAAATTCAAGAATCAACCAGGACCCGAACAGAATTGAAGTCCATTCTGAAGCAAACAATGAAATTCCTATTCGGCCCCCTGTTCAAACTGGTGTTCCCATGGGGGACAAAAGGCAATGTCATACCCTTGAAGTCCAAAGTTCTAATGAGTGCGACATCCATAATAACCTATACCCGGATACCTTGAAAGATCTAAACAAAAATAAAGAAGATGGGGGTGTGGGTGACTTGGATAACCCAACGCATAGCCCAAGCCCCTTAGATGGTATAGATCTGGATTTTAACAGAAACATGGGAAATCAGGCCCATTCTCGCAAAGTTGTTCTTTCCAGTTGCCCAGGTGAAGGCGAAATTGAAGCGGAATACAATCAGGAGGATGCTGAAATTGACGAAGACAGGTCCGTCCATGACAGATCTGTAGGAAGTCAACCTTTCATTGATTTTGACGGGGCCGACTCATCTCAATCGTTTGACTTAAATTCAGAACCCATGGAGAGGTGTGACTGGTTTGATATTGAAGAAGAAGTGCTCAGATGCGGGAAATCAAAAAAATCAAAAAACAAAGATAAAAAATCAAAGAGATTAGAAAACGTTAAATATTGTACATTCCCGATTACAATGAAGTCTAAAGACGTTTTAAAAGCAAAAGCCTACAAAAAGAATAAGAAGGCGGATCAAAGTCACAC
This sequence comes from Cichorium intybus, assembly GCA_023525715.1. Taxonomy (NCBI): domain Eukaryota; kingdom Viridiplantae; phylum Streptophyta; class Magnoliopsida; order Asterales; family Asteraceae; genus Cichorium; species Cichorium intybus. Next base: position 36,565,060 of record CM042014.1, on the reverse strand, counting down.
GAATCATTCAAGCCCAAACAAATCAGAGAGTTCGATCAACATATCTGAGGAGATCCTTAAAACCAAAAATCTGGGGTCGGAGGTCGGGTTTCAAATGGAAGGTTTTGACGAAATGTTAAGAAATGAAATTGAAGGAGAGGGGGTGACTAGAAAGCAATCATGAATATTCTTACTTACAATATTAGGGGGGTTGGTGATCTTGACAAAAGATTACAAGTTAAAGAAATTCTTAAAAGATACAACATTAATTTCTTGAGCGTTCAAGAAACCCAAATAGTGAATTCTGGTGATATCAAGTTTGATGATTTCTGGTTTCAAGGGGAATTTGACGTGGAGGCGGTGGGTTCGAGAGGTAGGTCGGGTGGTTTATTCTGCATGTGGAACAAACAGTTATTCACGAAACTTCACTCCATTGTGAACTCCTCCTTCATTGTTATCTCTGGGAATTGGATAGGGCATAATGAAATTATTAACTTTGTGAATGTTTATGCTCCAAATAACCCGGTCGAAAGATCACAATTATGGGAAGCTCTTTTGAAAATTAAAAATTCTATTCAAGGTCTTTGGGTTTTCATGGGTGACTTCAATGATGTCCGGGGAAAAGATGATCGATTATCCGCTTTCTTTTGTGAAGCTAGCACTAATAATTTCAACAACTTCATAAAAAATGCGGGATTGCTCGAATACAATATGGGCGGGCGTCGGTTTACTTGGATGAGCAATGACGGGACGAAACTTAGCAAACTTGACAGATTTCTTGTTTGTAAGCAGTTTATAAGCAAATGGAATTCAGCTACCCTGCTAGCGCTTCCTAGAGAACATTCTGACCACAACCCTATAATCCTTATCGGTGATCATCTTGAATTCGGTCCTTGCCCTTTTCGGTTCTATAATTCTTGGATCACGGTTCCTGGTTGCAGAGAAGCTGTGGTGAAGGCGTGGATGAGTGATTTGGGGGTTGCTGCGGAAGACAGGAAATTCCTAAAGAGGCTTAAAGCTGTCAAGGAGGAACTAAAGAACTGGAGAAGCAAGGTTGCTAATAAAGAAAAGGCAGAGATATATGAGATCAAAAAAGATATCGAGTCTCTAGACCTAAAAGCTGAATTAGGTCAACTCACCCCTGAGAAATATCTCGAATGGAAGTCTAAAAAGGCTAAGCTATTGGAAGTTGAAGCTAGATGCAGGTTAGATTTGAAACAAAAATCTAGAGTTAAGTGGGATGTAGAGGGGGACGAAAACTCAAAATTTTTCTATGCAATCATTAACGGGAATAGAAGACGATCTAGAATTAATGGTATCATGGAGAACGGGGTATGGATTCAAGAACCGGATAAGATCAAAGACTCGGTTTTCAACTTCTTCACAAATAAATTCAAAAGGGATCACATTCGGAGGCCGTCTCTCCATAGTGAAAAATTCAAAAATCTATCTGAAGAGGAGAGTAGTAGGTTGGAGTTGGAATTCTCTTGTGAAGAAATCAAAAAAGCTGTGTGGGACTGCTCGTCTGAAAAGGCGCCAGGACCAGACGGCTTTACATTCAAGTTCCTTAAAGAGTTCTGGGAAATTATTCATCTTGATGTTATAAATGCAGTTAAATTTTTTGAGCGAACAGGTCGGGTCAGCAAGGGATGTAATGCCTCCTTCATATCCCTTATCCCGAAAATCAGAGATCCTTTTGTTCTAAAGGATTACCGGCCCATTAGCTTGATTGGATGTTATGTCAAGATCATTTCCAAGATTCTAGCACGCAGATTAAAGAAGGTTCTGCATAAAGTCGTAAGTGGTGTTCAGTCGGCATATATTCAAGGCAGAAACATTGTTGATGGTCCGTTCATCATAAATGAAGTTCTAAACTGGGCAAAGAAATCTAGAACCAAGTCTATCTTCTTTAAAGTAGATTTGGAAAAGGCTTTTGATTCTGTTGATTGGGCCTACTTAGATTCAATTCTCTCTCAAATGAAGTTCGGGCTCAAGTGGAGAAATTGGATCAGTGGTTTGCTAAACTCGGGTAGAGGGTCTGTTCTCATTAATGGCTCACCAACAAATGAATTTCCCATCGAGAAAGGGCTTAGACAAGGAGATCCGCTTTCTCCATTCTTGTTTATTTTAGCTATGGAGGGTCTTCATGTGGTTATGGACTCTGCGTGTGAGAAACATCTTTTTCATGGTATTCGGCTCCCTGATAATGGTCCTCTCATGTCACATATAATGTATGCCGATGACGTTATGTTCATGGGTGACTGGTCTCCGGTGAATTTCCTTAATTTGAAACGCTTGCTTCGTTGTTTTTCCCTATCTTCGGGTCTTAGAGTAAATTTCTGTAAAAGCAAAGTGTATGGAGTTGGGGTTGAAAAGGAAGAGATGGGTAGGTTGGCGAATTTCTTGGGGTGTGAAGCTTCTGAATTCCCTTTTATTTACCTTGGGCTGCCTATCGGAGCAAACATGCGCTTAACTAAAAATTGGAACCCAGTGGTTGATAGATTCAAGAGCAAATTAAACATTTGGAAAAAGAATTCGCTCTCATTTGGAGGTAGGCTCACCTTAATCAATTCGGTCCTCGGTAGCCTCCCTTTATACTATATGTCGGTATTCAGAGCCCCAGCAAAAGTTATTGTTAAGCTAGAGATGATTAGGAGAAGATTCTTGTGGAAAGGTACAGACGAAAAAAGATGTATCAACTGGGTGGCATGGGACAAGGTGACAACTCCGAAGCACATGGGTGGTCTAGGAGTTAGAAACCTAAAAGACTTCAATAACACCTTACTTGCCAAATGGTGGTGGAAGCTAAGGCAAGATGGTAGTTCTATATGGACTCAGGTGATCAAAAGTATCCACAGAATAAAGGTTTTTGATGAGGAAAAATTGGCGAAAAAATTCTATAGTGGCACTTGGAAAGAGGTTACAGAAATTGAAACATTTTTCTTAGATGCTGGAATTAGTCTAAGGGATCTGTTTAGAAGGAAAGTCGGGTTAGGTGATAAAACCCGAATTTGGAAAGATATTTGGTTAACTGGTATTCCTCTAAAAGACAAATTTCCTAGATGTTATAGAATTGAAAAAGAAAAAAACTGCTTGATCATGGATAGGGTGGTCATCTCTCCCAATGGAGTTGATTTTAAATGGCAATGGAAAAAGCAGCATCTGTCGAACTTAGAGAAAAAAGAACTACATGAACTAGTCAAGACTTTGAATGGGTTCAAATTCTCAATTAAAGAGGATACCTGGGATTGGATAATTGAAAATAATGGTAATTTCTCGGTTAGATCCTTGAGGCAAGCACTTGATCTCTCAAAAAAGGAACCGATTCCAAAATTTGTGAAGTGGTGTTCGTGGGTCCCTAGCAAGGTCAACTGTTTTCTTTGGAGATTGGCGTTGAATAAAATCCCGTTGAAAACAAGTCTACGAAATAGAGGGATACAGCTTTTAGAAGTTAAATGTTCTCTTTGTGGGTCAGAAGATGAAACGGTTGAACATGTCTTTGCAAATTGTGACTTCTCTAAGAAGGTGTGGGAACGTCTCTTTGGTTGGTGTGGATTTAGTGAGTTGAGACAAATGAACTTGAATGCGATTATTAATCATGTATCGTCTTTTTCCAAATCCAAAAAGGAGGGCAAATTCGCATCTGCTCTTATAAACGCTTCTTGTTGGGCTATATGGAAGGCGAGGAATGATGCAACATTTAGTAAGAAGAAGCAAAATCCGATGGTGATTGTCGATATTATTCAATCTAATCTTTTTCACTGGGTGAAGTTTAGAGGTAAGCTCTATGCATTAGAATGGTTCTCTTGGTGCAGCCATCCGTTTAGCTCCGGTCTGTTCTTGTAAATGTCAGCGGAGAGATGGTGTGTGGAGAGTGTCTTGATTTGGCTTTCGATTGGGGGGGGGGGGGGGGGGTTTGGTTGGGCTCTTGGTGTTTAGTGTTGTACGTTCGCAACAGATTGTTTTGAGTGTGTATTTTCTCCAATGGGTAGAATCTCATTTAGGTCTTCGTGTGTCTTCTGTTGCGAGTCGTACTTTTTTCGTGCTTTCTTTTCTTGTTTCATTAGGGAGGGTTGGGTGGGGTTTTTTTGGTGTGTGTTTGCTTGTGTGTGTGCAGGTTCTGGTTCTTTCCAATAATCAGACTGGCGATTGCTTCGATTTGGACTGTTTTGCCCCTGTAGTTGAATCGGTTGATGGTGTGGTTTTGGATCCGACTAGCGTTTGCTTCGATTTGGAAGGGGTTGCCCCTGTAGTTGAATCTGGCGTTTGAATGGTTTTGGGCATGTTTGCCCATTTTTTTAAAAATCACTGGAGTTGAGATGGTAGCTTTGGTCCTGGTCATTCCTTTTATTGTTGGTTATTGTGTTGTTTTAGTCGGAATTGCTACTGCTTTTGAAGCCTTCTAGTATTCTAAAGAGATTGGACTGATGAGTGTTGGTTTGGGAATAAATTCCCATGTTCTTTGAGGTCTTCTGGTGCTGTGCAAAGCCTTCGGTGGCTTTTGGACAATTTTACCCCTGGATTCTTATTGGTCTAAAGTTTTGAGCTGCTTGGCCTGAACTACTCATGGATGTATTTACCCCTGTGTGCTGTTTCAGTTTTCTGAAGATTGATCTTGCTGCTCCTAGTTCTTCATAAAAGTATGGTGCTGCAGGTTCTGGAATGTTTGTCCCTGTCTTTGTTGCTTAGGTGCTGCTGGACTTTTTTACCCCTTGTCTTCTTTTGTGTATTTTTAGTCTGTTAAATCTTGATTCTGTATTGGGCGGGTAGTTTTGGTAGTGTTGACAGTGGTTTGTTCTTTCGGTTCTTGATTGGATGTTTATTGTACTTTGTTTTTTCTTTTCGCAAGCATCCCGCTTGCTTTTAATAATATTGCTGTTCAAAAAAAAACTAGTTAAATATCCAAAATACCACTCAAAACTGACAAAAAAGAGAAATATTTTGGATAAAAAATGTCTATCACTGTATTGAAGGATTACAAATGGGGAAAATTTTGTACTTGTTCTGCAATTAGTAATAATTAACCATCATTAGGCAAGCACTTTGACTTGAAACCTATAGGTATATGATAACATCAGAAAAATAAGATAGATTGTTTGTATTGAGAATTGTGAGCCAATAGGCACACCTTCACTTCATGTATATGCAAGATCAACTGACATTTCCATTTCGGTAACTAAACATGTGCACAACATATCATTCCACTCCCACTAAACTTGTCTCATAATCAATCATCATCCTTTAACTTGCTTTAAATTCTACTTAATCACCAAGTTTTACGTCGATTATAGATAGCATACTTCTCAAAATTTAATCAAAAATAGTCTATTTACAGAAGGATTTAACCATTCTATCCGTTTTTTGCCTATGGTTACAAACCTAGATACAGGCAATTAGGGCAAGAAAACACCCTTACCTCATCATGTAAAAAGGGCTTTAAATCACACGGGACGATCGCACAAAAGAACGTGATCTAAATCAAAACAATCTCAATAATAGTTGGCACACAGGAGGCCGAGTGACATAGATAGGTGTAAGTTGCAGAAATTCATGATCGCATAACAAGTGTACAGCATAAAAACTTACCCTTGCGATAGAATCTAGAGAGCATCATCAATCAATCAACAGTCTTCATAAATCCTAATTTCCTACCACGGGTGGCCATAATTTTGAAATCGTCACCATTACTTTCGTACGGATTAAACGAAACAAACACCTTTCGACTGTAATTCGATCCTTGAAAGAAGATTAGGTTGTCATTACTGAATTGTTGCAGCCTTGCAGGTGGCAATTAAAGAAGCAAGGGTAAAAAAATGGATTTAGATGCGTCCCACATCGGAGAGGGTATGTCAAGGAAGGGGGCTAGTGTATTATAAAAGGAGTGGGAGGGGTAGTTACAAAAGCATCTTTGCGCTTGGGGCAATGACGCAGCTAATGAGGTAATAACCGAGGCGCGTCAATTGCTGGTTGAAAACTATTTCCGAACCCCCTCCTTGGCCTTGGGTCTCCCTTGGCCATCGAGAATTTCTGGAAGGACTCCCTTCATTGGGTAAAGTCCTACAATCTTTGAGTAACAAAATTTTGGTTCATAATTTCTGGAAGGACTCCCTTCATTGGGTAAAGTCCTACAATCTTTGAGTAACAAAATTTTGGTTCATAGTGATAGCGATTTAAACTTATCATTTTACTGTTAATATTAATTGTAATAGAAAAAAATATGTATCTAATTTTTCTAAATTTTAGTAGCAAAAGACAGATAACCAATTTTTTAACTATTTGCCAATAGATAACCAAAAAGAAATGTCTAATCTAGCCAACGAAATCGAAGATGGATATTGTGTATTGGGCTGTGACGAGCATGTCTTTGCCAAGAAGGTAGTGATTTCGCGTAATGGGCTGTAATTCCGTGTACTGGTCAATCACTTTAGCTTTCGATGTCTTTGCCAAGAAGGTAGTGATTTCGCGTATTGGGCTGTAATTCCGTGTACTGGTCAATCACTTTAACTTTCGAGTTAATAAAGCTAGAAAAGCAATTTAAGTCATAACTCCAAATCTGGTGTATTGGTAAGATGAGCACCTCCTTGCCAGGGTGCTAGTTCGAGCAAGGATGGAGGCTTTCTAGTCTCCCTTGGAATCAATATAAAATAGTTTTTTAAAAGAAAAAACCTCGTTGGCAAGAGGGTGTCAGTTTGAGCCTTGACATCCTTTGTAGGTACTTCACGCCGCACACACAATACATGCACTACATATTTTGGTCGTGAAGGGTGGTGAGGGGTGCTCGTTTCGTAGATCAAGGAGTGAGGGATTTATGAGGGGAGTGTGACGTGACATCTATGTGACACTGAAAAGTGAAGGGTTGATAGGGTACCACACCTCTTTCTAATTATGTTTACTAAAGAAATGTTATTCTAACACCTTGTTTCTGAGTCTCATTTAAACGAATGAAGAGGAAGGAAAAGAATGGATGTGGAAGGAAAGCTTTAAAAAATGGCGTTCCCTAGAATTTTTTGGAAGGATTGGGAAAGAAAAGAAAGGATCTTAGAGGATCATTATCCATCCAATCTTCCTCCCAAGTTGGAGGGGTTTGGAGAGAAAGAGATATTGTCTTTGTATATATCCCTACATTTGACAGATTTGCCCTCAACGTTTTGTAAAAGAAGATATCGCCTATTACTCCTGGTGTGTATTCTTATTGTTGTTGCGTAGTGGAAAGGACGTTATCTCTCCAGGTTTATTCATGCTCTTCTTTTCTTCCTTTGTTCTTTTATCGTTGTATGAACTTATTGAGTCTGATTATATGACCTCGCTGAATACATATGAACTTTTGTATATGTATGAACTTGATAAATTGCATGAAGTCCTTTTTTTGCATCTCTGATAATACCTTTTATTTTATCTGTATATGTATGAACTTTATTGTGTATCTCAGTTATATGATGAGTGATGACACCCCGTTTTACTTGAAGAAATACACAAAATAAATGAGGTTGGAACTTGTTGAATATGTACAAACTTCCTGTATATGTATGAACTAAACTTGGGGAATAGATGGTGAAGTACATTAAGTAGATTTTCCTCGTTACACTAAAATTTAGCTTTTTTCAATAATAAACAAAAAGTAGGTCTTTCTCATTAAAACGTTGTAGTTGAAAACTAATATTTTTTTTAACTATTTATTAAAAATTGATTTTATATGGCTTTCATCCATCTCAAAGAGGGATGATCACTTGTTTTGGGATGCAGTTCATCCGTCTCAAGGCACAAGTCAATGACAAATTTTCAATATACAATAAGGGATTCTGTTCATTTCAGACAAAGATGAAAGAGTGTGAAATTAGAATAGCAGAATGTCAGAGAGTTTATTTTGAGGATACAAATTTTCTAACTGATTCGCTAGATTGTTGAGCAAAATACTTTTGTCTAAGAAATACATACGGGTACCCTATAGCAGAAAGAGGATGTGCTGGTTTTGAGAAGGAAAGTATTTCATACCAAACTTGTTTTTCTTCATCCATCTCAATTGAAAACCGCTCTTCACCAGACTGTTATCAAAAACATTAAAATCCATAAATTCAAATTACAATAGAAAAAGTTCAAAATTGTATCGTTATACCGAATGAAAACATTACATACACAAAGAGGAAAGTACGTACCAATAAGTGTCCTGTGAGTGTGCCTCCACCAAAACCAAATGAAGCAACAGCCATTTTAGGGTTTCGAGTTTCATTAACATAGACAACCTGTAAAGGCATCCTCAGCCACGGAAAGAACTCCTTCACACAAACACAAAACTTCACCCCATTTTCAATTGGTGTTTTAGGATCAACAAATGCCCAATTCAATCCGAAATGTCTACAAAAATCCCAAAATAGAAATCACAATCAGATTTTCTTCAATTTCAAATTCATTGGGAAGTTGATAAAAATGTAAACAAACCTCCAAGTTTGCAGAGCAGTCTTGCCTTTTTCGTATGCATCAGAGCCTGACCCCAACAAAGTTTTGGAATGGTTGATTAAATATCCATCTTTTGAAAGCTCTTTATCTTCTTTGAGTATAGATGATGATTTTGCAGTAGCTCCTCTGTATTTGTTGTCATAGTTGAAGGTACCTGACCTAATGCATATAGTCCAACGTATTAGACGCAAGCTCACCCAGTGAAATTAGGGCTTTTGAGAACGAATTATGCCGGTTTACTATCAAATTCTTAGAATTGACAGTGAAACACAAAATAAACCAAGTAATTGCATAAACCTTACTTTGTAATGCAATCCTTCTGCTCTTTGGGAGAAGGGCGAGTCCAAGATAAGAACACCATAATCTATATCGAGTAATTAGGGGCAAATGGTTTTTCAGTATACCTGCAAATAAGTCGTACGCGAAGATTATTTTGAGATTTTAAAACTCTGCATGAATCAAGAAATCTGACCAATAGAGATACAAGGAAACAGTTTTCTTTTAAGAATTCAGAAGCCGCTTCTAAATTACAACAATAGAGTTGTCTATGTTAATGAAACTCGTTCAAGGCTTATCTACCAGAAATCGTTCAAGGTTTATGCTATTATAACAGAACTGGAAGTCTATAATTTCAAATTGGAGAGTGGTTACCCAACTTCACAATATCAGACTGGACACCCAATCCTTCATATGTAAACAAAATGCAAGCAATTATTAACGGAATTAAACACTCATGTTCACAAATTGGACATATTGCAAGCAATTATTGACAATACTGGAGACGCAACTTCACAAATTGGACAACTTAACAAAGCTTAGCACTTGGAAATTAAAATATGTTAACCGTTAGTGAGTTCTTAGGGCTTACTTGGTTAAAGACCGACAAGATAGAGCGACGAAAGAGGGTCGATAGCCTGATTTCTTGCCTGCTTGGTGTTCTTCACTTCTTCGCACAACACAGGTAACGTGAGTAGAAGAAAGAGTGAAGGTAAAAAATCTCTACATCCCATGTGCCCCTTTGAAGACGGCGGATAAAATACAAATTGCCATGTTAAATTGGATTAAGAATAGTTCTAGATATACTACTAATTTACATTGGTTTGATTGGTGTAATTATCCTTATGTTTCTTGTACTTTGTAATTTGCTAACGTCTTGCTAGTTTTGTTTAATGCATCCATCATTCAAAAAAAAAAAAAAATGAAAGACGTACAAATAACGGTATAGATGATACAATATTTCAATCTCGTGTTACAAATTAATAAATAAAATACATACAATCCATGATACAACCGTGTGACTTGATAAAACATCTGCTAACAGAGTTTTGTATATTAATAACCTAAGCCCTTACAATAAAACAAAGCAGAAATCTCTCGATTTCTTCATTTTCGTCCATAATCAAACACGTCGTTTTGGGAGCCACGGAACATTTCATGTATGCATACATGGTATGTACATTACATTCATCATGGTTGAATGTTGTTGGCCTCAGCAGATTGTTTAGCAAGCTCTGCTAACTCGTCACTAAATTCACCAGCTTCAAATCCAGATGCTTTAGCAAGTTCCGGAAACTCTTGATATCCTTTCAAAACCTTCAAAATGTGAAAAAAAGAGTAAATATAACATTCCCTCCGTTCCAAAATAAATGCAACAATTCCCTTTCGTTATATTTTTGATCAATTTTGCAGGTTAACTACTTATTCACTATTTTTTTGTCATGTTGCATGAAAACCATACTAATAATATACTATACTAATAATATACTTCTAGTTAAAGTTGGTTTATTTGAAAAAAAAGTTTGAATTTAAAGTTTTAATGGTTAAATCATCAAATAAAAATTTTCTTCGAACAAATTCCAAACTATGGTGGTTTTTAAGGAATTCAAGGTTTTATGAAGTGGTTACTTTTGAAAGAAAAAACAAACTCTCAGTGGTTAAACCAGAAAACAAAACTACCAGAAAAAACCAAAGTACACTGGTTTTTATGGAATTTGGCCTTGTTTTTCTTCAATCAGCCCGTAAAAGTTTCAATTTTTTTTTTCAGTTTAACCATTTTGACCTAATATAACATGTCAACCTTTAATTTGGGAAATCACCTATGAAACTTGATAGCATAGGTCAAAATGGTTATTTGGAAAAATGTCTTAAGACTTTTGATTGCAAAAAATAATAATAGTGGTTAAAACAGCAAAAGTGCCCAAAAGCCAAAATAGAATGATTCACCATTATCAATTTATATGCAACTACTTATCTGTTTCTCCATTATCATCATTTAAATCATTAACAACAGATTTCACCTATTTTGTTACTATTAAAGGGTCTTTACTATCTAGACACTTGATTAACAATCAAATAGTTTTTATGTTAGTATCATTACCTGACCATTAATCACCCACATTGGAAACCCTTCTATTTTAATCTTTGCACATTCCTTCCCTAATTCAGTTCCAGTTTTAAACCCATCTGGATAACATTCAACATAATCCAACACCTTTGCTGCTTCACGTCCAAACATCTAAACAAATACCAAAACACATAAATCACATTTAATAATCATATACTATGCATAAATCACAAATAAACCGTATTTTTAATACCTGTTTCTGTTCTAAACAATGTGAACACCAAAAAGCTCCATACATTTTAGCTCCAATGGCACGCAAGTGTGTTGCAAGTTTAAGTGCAAGAGGACTTGATGGTGCCTTGATTTCAGTTGGAGTGTATGGAAGAAACTTTTCCCCAAATCTACATTAGACACAAAAGTTACTTCATAAATATTTCACAAGAAAACAAAGATAAATGTAAAAGTTAAGTAAAGTTTTCATTTTTTTGTTTCACAAATTAAATAAAGTAAGAAATTTTGTTAACAAGAATGAAGTTACCGTTCAGGGGGAGGAAGGGTTGCATTAGATGAGTTGCTTAAAGCAGCAAAAACAAGACCCGCTATGCATAATTGCAAACCCACTTCATTTCGAATCTTTTGCCACCCCAATATCTGAGAAATAATAATAAAAATAAAAGAAATAATTTCATTTAGTTGAAGGGGACGTGTGTTGTGTTGTATTAATATCTGGGTAATCGAAATTTTATCTGATAATTAGGGTTTAGGGTGAAATTTTGTACCTTTGTGGTTGTGAAGAACAAGGAGAATGACAACAGAACTGACACTAAACAGTAAGAACATGAAGCTTCTGGAAATTGTGTGCTTAAAATGTATAAAAGGTATGCGCTTGTAGTTGCCATTGAGGTGGTTGTCCCAAGTAAAATTAATTCACCGTTGCTTTCGTCAATCCCAAAAGGTAAGTCTTTTGCAGCCAACTTTAGTGCAAGGAATGCCGCGGTTCCATATGCAACCATTCCAATCAAGGGAAGGGGAATACCTGACAAATACATGAGATAGAAAATCAGTTGTGAAATTTCTGTAGAAGCATTGCATAGATCATATGAAATTCAAAGGTAAAATGGGTTGGTTGTCTTTAAAACTAGACTGTGTCTGTATCATGATTGTGAACTGTGATGACAGTGTCGGTGGATAGAAGAAAGTACCGTAAACGACAGCATAATTGCTATTAAGGATATCGTCACAGGCACCACCTCCAATGGGGCAAAATGCTTCTGAACCTGTGAGCTTTGAGTAAGTCAAGTAAGCTGTTTCAAGGAACCCTAACCCTCCGAGGCCTGCACACCAACTGTATGACGAAATGCCAGTAGAAGTGGAAGAATCGGAAGACAGCGAAGTAGGTCCAGATTCCGCAGTATCTCTACTCGGCTCGTTCAAGCACTTCACTTGTAGCAAAACCAGTCTCCCTTGACCCCAACCCTGAGTACTCTTCAAACCAAATCAGAAACGTTTCATCAGATCACACTAAAAAACGTATTGAAAGCGTATTATTGAAAACTCCAGTTCTGAAGTCTGGGATCGGAATTTCAGCAATATGAGCTTGAAATTTAGAACTAGAACGCCAATTCCATTCCAAACCTCGTAGTGCATGGTCCCAAACACTTTAACTTTATGTAGAGACAGTAGTACCTTGAGTTGGGTCGAGAAGGAAGAGGAAAAGGGAAGAGGATGACGACGCCTACGAGGACTTCTATGGGAGTATACCATGGAAGACGGAGTGGATGAGAGGCTGCTGAATGTCGCCATGGATCCTCTCCCGGTTGAGCTTTGCCCAATATCGGTGCTCTAATGGCCGGTATACGTTACCAGTCTATTTTGACTTTTCTATTATCTTCCATAATTTTCCGTGCCTCACGTGAGATTTGATAAACAATTAGATAAGAAAAGAGTTAATCAATGCGTATCGGTAAATTATCAAAAGAAAAAAAAAAAGACTAGTTAAATTCTATAATTATTTTTTAAAAAATAGTTAAATTTCTAAGAAATAACACAACTATTCATCAAAATTGCCCTTCATCAAAAGTATAGAGTTTGTCATTTTAGCCTAATGAAATTATAAATGACATCTATCACTTATGATTTTTTTATCTACATGCGATTTTCTAGGTTCTGTCTCTAATTTGACTTATTTTATAACAATTTCTAAAAGTGTGTTGCTCTCTAATTTTCTCTTTTGATGCATCAGTTATTACCATCACCTTCAACAATGCGTAAGATTTTTATGGAACGACATGCATAACATTTCTAGCACCTTGATTTACATTGATCAAGTGACATGCATCATTATCATAACTATGTCTATAATATAATGCATTGAAGATGTTGGAAAAACAAACTAATATCTTATTTATCTAACAAACTTGAGAAAATCGAAGATGGCCCAGAAGAAATCGTAGATGGGTAGATGCCATCATCGAGTCAAAAGGCAAAACCCGAATTTTTTTTTTATGATGAAACGGTAGTTTAAATGATGAAATCATAACTCAAATGATGAAATCGTATTCCATTCCGGTCTACTTGCGATTTCAATGGTTATATGTGTACTTTTATTATTTTGTGGCTATTTCTTGAAAGTAATTAAAGAATTTGGTTAAATTAATCATTTTCTAATAAATACGTAATATGTAATATTATATAACTAATACTTTTATTAAGATGTGAAAAAAAAAAACATATGCTTGTAAAGCAATTTATAAACTCTTTTGACTTGTAAAGAACCACATGAAAAATGGTATTTTCAACAAAATTGTACACAAAAGGCGTTTTTTGTTTTAAACACACCAATTATTGATATTTAGAAAAAAAGAGTAAGGACGTTTGTTTTAAATATACTATTATTTGTAAACATAAAAATGTTATATATATATATATATATATATATATATATATATATATATATATATATATATATATATATATATATATATATATATATATATATACTAGTTTATAACCCGTATAACGGATGATGATTAAAATAAAGTATTATAATAAGAAGATGTACATGTTAGTTATAATAGTAATGAATTATGTAATTTAGAGAAGTTGTATATGTTATTTATTTTGAATTTATATTGAAATAAATTTAGACTGCCATGTGACAAATTAAAGCCTTAAAAATGTTTTCCTTTGATTGAAAGGACATATTCCTTTTAATAGTATCTAAAAATTAGTGTTTTGTTAATTAATAAAATTTTAAATTATGCAATATGCACACCTAAGTAATTGGATTGAAATTAACGAAAATGTAAATTAATTTAAAGTTTAATTAAATAGAATAAGGATAGTATTTCAAATATTTCAAGTGTTGCGAAAGCTTATCCAGCCCGTGCTAAAACTTACATGTATGATCCGGTTATTTAATCCATCCGGCCACCGCACCTAATTTTAAGTCTTTGAATATATTTTCTATTTTTATAATTAATTCAAGCGGCTGATTCTATCATAATTTTTATTATTTTAATATTTTCTATATATCCAAATATATTTAGGAGACCATCTCGTTTGGAATACATTTTCTATTATTCATTCAAATTCTTTGATGTGATTTCATATAATAATTATATTACGTAATATTTTGTTACAAATCCAAATATATCTACATGATTTATTTTATCTACATATAAATTTATCTTTGATATCAAACATGACAGCTTTTGCCTTATATCATTATAAGATATGTTATACGAAGCAAAGATATTATGCAAATTAAATAAAGGTAGATAAAGATAAAATTTCATATTATAATCAAATAATGAAGAAAATGACATGTGGCATTCTAGCTTCTAAGACATACCAATTGTCAATTAAAAAGCCTTGTTAATTAGTATGTATAGATATATATATATATATATATATATATATATATATATATATATATATATATATATATATATATATATATATATATATATATATATATATATATATATACACACACACACACACACACATACACACACACACACTAGTAGGTTTTATGGCAATGTTAAAGCACAGCACATGGATATAATTATAGAAGATATAATGTGGAAACGAGTAAAAGTACGTTGTTACCTTTATTGTCTTTACATAAGTTTAATTCTATTTGACATTTTAAGATTTGGTGTGTGTTATGTAGTAGAAAGGCAGAGTTAAATTTGAAGATTTGTAGCATTGCATTTCATCAATTTTCTAAATCATCAAAATTGAGTTAAAATGTTAAATTGCATGATCAACTTTTCACGTATGCCCGATAATTGAAAAGTATTTAAGAGTCAACTTGTTGGATGGATAAATTTACATCCCAAAACAGGGGGCTTAAAGTTCCTTGTAATCTATAGACCTCTTTGGACTATATTTATATAAATTTCTATGATGTTGACACAAACTTCCAAAAACTTAACTTGGGAGACAGCTTCATAAAGTTCTTATTATTTTTATAGAAAGTATTTCAGGGAAAGAGTGAATTTACATATTTAAAAAATATTATTAAGGCATTGTACTATGAAAAATCTACTAATTATAGTATCGTACTTTGTTGTTTTTCTTATCTTATACTTTGAATATTTTATCCAATTATAGCATAGTACTTTAAAGAATTTCCTTATTAGAACATCATACTTTGAAATTTTTACCTAATATATAGCAATGGAAATGTTGGTATTTTGATGACATAGCTATAACCGAGAAGAATTTTGAAAGTACAATGATGTAATATAAAGTTTATACCAGTTGTAGTTTCGGCCTGAAAGTTTCAGGGTTTTCGTTATTAGGACATTATACTTTGGAGCATCTACCCATTTGTATGTAGATGGCATCACTATAAATGGACATATTTTCAAATTAATTATTTTCTTTAAAAGGCGTTGTACTTTGGAAAATCCTACATAACATAACATCGTAGTTGCAATTTTAATTTATAATCTATAACACATGTTTTTGGGTCAAATAACCCAAAAAGAACCAGCTTTCAAAATAGTTTTAGTAATCATCCATGAATCTTGCAACTGAATTAAAAAGAAGTCAAAGTATGCCATAGTATATTCAAATTAGACCTGCTATGAACGAAGAAAGTATAAATAGGGTGAACTGGAATAGATACCAAGTACCTTTCAAATTTTTTTCTAATTTGGCAACTAAGCATTGAAAATTATTACTAAACCATACAACATACAAAAATAATTACTCAAATCATTTCAACCACTTACTCGTTTTAGAAATTTTCCATAATTACCCATAAGAATTAATATTAAAAGGTACGATTAATTTGGAAGTACAATATTGTAATAGCTATAAATGAAAGTATGATGCTATGGCACACAGTAAATGAAAGTATGTTTTTGTTTATTGCATAAAGCCAAGTAATAAATATAAACATAATAATAAGTTGGTTCTATTTCAATGATTTTTACATCTCAATCAATTGCAAAAAAAGATATTTATATTGACAATTTCCACCCAATTTTATGTTCACTATTGGAAAGAGCAAGTGCTACTACATGAAATCCCCGCATCTATATAAGAAACAAGAAAAATATAGAATTGTTTCTTCAATCCTAACAACACGCCAACTCTTTCTGCGATTACAGGTTGATGTAATAACAAGTTAGGTTCATCTGATATTGTTATATTTACCTTCTTATTATACTAAAATTTTATATATATATATATATATATATATATATATATATATATATATATATATATATATATATATATATATATATATATATATATATATATATATATATATATATATATATATATATATATATATAAGTGTTTTAGTAAAAACTCATGCATGTATTTTATGGAGCACATTTGGTCAGTAAGAAACTATAACATATCTTCGTACATCGTAATATATGTATAATGACATATCACTTAGTTGTAGAAAGGTACAAGTCGTAGAAGCTGATGGTTAAGCTTTTAAGATGAAAGCTATATTTACATACCAAATAGAATATGATGATCTATTTGCAAAAGAGGTTGTTTAAAACCAAGCAAAAGATGGATGCTAACCAACCTAAGTACTACTTATTTACACAATAACTAAACTTTCATAGTTTATTTTCAAAATATGGTTTCTACAACATCAAAAGGCTGTGGAAAAATCCTTGTCACTTGGTTCTTTTATGGTCCTTTTGTCTTTCATCTGATAATCGATATTCTTCTTTGTAGCAACCGACATTGGTTCAATTATTGGAATAGGCAGTTGCTTTTTCCCTCATGGTGATGCGCTTGTCGTGATCTTTGAAATCCCATATATATGACTGGTGGGTTTGTGTGTGCAGATGGGTTTTGATGTATATGCTTTAACAATATTGACCCATGTGTCTGTGTCTGATCTGTTCCTCGATAATGTATCATGTATGCACGGATGAAAGCGGTGATCGGTGATGATTGGACTGCTGCTGCGATATCAGTATAGAGATTCGTGCCTATTGTATATTGGGAAATTCGGTTAATGTAGTGATAACACATAAGAGTGAATAAGTAGGAAAATGTTATCGTTGCTATACTTACAATTTCATGAGATTCTTTTAGTTATGTTGTCATGAAAGGTATAACTTCTCCACATTTGGTGTGTACATTGTTGCTTGGATAGTACCAGTCTCATCATCAATTATAATTATCATTCGTGACCTAAACATTTATATATAGTTATTAAAGCTATTACTTTTTTAGATTTTAAGGCAAAAGTAAATGGATATTTACATTGCAATGATCTCAAATTCGAACCTGCAAGAAGGGCAAGTGACTATCCATGTTGTGTCGCCTTCCAGTGCTTTTTGGCAATTGGCACAACCTGTGTAAGAGAAGCCTCTTTCTTGCACAGGGAGAGTAATTTTTCTTGTAACCTAATCAAATTTTGATTGGCAGTTGAATAAAATCAAATTTAGCCTCAAATGTATAGTTATGTTATTGTAAGTGGTTGCATTTTCAAAGGACTCGGTAGTTTTAATGATTGAAGTTACGTCTTTATCACTGGGTAAGGAAGGAGCAAGTCATTTTTCCTAAAATTTCTCGTATGGAGTAATTCTTATACCCCTGTTTTGTTTTTGTTATACTTGTTCAATAGAATACATATACTTGTATGGATTATTGTACATGTAAAAACTTTTAAGGTCTTTTAAAACATGTAAAGAACATTTTAAACGTATTGTAAAATATATTGTAAAATGTACCATTGTTGTATATGTAAGTCTTCGTTGACAGGTGGATTGATTAAAAATCTTGAGCTTGATTTTGTTGTTAAAGACACAACTATATGGTAATTTATTAGGTTAGTAAAGTATAATAGTTAGCTAATGTAATAATAGAAAGCTATACAATTATAATTCTATGGGATATGAAAAAACTAACAGAAAATTGAATGTTGTAACTTTCAGTCGCAAGCCAAAAATGAGAGGTGTGACCTCTGTCGTTGCCTGTAGCATGCTAACTTCATGTCCGTTAAACTGATTCCACAGCGTTATCGCAATAAGTATTTTCCTTAAGAAAATATAGAAATATAAGAAATATAGTTACAATGGTACATGTGAGCAATGTAGTTGTTTTACAATGATTATGTCTCTTTTAGTCACGAGGTTCGATCCTTGGTCGTAGCTAGGTAAAAATTGAACCATAATTTCCCTTACATTTATATATTTACATTGTCGTAAGCAAGTATGTAGTAAATTATATTTGGAAACATGCAATCTACATATCTAAATTTTATGGTTTACCTTGAAAAATCTCTGACTCATCGTACTTATGTAGCTTACTGAACGGAGTGAAAAAAAATTACAGGGCAATATTTGTGGTGTAGAATCTGGTAGTTCTTTAACTAAAGTGTGATTATTTAAGATCCATGTAATTGGTAGGGGCTTACAGAGTATTTTGGCTGATTTCTTATAAGACCAAGTGGTATGGAGCAAGGGAAAGGTGCGGTGTTTGACGTGGCTTCACCACACCGCACGGGAACACCATCCCACTTGGTGTGGTGAAGGTGAGGGGTTCAAAAGTGAGGGGTTGGAACACCGGGAGGGGATCTCTCTCTCTCTCTCTTCTCTTTCTTACTCACATACATATATATATATATATATATATATATATATATATATATATATATATATATATATATATATATATATATATATATATATATATATATATATGTATACATACATATATATATATATATATATATATATATATATATATATATATATATATATATATATATATATACACATTTCTATATATATATATATAAGTGAGGTGTAGTGAGGGAATACCATTTCCTAGGTGAGGGGTTACCACTCCTCTCAGTCTAACAACTGCGTTTGAGTTGTAGTATCGTTTATATTGTCGAAACATATTTATGTAATATTTCAGATGGTTCCCGAAAATAAGTGTTGTCAATTTCATTCTGTGTGGATATGTAAGTATAATTCGTTTGTACGCGTCCTGGTCTTGTGTGTGTTGTATGTGTTGATATTCTAAGACGTGAACCAGGGTTGTCTATCATTTTCGTGGTTGTAGGTCGATCATTGCTACCGGTAAAATTTGACTAGCCATCTTATTTTTTTTCTGTCAAAACCATATGTTCATATGTAAAAACCAAAGACATGGTTATCAAATAAACACAATAACCTAAAAATGAAGTGTAAATTGGAACCGACAATCATTCATGGTGACATAAACAATATACATGTAATGAAAATGAAACTGGAAATGGGGGTTTAACTTTTGAGCGGTTGTTATTATGTAAAGATTAGGGTAAAGAACTTTATAGGTTAAAATACAACACTTAATAGTTATTGTCAAAACTCAGAAGAAACATGACAAGAACATTGCGTTTCTTATAGCACAGAATATGATTTTTTTTTATTTATAAAGAAAGAAGATAAACCTGGTTGCACAGACATGAAGGTTTGAATATAAGTTAAAGAGTAAGAGGTCATCTGAATATATAGATAGTCAGGGAGGTGAGATGTTAAAATCGAGATAATTAATCACGTGATTACAATAATTAAAGCTGGAGATGTCAACAGGTTTGTTATATAAAAAGATTATGTGTTATCACAATGATGATGTTGAAAGAAGGGGAATGACTCTTTAAATTCCCTCTAGTTATCAGGTGAAATTATATTTCCTTAAATTATATTTCTGTTCTTTGGTTTGTTGATTTTTACGGGTAAGTCTAGTTGTCCATTCTTTCAATTTTGGGACCCTAAAATGTAATTTCTTTACACTTTTAGTCTATGATTATGACGCCACAAATAGATAGATATTAAAAGCAAGTAAAAACAATACCATTTTCCACTTCCATGTCTTTTTGTTATACATTTTTATGTTTTTGCTAGTTTGATCAGGTATTAGGGATTAGCATTTTTTAGTTTCTACTACATCTATTATTTAGTCAGTTAACATAGTTCCTACACACATTTAGTCCCTGACAGTGACGCTGTTAATAGGTGGATATTAAATGTAAGTAAATTACCATTCCCCATGGCTTTTGTGTTACATGTTATGTTCATCTTCATCCTCATGAAACTCAATATTCAAAACAAACTCGGTAAAATCCAAAATCTATCATAATATTAACCAAAACAAAATGAACATCAAAGCCAAAAGCAGAGCATGTTGGTTTTTGCTTCCAAAATAAAATAACAAATTATTAGCATATATCGGCTTAGATGAAGGCATGAGGAGTCAATTTATTCTCCGTATAAAACCAAATTCTAAATGAAAATTTGATATTTTATATTGAAATAGGTGATTTGGGAAACTAAAATGATCGCACTTAGGATTATGTTTAGGAAGAGTAAAAGATAGAAAATGAATGTGGTAAATTAAAACCCTAAATAATCTAAATTTGTTGATTTCTAAACCATACTAGAATCCTCGAAGAGAGTGACTGATAGAAACTAAATCCTATTTAAAGATAGAAATCATAAATAACTGGAAGATGGTATCGAGCGGACCGGATGAGAATTAAGGAAATAGGAGGTGGCAATTGTAGACAAAACGAGGAACCGTAATTCGATAACAACACGTACATATGCACTTCAATCTAAGAAAGAGGTGGCGAAAAGCTGACGTCGGCTTAGAGACGTCATATGTATTATCTAACGAACGGTCGTAAGTAGACGAACAACAACAAGGGCGCGGTGGAAGCATGAGGCAATAAAGGTGCTTGCCAGAGGCAATGAAGGTGCTTGCCAGAGGCAATGAGACTAGAACACAACAGGGCCCGTACTATTGGAAGCACATGATTCGTACCAGGACCTGAAATAGTCACAGGGATTCTAAGGAGCTGGTAGATGAGAGAAACGTGTGTGTTTGTGTGGTGAATTCATTATAATTTGTTATTTTATGTCTTCACCATGGAGATAACCGGTCGGGAAGGGAATGCTTCAGGATTCGGTTCGGACATGAACGACCAAGGTGGATCGGGGTTGAGTGTCGAGGATGTGCGAGAGTTGGTCGCTGCAGAGGTGTCCAAGACTCTGTTGGAGATTATTCCCTTAGTGATCGACTCGATCAAGGCAGAGCTGACTACCGTATTCGACTAGAGATACACTACTGAGATGGTGGCTGCAGTTATATCAAGAGAGCTTGAGCTCGACACCCAGCAAGGACAAAAGATGTCGGCCCTGGTTCAGGTGTAACCGAAAATAGAGAACCTCAAAACTGTTGATTTGAGAGTTTGAGGACGGGGAAGCCACAGGCGGTTAGCCAAGTGTGCGAAAGCCCACAAGGGTTACTGTTATTCTTTTGTATGTCACATGTGTGGCGAGGAAGGTCATTTGAGCCACCACTTCAGGTGGTAGATGAGAGTATGTTATCATTGCACTCAGACTGAACACATTAGGGCCAACTGTTTCAGGCTAATGGGGGAGGCGGTGCGGGCCCTGGCACCGGATGCGCTTAGGATCGTTGATGACTGCCAAGTGGAAGCAGAGGCCACGAGGTTCAAGGGTAGAGCTTATTAGCTCACGTCAGAGGGGGCGAGAGCAACATCGGATGTTATTGTCGGTAAGTATCCATTTATGATCTATATTGCTCTTTATTTATGTTGGGTTGGATGTATTTTAGTTAGCATGGTATTTGCCTCAGTATTGTTGACTCCCGGAGTTGTATCTTGTGTTCCCCCTTTCAACAAGGACCTTAATGTTACCCTATGAGTTTGGGCTAATATCTAGTGGTGGAGATTGCAAGTAGTCGGAAGGTCATAACATTGGAGTCTACCGTGTTTGAACTCTGGAGTGACTGTTAGACTCTATCCTTGTTCTAATGGGCAAGGGTAGCACGGTTGAAGGCATGTATTCGTTGAGTCGGTGCGAGGCATTTGTGGAATGTGGTCAACAGCAGGTGCAGGTTCGAACCCTGAGTAGGGGAGATCTAACAGTTTAAGGCAAGGAAACGAGGGGCAGTGCAACTTTTTGTTTGGCCGCGAGGGCATGGAGATATCTTCAACTCAGTGGTATAAAAATTTTGGCTTACGTTGTTAGTAATTAGGAAGAAAAGAAGGCGGTTATGGCAACTTCAGGAATTCCTGATGTGTTTTTTGATACCCGGATATCCCTCCTAAGAGATAGGTGGAGTATCGTTTGGGTTTGGTCGCAGTGCGACTCTGATAGCCAAGGTACCATATCGTCATGCACCGTTAAGAATGTGCAGGTTGTCTATGTAGCTTCAGGAGTTATTGGACGAGGATTTATCAGGCTCAGTTGTTCGACTTGAAATAGCACCGACTAGGTTCGACATGAAGAATAACAGACCAAAATAGTCCAAGTTAGTTGTCGGGCCAGTCAGACCTAAGCATTGGATGAAGAAAGTGTTTAATGTAGTGGAGGATTTTCGATTGTGAATTTTTATATCACCCGAAATATTGAGTCGTGCTAATGACATGATAACTCCAATAATCTAATTGTTAAATGAATCGGACCTTTTAATAATTATTAGCAAAAAAAAGAAGAAGTTTTTTTTTAAATATTGTTTCTTTCATTTTTGTATTGGATTTTACCAAATGAAAATGACTCATTTAATTTCAATAAGTTATTACTTTTATAACTACAAAAAATCTTTTTAAATGTAATGACTAGAAGTGCTACTGATAATAATGATCCACAAAGAAGAGTCGCATAGCTCAATGTCATCATACTTACGTGCATTATTAACCACCCCGATTGTAGAGCGGGTACTAATATTGTAGGTTTATGTATTTCAGTTAAAAGACCCGAAGTAGCAAAGCCTTAGGTAAAAATAGTACTTGAGGTAGTTATTGTGGTTAAATAATTTTTTCTTATTTTTAAATAAGGGACTACATGAATAAGGGAGAAACTCCATGAAATAAATATTAATGATTCATATAAATCACTTAATGTGAAATGGCCCGAATAAATCCAGCGAGTGATTAATAATTCTGTTAGACATAAAAAGCAACTATCATCCCCTTTTCTGACAAATCATATGGTTTTATGATTTTATTGCCCAATAAGGTTATCAAATGAATTGTAATTACAATTGAAGCAATCAAAAAGTGTCCGATGTATTGAGTCGTGGAGTACCAAAAGGTCATTCATGAGTCTTCGAGAAATGGTCTTACTGCCGGTACGATTGACCAGGAGGATACTAATTGCATATGGGGTGATAACCAATGTGTGGCTTTGAGACTTGCTGATAACTGCAACTGGGAGGTAAGTATTTGTCAAGGAATATCTATTTCAGAAGATCAGATGGAGGAGTGGGACTTTCATGCAGACATCAAAACGAAATTCCAGGAAGGTTTGAGTGTCCGACTCCGTGTAGCATCGCTTATTGTATTTGACCTATGCCCGTTGGCTGGATGAATTCAGTCCTCAGGTGTTGGCGGAACGGGATTGCCCTTGATCCGGACGGATTCGGTCCTCAAGGGTTAGCGGAACAGAGGTTCCCTGCAACTTGGGTGGATTGGGTCCTCAAGCGTTGGTGGATCGAAATTAGTTCGAGCGTCGTCGTGAGTTGTACAGACTCGACCTAAGTAGAAGAGGTGGTTTATACGTCCCTTAGGCGAGGTTCTTCTTCTTCTTATGCTACTATTAGCTTAGGTTAGGTCTCAAATGCCCTCGAGGTGGGTAAGGAATGCGTTAGGCAGCACGATAAAATAGCACATATGTTGTACTCCACCACATCGACGAGACTTAAGAGATAAGGGAAAAGGACTACATGTAGTGCGAAGACGACGATAAGCTATGCAGACTGACGTCAGGAGTGGAATTGGAATTAAAGAATTGGAGTTATGTTCTTCTAAAGGTATCATATGGGACGGAAGACTCGGACGAGGTGCGACATAATGGTTAGACTGACAAGAGTGCAGCAGTGATAAAGAATATGACAGAGAATAGTTAAGAAGGGTTCTCAGAGTCGGATTTCGAGGACGAAATCCAAGTAAGTGGGGGAGAGTTGTAAGGCCCAATTCCCGAATGACAAATTTGGATTTAGGGAACAAATGGTAATTAAGGATTGGCCTTAGCGGCGCTATCATATGGTTTATAGCGACGCTAAGGTGGACTGAAAGTAGTACGCGGGAGTTAACGCTATCAAATTTTGTGCTCACTTTCATACTTAGACTATTCTTACTAAATGAGTAAGCTTTATCATCATCATTTACTGTCTCATATTCATTATTGGAACTAAGGTGACTATGATAGCTTTTTTCACTAGGACAATAGTTTGAATCATCGTGTGGTTCATTGTTGTTGTCACACGACTGGTTATGGAAGCAATGCTTATTAGAACCAATGTTATTCTCTATTGTGACGTAAAAGGTTAATTCTTTTTCATCTTTATACATGCTAAGCATATCCATGAACTTTTCATAAAAAAGAAGCTTAATAAACAATTATCCCGATGCACACTTGTCAACATAGGAATTTGGAAAATTGGATTGTTTTTTAATGAATAACACCTCACAAATTCTTTATTTAGTTGACTCAAATTGTAGGACCATATGTCTATGTAGATGCATTTTTGAGAGCCAAAGCAATATGTTTTATTACAAGTGTTATTCACCAGCCGAAAAAACCCCCACACTTAAATTTTATATTGTACTTACACGATGTTATACTTGCTGAAACATAGTCAACTATTGGAGAATCAATCATGTTCGCCCATACCGAATTCACAGTTTCATTAAGGATAATAAAGTATCTTCCACCTAACAAAACAACTTCTAATAATTTGTGAGAATCAACAACCATGAAAGAGAAATCAGGAACAATAATCAGATACAACTCAATCAACTTAGGTTCCAATAATATGTCAAAATAAGCAACCATCTAACAATACATTTTTGTGGCTTGTATTTGCAAGGAGTTTCCCATTAATAGAATTCATGTTGTGTATAAATTAGAATGTATGCTGATTAGATACCGAGTTCCTTTTGATGGTATTCGAATCATGGTTGTTGATTGAGTTGTGACATTCAAGGCGAAGTGAAGTGTAAGGGAAAAGTAATCAGGAAAAATAATTTGTGATTATCAGAGTATATATTGATTATATACACAATAATTAGGAACAATCATTTATGATTGTCAGAATGTATGCTTATTAGATACATAATAACCATAAACAATAATATGTGATTATCATAATGTATGTCCGTTAAATACACAATAATCAAGAACAATAATTTTTTATTATAAAAAACCAGGTCTATTTATACATCCTGAATCGTATATGAATAAATACACAATTAGGATACTCTAATAATTATCATATTGATTAGAAATCAGAATATGAGTAGAAATCAGAATATATGCTGATTAGAAATTTGTCTTGATGAAGTTACCTTAGAAATCAGTGAGATGATTAGCGATATGTGCAAATGTAATGCCGTGTTGGTATGTGATTCTAGTAGCAATTGAGGATGACTATGGATGGCAGACGGTTGTTATGAACGACGACAATGGCAAAGTCGCCTTTTCCCCCTGATTGCGTCGTCTGTGTCTCCTGTGACGTAATCCTTTATTCCAACGATAATGTTTGATTGAAGATTGAAAGTATTCTAACAAAAAAGAAGAATGAGTAGTCATTTCATATATTTTTACATTTATAATGATTTTACATTAAAAATATTTAAAAAAATAGATAAATATAATATTTAAAAAACTTATATAAGATATATATAGCAGTTAAAGTTTAAATTAGATAAATACGATATTTTAACGTTTATTTATGAAATATATGAATTCTTCAGGGTAAATATTATCGAAAGGGCCTTGACGTCAAACAATGTAATCTTAGATGTCTTATTGTCAAATGACTAAAGTTACCAGACGTTATTGTAAAATGAGCGAGCGCCTGCCCCCTTTTCAGTCGAAGTTTTTTAAATAGCGTCGAAAGTACTGCTGCCAAAACCCTCGAAGAAGATAAATTTCGCGATCTAGGGTTCTTGTCTGCAAGAAATGGTGAGCTCTCTCTTCCTCTCTGTTTTGTAATCACTCGTTTTTGTTTGTACATGTATAGTGATACGTTTTTCTCACACATTTTAATGCCTTGTAATCTATCTTTTGCAGGCTGACTCTCCTCGACGAAGGTAAACCCTAAGATCTCAACTTACTTTGTTCCTATTTTTTCTCGATATTCACTTACCGGCGTGTTTTGCGTTTCCTAGGGTTTTCGATTTTGTTGAATTCTACCTCGATTTTTGTTTTATTATGTTGTTTAAGACGAAACCCTTTCTGAGATTAAACAGTCGTACCTAATAAAATACTATTGAGCATATCAAGTGGAGTTCTGTGTTGTTGCCAGCAAGTGGGAACAATTCTAAAGAATTTTAATTCAAAGAGGGTCTAGTACTGAATATTGAACTTCAAGTAGCATGTTATCTTAAAAGAATATGTCCTTGAAGGAAGCTGTTGCATTTTCCTTGAGTTTTTATGCAAAATGTATCAGATTCCATACATACTATGTGATTTTGACGACGGATGTTTTTGAATAACTTGCTTAGAGTTAGAAGCCCTTGACATTTCTGCCATAGAATTTTCCAGTTCCCTTATAATCATGGTCTATAAGACTAGGATATGGAGCCCACAAACTGCAAAGTAAAACCTGTTGTAATGATACGTTAGCATTAGAACACCATCTCATTTTACATCAATAGAATATTGAATTACCTAGTATTGATGTATATAAACAAAATTTTTTGTTAATATAAAATATATCTTCCTAACATCATCCAATCTATTCAGGTTTTCACGCTCTCCTCCCTATGAAGCACCATCAAGGTCAAGATCCAGGTCAAGGTCTCGATCTAGGTCAAGATCCTGGTCAAGACCAAGAGGTAGGCCCGCATCAAGATCAAGATCCAGGAGCCGTGGAAGGGGAGAAGAAGTCGTAAATCCCGGAAATACCCTTTACGTAACCGGCCTTTCCACACGTGTAACACAAGAACAGCTCGAAGAACATTTTTCAAAGGAGGGCAAGGTCAGCTTATATTTCCAAGGGCATAAACGTCTTTTCCTCGAATAACTAATGACAAATACGCTTTCATTAGGTGGCTAACTGTTTTCTGGTTGTGGAGCCACGTTCTCGTATCTCACGTGGGTTTGCTTTTATAACAATGGACACTCTTGAAGATGCAAATCGCTGCATAAAGCATCTTAATCAGTCTGTTCTTGAACACCGCCAGATAACTGTGGAGAGGGTAAGTTAACTTAACCATGGTTAAGTGATGTTCTTTTTCTGTTGTTGAATTCGAGGTTTACTTTACTGGGTATGTTGGATCAGTTATGTTGGCAGCAATCAATGAGTCAATCAGAGTTGATGATCCATGACATTGCAACTTTAAAACAGCTTGATCAATGGCCAGCTAGCTAAAACAACAGCATCATTTCTCACATGCATCTGTTCAACAACTAAACATAGCAAAAGCTTATTGCTCAACCATTTACAACATCGGCTTACATTCTCAACTATCAACTAATCAACGGTCATTATCAACTGCAAATTTATTCAACTATCAACTAATCGACGCTCATTAATCAGACTTTAATGGTATCGTTTGATGCATTTTCTTTGAACCCATTTTGGTACTACTAGCCACATGCATTTTCTTTGAACCCATTTTGGATTTGGTCAAGTCTCTTGTTAACTTCTAATGGTTATGACTTTTTTTTATCTAAGATAGTATGCATGTTTATAATAAGGTTTGTGTAGTTATATGATATTATGCAATTTGCTTGTTGAAACAACTTTTACTTGAGGTTTTTTGTTTGATTTATTTCAGTCGCGAAGGAAACGTCCCAGGACACCCACACCTGGTCATTACCTAGGTCTGAAAAACACTAGGGACACCGGTAACGTTTTTCTCCTTTATCTGTTATGTAGTGTTTTAATATGCTTAATATATTTATTTTTGTAAATAATAATTTGGTTGATCACAAAATATTAGAGAGGGTGCGAGTACACAATGGCCACCTTTCCAACAAATATCCCAAAAAAATAACCAGCCATTTTGCAAGACCAAGTTTGCAAAATGCATGCTTTTTAAGCAAAATGATGTCACTTTGCAAAAATAAGTACAATTTTTTTCCTAAAGATTTTTCTAGTGGGGATCATTCTTAAAAGTAATTTGGCTTAAAGAGTGGTTATTTTGTGATAAATGTTCAAAATGTGGTCTCTTTGTTTACTCGTGATTAACCGATAATAAGTTCCATAATTATAATTTAATAGTATATATAGAATATATATTGCTATTCCATTCTATTAAAGAAATTTGTTGTCATGTTAGGCTATCGTGGCGACAGAGGAGGAGGGAGGTACCGCGGTGGCTCTGGGCGCGATGACTATGGATACCGGAGGTCTCCAAGGCGGTCACCACCACCATATAGAGGTGGTCGTGACTACTCTCCAAGGAGGTCACCGCCGCCATATAGAGGTGGTGGGCGGGATTATTCTCCCAGGCGCTCACCTTACTACGGTGGCAGATCAAGGAGGGAACGAACAAGGTCTCCTCCTTATTCCCCTTACAGGAGTCCTGAAAGGCACTATGGTCGCCGTTAGGTTAGTTTTGGGACAAAAAAAAAAACATGTTGTGAGAGTCGAATAGTGAATTTGGCAGATGTTTTTGTTTCTTTTTTTTTTTTTAATTTGTTCTTTAAAACGGTGAATTTGGGAGATGTGTAAACTATATGTTGCAGACATGGAAGAGTCTATGGTTATTGTTTTAGATGCTTTTAGTTTTTGGATGGTATTTGAATATTCGTCGGTGTGGCATCTTCATTTCATACGATGTTTTTGGGGTGAATTTTTGTAGTGAAAGACGAAAGCCCACTAGCAGCTTATGGCATATATGGTTTTAAAAAAAACAGCGGCATATGAAAATGATGTACATTTTTTATCATTGCTTCTGCGAGAGATTATGTATAAAAGAATTGACAGAACTAATTATTTATAAAAAATTAAAAGAATTGACGATGAATGTTGCGACTCAACTGTTAAATCTAAGTCAATCAGAGGCAGAAGGATGCGCACTTTTATTGATAATCAAGATAGGCATTTATAGCCTTTACAAGAAACGACTAAGCAAAAAAGAAGGAACAAACTAGGAACATTTCAAAAAATAAAGCTAGTCACTTCTGTGATATCTAAACCCACCAGAAGCCTTATTTCTAGGAAGACTTAATCCAACAGATGACTAAGCCTCAACATATCTATAAAAACTCAACACGTGTCTACAAACATAAACACGTGACTAAGCCACTAAATCCCAACACATCCTCCCCTAAACTAGAATATTCTTTTCTTTCTAGTTTAACTCTTCAATTGTCGTCACTCCAAGCATACTTCGCAACTTCTCATACCTCTCAAGCTTCAATGGTTTTGTCATAATGTCTGCAATTTGTTCATCAGTGCTACAGTAAATCAATTCCACAGTACCATCAGCAACAAGATCACGAAGGAAGTGAAATCTTATATCAATGTGTTTGCTTCTTTTATGCAGCACCGGATTTGTTGACAATTGTATGGTTGACATATTGTCACAAAATATTGTAGTGGCCCCATCTTGTATGCTCCCAATGCTCTCAAAAATCCGGCGCAGCCAGATCACTTGGCATGCACAACCAGCTGATGACACAAATTCTGCTTCGGTTGTTGACAACGTAACTACAGACTGTCTTTTTGATGACCATGAAACTGCAGCATCTGCTAGCATCATAACATAACCTGAAGTGCTCCTTCTAGTTTCTACATCACCTGCATAGTCTGAATCAGAGAAAGCAACAAGCCTTCTGTCTTCAATTTTCTTTTCATTTCTCTTATACCACAATCCATATTCCATAGTACCTTTAAGATATCGAAAAACTCTTTTGACAGCTTGCATATGCATTTCAACTGGGTTTTCCATGAACCTGCTTACTAGGCTAATTGCAAATGCTAGGTCGGGTCGAGTTGCTGCCAGATACATTAAACACCCAACCATTTGTCTATAAGTACCGCTATCCACCTTCTTCCCAACCTCATCCTTTGTTAGCTTGACTCCTGGAACAATTGGATTACGTACTGAATTGCAAGATTCTAAATTAAACCTTGCCAACATATCACGAATATACTTCCTTTCACAAAGAAATATTCCATCCTTTCTTTGTGTAATTTCAACCCCAAGGAAATACCGCATCTCTCCAAGGTCTGTCATATCAAACTCTGATTTCATGGACTTTTTGAATTCTTTTATTAAGGAGATCTGATTTCCAGTTACAATAAGGTCATCAACATAGAGCGAGACAATAAGAATGTTACCTTCCTGATCAGCCTTCAGAAACAATGTGTGTTCATGTGGGCACTTTCTGAATCCAGCTTCTGTGAAGTAGGACTCAATTCGGCTGTACCAGGCACGCGGTGCTTGCTTCAGCCCGTATAAGGCCTTCTTTAACTTGTAAACTTTTTCTTCCTGCCCAGTCTTCACATATCCCTTAGGTTGATCAACATATACCGTCTCCATAAGCTCACCGTGTAAAAATGCAGACTTTACATCTAGTTGAAAGACTTTGTAACCTCGTTGAGCACTTAGTGCTAGAATGGACCTGATGGTATCCCACCTTGTTACCGGGGCAAATACTTCATTATAGTCAACACCATATTCCTGTGCATACCCCTTTGCCACGAGCCGCGCTTTATGCTTTTCAACCTCCCCATTTTCATTAAGCTTCGTCTTGTATATCCATTTCACACCAATTGCCTTTGCTCCACTAGGCAAATCACATAGCTCCCATGTTTCATTTTTTTCTATCGCCTTCATTTCTTGATTCATAGCCATTCTCCACTTTTGTTCTTTATACGCCTCTTCAAAAATGATGGGATCAGAAATGGAGGAGAATAGTGCCAGCTGGTCAATGCTGGAGACAAGTTGATTAATACCTTCATCATCCGAGAGACCTTCTCCACTGTCATAATCTCTCATCCACCCTGGTGGTCTACGAATTCTTCTGCCATCTTGAGGTAAACCTGCAAGATTAGTTTCATTGTTGGGCGATTCATCATTTTGTTCATTAGCAACTTCATTTTCTCTTTCTTGCAGGTTTACCTCAAGATGGCAGAAGAATTTGTAGACCACCAGGGTGGATGAGAGATTATGACAGTGGAGAAGGTCTCTCGGATGATGAAGGTATTAATCAACTTGTCTCCAGCATTGACCAGCTGGCACTATTCTCCTTCATTTCTTGATTCATAGCCATTCTCCACTTTTGTTCTTTATACGCCTCTTCAAAAGTGATGGGATCAGAAATGGAGGAAAATAGTGCCAGCTGGTCAATGCCGGAGACAAGTTGATTAATACCTTCATCATCCGAGAGACCTTCTCCACTGTCATAATCTCTCATCCACCCTGGTGGTCTACGAATTCTTCTGCCATCTTGAGGTAAACCTGCAAGATTAGTTTCATTGTTGGGCGATTCATCATTTTGTTCATTAGCAACTTCATTTTCTCTTTCTTGCGGATCAGGGTCAACATTTCTTTGCTGTGATTCGGGCTCTACGTCTTCATCCCAAAGTAATTCTACACCTGTATCATCAGTCTTCCAGTTCCATGCTTCATCCTCTTCAAATACAACATCTCTACTAATAATGATACGCTCACCTGCTGGATCATACAATCGATAGGCCTTTGATTCCTCACTAACTCCAAACATTACACATTTGACACTTTTATCATCAAGTTTCTTCCTCTTCTGTTTTGGTATGTAAGCGTGTGCAAGGCATCCAAAAATTCTGAAATAATGGACCTTTGGCTTCTTACCACTCCAAGCTTCTTCTGGTGTATAATCTTTAACAGCAAGTGTAGGACTTCTATTGAGCAAATGAATGCTCCATTTAGCTGCTTCAGGCCAAAATTTCTTTGGAACGTTGCGTGATGCCAACATGCTACTCACCATGTTTAACAATGTACGGTTCTTTCTTTCTGCGACGCCGTTCTGTTGCGGAGAATATGCTGCTGTTAATTGGCGTTTGATCCCATGTGCATCACAAAATTCTTTGAATTCGGCTGAGTTGTATTCTCCACCTCGATCCGTTCTAAGACACATAATATGATTGCCAGATTCCTTCTCGACATGTGCTTTGAAGGTTTTGAATGCATTAAATACTTCTGACTTTTCAGACAAAAGATATATCCAACACTTTCTACTATAGTCATCAATGAAAGTTGCGATATACCTTCTGTTGGAAGAAGACTGTAGTGGTATGGGACCACACAAATCAGCGTGGACGAGTTGTAGTTTATCGTATGCTCTCCACGAGGATTTCTTTGGAAATGAGTCTCTTTGTTGCTTTCCTGTTAAGCAATCTCTACACAGCTTGCTTGGTGTCTTAAAACCTGGAAGTCCTTCCACCATCCCTCTGAACTGTAATGTTCTCAATCCTTTGCAATTCAAATGACCGTACCTGCAATGCCATAAGTGTGTTGGATCTTCAGTTGTTGTGATGAAGCATCGTGACACAGGGGGAAGAGCTTTTGCAGTGAGACTGAACATTCTATTGGCACTCATTTTTGATTCCATAATTAACCCTTTATCAGGGTGGTAGATTTTGCACATTTTTCCCTGAAACAAAATTGATGCTCCTCTTTCTTGCAGCTGACCCACACTGAGCAAATTGCTAGATAATGCAGGAATGTAGTAAACATTAGTTATGACTTGTGATGTACCGTTAAGTTGGAATCTAATATCTCCTCTTCCCATCACATCTAACTTTGCGTTGTTTCCCAGTTTCACCGAATGCCTGAACTTCTCATCTAAATCAGAAAACCATGCCTTGTTGCCACTCATGTGGTTGCTGCAACCGGAATCAAGAAACCACACGAGCTTTTGCTTGTCTTGCATTTCATCAACCTGAACCATTAGAACCATCTCCTCGTCTGCTTCTGCTTCTACATAGTTTTCACTTTTCTCCAACTCAGGACATTCATATTGAAAATGTCCAAGTTTAAAGCACCGATGGCATTCCATCAAGGCCTTATTAAATGGTTCTCTCCTTCCTGTTCTTCCTCTTCCTCGATACCCACCTCGATACTCGCCTCTTCTTCCTGACCATTGTCCTGTTTTTCTTTCCTCAGCAATCTTTAGTACCTGCTCTTCTTCTTGTTGTCCAATCACTCTTTGCTCTTGAACCAGTAGGCTGCTGTGCAGTTCATCGATGGTCATTGTATCAAGGTTGGTTGATTGTTCGATAGAACATACAACATAGTTATACTTAGGAGTCAACGATCGAAGTATCTTGGATACAACATTGTTGGATGTAAGCACGTCCCCATTTGCCTTCATCTTGTTGACAATAACCAAGGTTCTTGCAAGGTAGGCATCAACTCTTTCGCCTTCCTTCATGCTTAGTAATTCAAACTCCTTCCTTAGAACCTGTAACTGTGCACGTTTCACCTTTGTAGAGCCCTCATACTTTTGTTTCATAGAATTCCAAATGTTCTGTGATGTACTCTTGTCTAGAATGGTCTCAAGAATTTCTCTGTCAATGGACTGAAACAGGAAATTCTTGACCTTCAAGTCCTTCAGTTTAGCTTCATCTATCAAGCGCTTTTATGCCTCACTTGCTGCAGAGTTTCCCATTGGCATGGCAGGAATACCATCTTCAATCAGCTGCCAAAGCTCTTTGCTTCTTAGGAAGTTTTCCATCAACATAGACCAGTGGTCATAGTAACCATCGAATCTAGGAATGGAAGGTTGCACAAACTTATCTCCAGATGCCACGCTATTTCAATACTCTTTCTTGTATTTCCTGATCTGCAATCACTTTCTCACTTATCTCTCGTGTTTCAATCAAAATTCTGCTAATTCGATTGGTAGGCCTTGTGGCTCTGATACCATATGTTAAATCTAAGTCAATCAGAGGCAGAAGGATGCGCACTTTTATTGATCATCAAGATAGGCATTTATAGCCTTTACAAGAAACGACTAAGCAAAAAAGAAGGAACAAACTAGGAACATTTCAAAAAATAAAGCTAGTCACTTCTGTGATATCTAAACCCACCAGAAGCCTTATTTCTAGGAAGACTTAATCCTACAGATGACTAAGCCTCAACATATCTATAAAAACTCAACACGTGTCTACAAACATAAACACGTGACTAAGCCACTAAATCCCAACACACAACTTGGTTGATTTTAATTTGTGGGAAATTGCGCAGTTGAATCTGTTATGCTATTCTCCTTGGATCCTACACTAATTAGGTAGCGGTTGCATACATAGCACGTAGGGATGAGCAAAAACCGACCCAGAAACCGAAAAACCTACAAACTGAGACCGAAAAAACCGAACCCATATAAAAAACCGATGGGGTGGGTTTAGAAATTAAAAAAAACCGACTTTGTCGGTGTGGGTCGGTTTTAATGTTCATACCGACCCAAAATAACCGAACCGACCCATCCTTTGAAAACCCATACAAAAAAACCGATCCATACTTGAAAAACCGACCCACTTGAGTAACCTATTGATTTTTACGCGTTTCTTTCCTTTCCAGCCCTAATTCCTTTTCCAGTTTTCCTTCTCTTCTTTGTTCTCTTGACTCTTAGAGTTTTAAGCTCCGACCTTCGATGTGTGGCTGTGCTCCTGATTTTTAAGCTCCGATCCATACTTAAAAAACCGACCCTTCGAGGTGCAATGCCAGTGGCCGGCGCAACACCGAACGCCGCCGACCCTTCGAGGTGCTCGTGATTTTTAAGCTCCGACTGCCTCACTGTCACTCCGTCAGGTGCTGCAACACCGAACGCCGCCGACCCACCGCCGGTGATTCTTCAGCTTTTCCATTTCAGCGAGGTATTTTTTTTCTTTCCCGGTTTCTACTTTCTATAGAAGCTTGATTTGGATGTACTTGATTTGAATCGTGTGTCGATATGAAATTATCCGATTAGAAGTTTGAAACTGAAATGAATATTACAAGTTAAACATTACTGACTTGGAATCATTTGAAATTATCCCATAAAAACCGAACCGATTAAAAGCGAACCCATATGTAGATACCGAGTTCCTTTTGATGGTATCCGAATCATGGTTGTTGATTGAGTTGTGACATTCAAGGCGAAGTGAAGTGTAAGAGACAAGTAATCAGGAAAAATAATTTGTGATTATCAGAGTGTCAATAATTAGGAACAATCATCTATGATTGTCAGAAGGTATGCTTAGATACATAATAACCATAAACAATAATATGTGATTATCATTAATGTATGTTGGTTAGATACACAATAATCAAGAACAACAATTTTTTATTATAAAAAACCCGGTCTATTTATACATCCTAAATCGTATATGAATAAATACACAATTAGGATACTCTAATCATCATCATACTTATTAGAAATCAGAATGTATGCTGATTAGAAATTCGTCTTGATGAAGTTACCTTAGAAATCAGTGTGATGATTAGCGACATGTGCAAATAGAATGCAGTGTTGGTATGTGATTCTAGTAGCAATTGAGGATGACTATGGACGGCGGACGATCGTTATGAACGACGAAAATGGCAAAGTCGCCTTTCCCCCCTGATTTCATTGTTTGCGTCTCCTGCGACGTGATCCCTTACTCCAACGATAATGTTTGATTGAAGATTGAAAGTACTCTCAGAAAAGAAGCATTTCATATTTTTTATATTATAAAAATTAGATAAACATAATATTTTAAAAGCTTATATAAGATATATATAACAGTTAAAGTTTAGATCAGATAAATACGATATTTTAACATTTATTTATGACAAAAGGTTCTTTTTTCAAATGGACTAATTGGATTTCGATTAAATTGAATTGCTTTGCTTGGAGACTTTTCCAAAATAGAATTCCACTGCTCGATAATCTTTATCTTTCTGCTAGAGGCATAAATGTTTCCTCCTCGCTTTGTTCTTTCTGTGGGGCGGAAAATGAAAATTTAGACCATGTTTTTTTCTCCGTAGAAGAGTTTCTTCGATTGGTCTGGGCTGTTTAGCTCTTCACCAGGGAGCTCTTGGAGGCGTTTCGTTGTTTCAAGGGTAATGTTCGGTCTTTTTTCCTACTGCTGTCCATCGCTTATGTTTCCTTATGGGGTATTTGGAAGGAGAGAAATGCTAGACTCTTTAGAAAAGAGCGCAAGTCTGTCCTAGTGACTTTTGATGATTTATGTTTGTTGCTCTTTAATTTTCTTAAAGATAGGTCCAATTTACATTGTCTAGATTGGCATTTGTGGATTATGTCTCCTTTTAACTGTATTTGATTTTTAAGGCTGAGCTTCTCGCTTGATCTCCTGCTAATGAATTGTTGTTAGTTCAAAATTTTTTTTATGAAATATATGGATTCTTCTGGGTAAATACTATCGAAAGGGCCTTGACGTCAAACAATGTAATCTTAGATATCTTATTGTCAAATGACTAAAGTCACCAGACGTTATTGTAAAATGAGCGAATGCCTGCCCCCTTTTCAGTCGAAGTTTTTTAAATAGCGTCGAAAGTACTGCTGCCAAAACCCTCGAAGAAGATAAATTTCGCGATCTAGGGTTCTTGTCTGCAAGAAATGGTGAGCTCTCTGATTTGTTGTCACTCGTTTTTGTTTGTACATGTACAGTCATACACACATTTTAATGCGTTGTAATCTATCATTTGCAGGCTGACTCTCCTCGACGAAGGTAAACCCTAAGATCTCAACTTTGCTTGTTCCTATTTTTCCTCGATATTTACTTACCGGCGTGTTTTGCGTTTCCTAGGGTTTTCGATTTTGTTGAATTCTACCTCGATTTTTGTTTTATTATGTTGTTTAAGACGAAACCCTTTCTGAGATTAAACAGTCGTACCTAATAAAATACTATTGAGCATATCAAGTGGAGTTCTACAAGTGGGAACAATTTTAAAGAATTTTAATTCAAAGAGGGTCTAGTACTGAATATTGAACTTCAAGTAGCATGTTATATGTCCTTGAAGGAAGCTGTTGCATTTTCCTTGAGTTTTTATGCAAAATGTATCAGATTCCATACATACTATGTGATTTTGACGACAGATGTTTTTGAATAACTTGCTTAGAGTTAGAAGCCCTTGACATTTCTGCCATAGAATTTTCCAGTTCCCTTATAATCATGGTCTATAAGACTAGGATATGGAGCCCACAAACTGCAAAGTAAAACCTGTTGTAATGATACGTTAGCATTAGATTTTACATCAATAGAATATTGAATTACCTATTATTGATGTATATAAACAACATTTTTTTGTTAATATAAAATATATCTTCCTAACATCATCCAATCTATTCAGGTTTTCACGCTCTCCTCCCTATGAAGCACCATCAAGGTCAAGATCCAGGTCAAGGTCAAGATCCTGGTCAAGACCAAGAGGTAGGCCCGCATCAAGATCAAGATCCAGGAGCCGTGGAAGGGGAGAAGAAGTCGTAAATCCCGGAAATACCCTTTACGTAACCGGCCTTTCCACACGTGTAACACAAGAACAGCTCGAAGAACATTTTTCAAAGGAGGGCAAGGTCAGCTTATATTTCCAAGGGCATAAACGTCTTTTCCTCGAATAACTAATGACAAATACGCTTTCATTAGGTGGCTAACTGTTTTCTGGTTGTGGAGCCACGTTCTCGTATCTCACGTGGGTTTGCTTTTATAACAATGGACACTCTTGAAGATGCAAATCGCTGCATAAAGCATCTTAATCAGTCTGTTCTTGAACACCGCCAGATAACTGTGGAGAGGGTAAGTTAACTTAACCATGGTTAAGTGATGTTCTTTTTCTGTTGTTGAATTCGAGGTTTACTTTACTGGGTATGTTGGATCAGTTATGTTGGCAGCAATCAATGAGTCAATCAGAGTTGATGATCCATGACATTGCAACTTTAAAACAGCTTGATCAATGGCCAGCTAGCTAAAACAACAGCATCATTTCTCACATGCATCTGTTCAACAACTAAACATAGCAAAAGCTTATTGCTCAACCATTTACAACATCGGCTTACATTCTCAACTATCAACTAATCAACGGTCATTATCAACTGCAAATTTATTCAACTATCAACTAATCGACGCTCATTAATCAGACTTTAATGGTATCGTTTGATGCATTTTCTTTGAACCCATTTTGGTACTACTAGCCACATGCATTTTCTTTGAACCCATTTTGGATTTGGTCAAGTCTCTTGTTAACTTCTAATGGTTATGACTTTTTTTTATCTAAGATAGTATGCATGTTTATAATAAGGTTTGTGTAGTTATATGATATTATGCAATTTGCTTGTTGAAAGAACTTTTACTTGAGGTTTTTTGTTTGATTTATTTCAGTCGCGAAGGAAACGTCCCAGGACACCCACACCTGGTCATTACCTAGGTCTGAAAAACACTAGGGACACCGGTAACGTTTTTCTCCTTTATCTGTTATGTAGTGTTTTAATATGCTTAATATATTTATTTTTGTAAATAATAATTTGGTTGATCACAAAATATTAGAGAGGGTGCGAGTACACAATGGCCACCTTTCGAACAAATATCCCAAAAAAATAACCAGCCATTTTGCAAGACGAAGCTTGCAAAATGCATGCTTTTTAAGCAAAATGATGTCACTTTGCAAAAATAAGTACAATTTTTTTCCTAAAGATTTTTGTAGTGGGGATCATTCTTAAAAGTAATTTGGCTTAAAGAGTGGTTATTTTGTGATAAATGTTCAAAATGTGGTCTCTTTGTTTACTCGTGATTAACCGATAATAAGTTCCATAATTATAATTTAATAGTATATATAGAATATATATTGCTATTCCATTCTATTAAAGAAATTTGTTGTCATGTTAGGCTATCGTGGCGACAGAGGAGGAGGGAGGTACCGCGGTGGCTCTGGGCGCGATGACTATGGATACCGGAGGTCTCCAAGGCGGTCACCACCACCATATAGAGGTGGTCGTGACTACTCTCCAAGGAGGTCACCGCCGCCATATAGAGGTGGTGGGCGGGATTATTCTCCCAGGCGCTCACCTTACTACGGTGGCAGATCAAGGAGGGAACGAACAAGGTCTCCTCCTTATTCCCCTTACAGGAGTCCTGAAAGGCACTATGGTCGCCGTTAGGTTAGTTTTGGGACCAAAAAAAAAACATGTTGTGAGAGTCGAATAGTGAATTTGGCAGATGTTTTTGTTTCTTTTTTTTTTTAATTTGTTCTTTAAAACGGTGAATTTGGGAGATGTGTAAACTATATGTTGCAGACATGGAAGAGTCTATGGTTATTGTTTTAGATGCTTTTAGTTTTTGGATGGTATTTGAATATTCGTCGGTGTGGCATCTTCATATCATACGATGTTTTTGGGGTGAATTTTTGTAGTGAAAGACGAAAGCCCACTAGCGGCTTATGGCATATATGGTTTTAAAAAAAACAGCGGCATATGAAAATGATGTACATTTTTTATCATTGCTTCTGCGAGAGATTATGTATAAAAGAATTGACAGAACTAATTATTTATAAAAATTAAAAGAATTGACGATGAATGTTGCGACTCAACTGTTAAATCCAAGTCAATCAGAGGCAGATGGATGCACACTTTTATTGATAATCAAGATAGGCATTTATAGTCTTTACAAGAAACGACTAAGCAAAAAAGAAGGAACAAACTAGGAACATTTCAAAAAATAAAGCTAGTCACTTTTGTGATATCTAAACCCACCAGAAGCCTTATTTCTAGGAAGACTTAATCCAACAGATGACTAAGCCTCAACATATCTATAAAAACTCAACACGTGTCTACAAACATAAACACGTGACTAAGCCACTAAATCCCAACACATCCTCCCCTAAACTAGAATATTCTTTTCTTTCTAGTTTAACTCTTCAATTGTCGTCACTCCAAGCATACTTCGCAACTTCTCATACCTCTCAAGCTTCAATGGTTTTGTCATAATGTCTGCAATTTGTTCATCAGTGCTACAATAAATCAATTCCACAGTACCATCAGCAACAAGATCACGAAGGAAGTGAAATCTTATATCAATGTGTTTGCTTCTTTTATGCAGCACCGGATTTCTTGACAATTGTATGGTTGACATATTGTCACAAAATATTGTAGTGGCCCCATCTTGTATGCTCCCAATGCTCTCAAAAATCTGGCGCAGCCAGATCACTTGGCATGCACAACCAGCTGATGACACAAATTCTGCTTCGGTTGTTGACAACGTAACTACAGATTGTCTTTTTGATGACCATGAAACTGCAGCATCTGCTAGCATCATAACATAACCTGAAGTGCTCCTTCTAGTTTCTACATCACCTGCATAGTCTGAATCAGAGAAAGCAACAAGCCTTCTGTCTTCAATTTTCTTTTCATTTCTCTTGTACCACAATCCATATTCCATAGTACCTTTAAGATATCGAAAAACTTTTTTGACAGCTTGCATATGCATTTCAACTGGGTTTTCCATGAACCTGCTTACTAGGCTAATTACAAATGCTAGGTCGGGTCGAGTTGCTGCCAGATACATTAAACACCCAACCATTTGTCTGTAAGTACCGCTATCCACCTTCTTCCCAACCTCATCCTTTGTTAGCTTGACTCCTGGAACAATTGGATTACGTACTGAATTGCAAGATTCTAAATTAAACCTTGCCAACATATCACGAATATACTTCCTTTGACAAAGAAATATTCCATCCTTTCTTTGTGTAATTTCAACCCCAAGGAAATACCGCATCTCTCCAAGGTCTGTCATATCAAACTCTGATTTCATGGACTTTTTGAATTCTTCTATTAAGGAGATCTGATTTCCAGTTACAATAAGGTCATCAACATAGAGCGAGACAATAAGAATGTTACCTTCCTGATCAGCCTTCAGAAACAATGTGTGTTCATGTGGGCACTTTCTGAATCCAGCTTCTGTGAAGTAGGACTCAATTCGGCTGTACCAGGCACGCGGTGCTTGCTTCAGCCCGTATAAGGCCTTCTTTAACTTGTAAACTTTTTCTTCCTGCCCAGTCTTCACATATCCCTTAGGTTGATCAACATATACCGTCTCCATAAACTCACCGTGTAAAAATGCAGACTTTACATCTAGTTGAAAGACTTTGTAACCTCGTTGAGCACTTAGTGCTAGAATGGACCTGATGGTATCCCACCTTGCTACCGGGGCAAATACTTCATTGTAGTCAACACCATATTCCTGTGCATACCCCTTTGCCACGAGCCGCGCTTTATGCTTTTCAACCTCCCCATTTTCATTAAGCTTCGTCTTGTATATCCATTTCACACCAATTGCCTTTGCTCCACTAGGAAAATCACATAGCTCCCATGTTTCATTTTTTTCTATCGCCTTCATTTC
Source organism: Cichorium intybus (assembly GCA_023525715.1). Classification (NCBI taxonomy): domain Eukaryota; kingdom Viridiplantae; phylum Streptophyta; class Magnoliopsida; order Asterales; family Asteraceae; genus Cichorium; species Cichorium intybus. The sequence goes on along the minus strand of CM042014.1, from coordinate 36,523,455 downwards.
TTGATTCATAGCCATTCTCCACCTTTGTTCTTTATACGCCTCTTCAAAAGTGATGGGATCAGAAATGGAGGAGAATAGTGCCAGCTGGTCAATGCTGGAGACAAGTTGATTAATACCTTCATCATCCGAGAGACCTTCTCCACTGTCATAATCTCTCATCCACCCTGGTGGTCTACGAATTCTTCTGCCATCTTGAGGTAAACCTGCAAGATTAGTTTCATTGTTGGGCGATTCATCATTTTGTTCATTAGCAACTTTATTTTCTCTTTCTTGTAGGTTTACCTCAAGATGGCAGAAGAATTCGTAGACCACCAGGGTGGATGAGAGATTATGACAGTGGAGAAGGTCTCTCGGATGATGAAGGTATTAATCAACTTGTCTCCAGCATTGACCAGCTGGCACTATTCTCCTTCATTTCTTGATTCATAGCCATTCTCCACTTTTGTTCTTTATACGCCTCTTCAAATGATGGGATCAGAAATGGAGGAGAATAGTGCCAGCTGGTCAATGCTGGAGACAAGTTGATTAATACCTTCATCATCCGATAGACCTTCTCCACTGTCATAATCTCTCATCCACCCTGGTGGTCTACGAATTCTTCTGCCATCTTGAGGTAAACCTGCAAGATTAGTTTCATTGTTGGGCGATTCATCATTTTGTTCATTAGCAACTTCATTTTCTCTTTCTTGCGGATCAGGGTCAACATTTCTTTGCTGTGATTCGGGCTCTATGTCTTCATCCCAAAGTAATTCTACACCTGTATCATCAGTCTTCCAGTTCCATGCTTCATCCTCTTCAAATACCACATCTCTACTAATAATGATACGCTCACCTGCCGGATCATACAATCGATAGGCCTTTGATTCCTCACTAACTCCAAACATTACACATTTGACACTTTTATCATCAAGTTTCTTCCTCTTCTGTTTTGGTATGTGAGCGTGTGCAAGGCATCCAAAAATTCTGAAATAATGGACCTTTGGCTTCTTACCACTCCAAGCTTCTTCTGGTGTATAATCTTTAACAGCAAGTGTAGGACTTCTATTGAGCAAATGAATGCTCCATTTAGCTGCTTCAGGCCAAAATTTCTTTGGAACGTTGCGTGATGCCAACATGCTACTCACCATGTTTAACAATGTACGGTTCTTTCTTTCTGCGACGCCGTTCTGTTGCGGAGAATATGCTCCTGTTAATTGGCGTTTGATCCCATGTGCATCACAAAATTCTTTGAATTCGGCTGAGTTGTATTCTCCACCTCGATCCGTTCTAAGACACATAATATGATTGCCAGATTCCTTCTCGACATGTGCTTTGAAGGTTTTGAATGCATTAAATACTTCTTACTTTTCAGACAAAATATATATCCAACACTTTCTACTATAGTCATCAATGAAAGTTGCGATATACCTTCTGTTGGAAGAAGACTGTGGTGGTATGGGACCACACAAATCAGAGTGGACGAGTTGCAGTTTATCGTCTGCTCTCCACGAGGATTTCTTTGGAAATGAGTCTCTTTGTTGCTTTCCTGTTAAGCAATCTCTACACAGCTTGCTTGGTGTCTTAAAACCTGGAAGTCCTTCCACCATCCCTCTGAACTGTAATGTTCTCAATCCTTTGTAATTCAAATGACCGTACTGTTAGTTCTATATGCCCAAGGATGATCGTAAAATGATATTACTAATAATACATGATCCTATAGGGTCACACCAACAACAAGTTTGACACCAATTGATCATTTAGAACGTTAAAATTGATTTAACATCAAATGATACTAAACTTGCAATTTAATCTTGTAGGTTATTATTATTTGAGGTAAATAATAATAACTACAAAAATTAAAGGTTGATTAATAATTCATATGTGATGAATTAATTAAGTGTATCAATTAAATTGTTTAAATTGTTAAACGATTTGATTGATTTATAAGTAAGCCTTTTATTTAATTTAATTGGTAAATTAAATAAAATAGATATTGTAATAATACATATATACATATATATATGTAAGTATGTATATATTTATACATTTAAGATTACATGTTCTAATGGTTTATTTATACAAACTCATGGGTTAAATGTTATCCCATTAAAGAAAATGAAGATGTATTATTTATAAGCTTTTATTGTATAAGCTTTATAAATAATAAAAAACCCAAATATAATTTCTTTTTGGCTTGCACAAATTCAGCCATTATAGAGGGGATAAGGCATGGTTGGATGACTTAAAAGTAAAGCAATATTCTTCATGTCTTCTAGGTGTGACCATGGATGATATGAGTGCTCTTTCTTTAAGCACATGACTATTGTTTCTTTCTCCTTTTGGTTGATATATGGCCGGCCATCTTGAGGGGTTTTTTACCATTCTTTTATGCTTAAAATCAGCCAAAGAAACTCTCCTTAAGTGCTTAGCAAAATTGGTTTTTGGTTTCACAAGAAAAGGAGTTCTAACTTGCAAGTTGTGGAACTAGCATTCAAGGGTGTTCAAGCTTGTGGTGGATCAACTATAGAGGGATTCTAATTTGATTCCTAGCTATCAAAATCATCCAAACCAAACCCAAGAACAAAGGTTATGATCTTGAACTTAATCTATGTTTGTTCTTCATCTTATCTCTACATGCATGTAGCATGATCCTCTTGAAAATGGAATTTGTGTTCATGATTTTATGCTTCCGTTGCAAACTCTTGTTTTTGAAACTAATTACATGAACCTTGATTTCCAACAATTGGTATCAGAGCCATGGCTATATTGCATGTCTAGATAATAAGTTTATTTGGATAAACTTGGTTTTTGGAAGCCATGAATGTTCATCTTCTTGAATGAAAGTTTCATGCATGGCTTCTTTGGCAACATGCAAATATATAATCTATGATTTTATGTAACCAACTATATTTTATGTATGCATGCATTTGGTTACATAGATGTTGCCTTAGAAAAACAAAGTGTTGATTTTCTTATGATTTTATGTGATAAAATGGTGCATAAACAAGCCAAGGACCATATGATGCATGTTTTGTGTTTGTATTCGATTTGGTTGTAATCTATTCTTTTATTCAAATGGTTTGTAATAATAATTAGTTATTTACTTCTTTTATTCATTTTGTAATTGTTAGAATAGTTGTATTTTATTTCATTCACAAAATGTAACAAGAGAAGGAAGTAAGAAAAGATTGCACCCAACAGCAGCACTTTCTGAAGAGCTGCTGTCCAGATTTCAAAAATGTTTTGGAAGTGTTTTATAAATTCATATCTTGGTCATTTGGTGATATACTTGTTGGTAACTTTAATATCTAGTATATACATTAAGTTTCAACAAGTATTAGCATCAATATGGCCAAGAATGAATTGAAAAATGCAACAAAAACCACATTTTTTCCTTCCTGCTGCCCCTGATTTTCGCAAGTTTTGAAGTGGCAGAAGAAAATTCACATCTCACTCTATGATAAGAAATGGTGGTTCAAGTGTCATTTGGTGATATAAGAAGCTTGGCAAAATTGTAGCCAAATCGGATATCATTTGGTTGAGTTTTTGTCACCCTTTTTGTCCCTAGGTTTGGACTTGATATTTCATGTGTGGCTCACATGAAATATCAAACTAGTTGGCTTGTGTTTATGCACCCATGCATGCTTGTGATGTTTGAATGTTTTATTATGTTATGTTGTGGATGAAAATAAGATTTTGCATGCTAGACAACCTAGATAATTAAACATAATCATCAAGGAGTTTGTATTTTCAAAAGTTGACATTTAAAACATAAGATGTGATAAAATTGGTTTTATTAAAATGGGTTTTGTTATAAAACCTAATAAGTCAAGTTTTGAAAATGATTGAAACAAGAAATAAAATGGAGATTTTATAAACTCTTACAAACTCCAACCCTAAGTAATAATGGTAATTATTTAGGATTATAAATTGGTTCTAATATATGTGATCAAACTCAAACTTAATATTGGATATTAATTGTAATCTTGACCACAAATAAAGAATCAATAAAATGGAGATTTTATGATTAAGGAACCAATTAACAAAATAAGATTTAATGGTACCATGTTCATTGGATGCATGCAATCTACATGATACCATATGTTTTTCAAAATTAGAATTGTAAAACATTCAAATCCCTTATGAAATACGAATCAATGTCGTCCCTCTTAAAGACACTCATGTATCACTTGTATTTCCTTGTGGGATAAAGGATACCTAACCACTTGGAGTCTTCTTGTGATACAAGAAGTAGTTTTGCAATATTGATGGGATAAAGGACACCTAACCATCAATAGTTGACAAAACTACACGTCCGTTTAAGTAGGATGATTCGTTTGGAAATCTCTTGTGATAAAGGTCACCTAAGCATTAGAAATCCAAGGCATAGATGGGATCAAACATGCCAAACTTATAAATGTTATAATGGGATCCCATAACTCTAGAAATTATATTTGGATATAATTGGTAAACCGTTACCTACCTTGTTGATTCGAATAGGCGGGATAAAGGATACCTAACCACTTATTCGTGATGCAACTTGGATTCTAGACCTTAATTAATTAAAGTTTATGAAACAAGAAAGGGTATTAATTATTAAGGACTTAATATCATAATTTACTAAATAGAACCTTGTTAAAATTTTATAGATGGCACCAAACAACACACACTCGGCTCCTAACAAAACCTCACTACGGTCTCTCCTTGAAGGAGAAAAACTTAACCATACAAACTTCTTGGATTGGCACCGTAGTGTGAGAATTGTTCTCAAACAAGAAAAGAAAGAATATGTTCTCAATAAACCACTTCCAGAAGAGCCCCCTGCCATTCCTAAGCCCGCACACGATGCATGGCTTAAAAAGATGGATGATTCCATCGATGCATCATGCCTCATGTTGGAAACCATGATTCCTGACCTTCAGAAGGATTTGGAGAATCATTCAGCCTATGACATGATTCATCAACTAAAGGAAATGTTCCAACAACTTGCAAGAACGGAAAGGTTCGAAACTGTTCGGGCTTTCCATGCTTGCAAGATGGAGGATGGGCAGTCGGTAAGCTCTTATGTGCTCAAAATGAAGAGTCACATTGATCATTTGGCACGTCTTGGAGTTGTGATGCCCGAAGAGCTAGCAACGGATATGATCCTTAACTCCTTGACAAAGTCCTTTGATCCTTTTGTCATGAATTTTAACATGAATGGTTTCAACAAGACTATCCCGGAATTATATGGGATGCTAATTACCGCGGAAAAGAATCTGCCTAAGAAAACCACTCAAGTTCTCATGATCAAGGAAGGTGGCACAAAGAGAACTAGACCAGAACACCCCACCAACTCCAAGGGCAAGGGGAAAGCAAAAGCTTTCAAAGGAAAGGGCAAGAAAGTTCTCCAATCATCCCGTCCGCCCAAGAAGAAGGCAAAAGTTGCCAAAGAAGACGCGTGCTTCGAATGTGGCAAGGTTGGGCATTGGAAAAGAAATTGCCCTACCTATCTTGCGGAGTTGAAGAAGAAGAATGCCGGTGAAGGCACTTCAGGTATCTATGTGATAGACCTAGAACTTTATAATTTATCTCCTAACACATGGGTATTTGATACTGGTTGTGGAACTCACATATGTAATATGTTGCAGGGGTTCAAAAGGAGTAAGCGACTGAAGGCAAATGAAGTAGTACTTCGAGTTGGAAACAATGCAAGGGTTGCGGTGGATTCAATTGGAAGTTTTGATTTATTACTACCTAATGGCTTGTGTATGACATTGTTGAATGTTTACTATGTTCCTAGCTTGACTAGGAATATTATTTCGGTTGCTAAATTAAGACAATGTGGATTTGATCTTTCCTTTAATAATGATGATATTTGTGTTTACAAAAATAATGTATTCTATTTTGAGGCTAGGCCTTTAAATGGAATTTATGAAGTAAACCTTGATGAAAAGACTAACAATGGCTCTTTATACCACACTTTCACCAAGAAACCCAAATTTGATTTGAGTCAAACCTATCTATGGCATTGTCGCCTTGGGCATATAAACAAGAATCGCATATCCCAACTTCAAAGGAGTGGACTTTTGAAGGCAAATGAGAATGACTCATTTGATATATGTGAATCTTGTTTACATGGCAAGATGACTAAAGCTCCTTTCTCCGGAACCAATGAAAGAGCAAAGGACTTGTTAGGAATCATACATACGGATGTATGTGGTCCTTTCAAGCCAATGACTAGATATGGTGAAAGATATTTCATCACCTTCACTGACGACTTTAGTCATTTTGGATATGTTTATTTGATTAAACATAAACATGAGGCGTTTGAAATGTTCAAAACGTTTCAAAGTGAAGTGGAAAAGTAACTCAACAAAACAATTAAAGTTCTTCGTTCTGATAGAGGAGGTGAGTACTTAAGTACAAACTTTATGGATCATTGTAAGACTTGTGGAATTGTTTCACAACTTACTCCACCTGGAACACCACAACATAATGGTGTGTCTGAGAGGCGGAACCAAACACTATTGGATATGGTTCGATCCATGATGAGTAGAAGTACTCTACCTTTATCTTTTTGGGGTTATGCTTTACAAACAGCTGCTCGTCTCCTAAACATGGCACCTACTAAGAAGGTAGATAAAACGCCTTATGAGATATGGCATGGAAGGGTTCCATCTTTATCATATCTCAAGGTATGGGGTTGTGAAGCTTATGTTAGACAAGAAGCTTCAAACAAATTAGAACCCCGTTCAACTAAATGTATCTTTGTAGGGTATCCGAAAGACTGTCTTGGATACTATTTCTACAATCCCATCGAGAATAAGATATTTATTTCTCGAAAAGCTGAATTCCTAGAAAACAAGTTTCTGACGGAAGAGGCTAGTGGGAGGTTTGTGGAACTTGAGGAACTTCAGGAACCACAACCTGATACACAAGAAGTTGAATCTAGCATTCAACAAGAAATTGTTGAACCTGAACAAACGGTTGATCAGGAACAAATTGTAACACAAGGTGTTCGCAAATCTGGTAGGGTTCGAATTGAACCAGAAAGGTATGGTTACCTTTTGATGGAAGAGGAATGTTATACGATAGATTCTGATGAACCCGTCAACTATCAGAGTGCAATATCAGATCCTGAATATGATAAATGGCTTGAGGCCATGAACACTGAGATGCAATCCATGCACGATAATCAAGTTTGGAACTTGGTTAATCTTCCCACCAATTGTAAGACTGTTGGGAACAAATGGGTTTTCAAGAAGAAAATCGACGTGGATGGAAATGTTCACACTTTTAAGGCTAGACTTGTCGCTAAAGGATACTCACAGACTCATGGTATTGACTATGATGAGACCTTTTCTCCAGTGGCAATGATCAAGTCGATTAGGATACTTTTTGCCATAGCCGCGTACTATGATTATGAGATATGGCAAATGGATGTCAAGACCGCTTTCCTTAATGGATACTTATTGGAAGATGTCTATATGGATCAACCTGAAGGTTTTGTCGATCCCAAGCATCCAAACAAAGTGTGCAAGCTTAAAAGATCTATCTATGGATTAAAGCAAGCGTCTCGAACATGGAACATCCGTTTTGATGAAAAGATTACGAGTTTTGGATTCATCAAAAATGAGGATGACTCCTGTGTTTACAAGAAAGCTAGTGGGAGCATTGTCATAATCCTAGTATTGTATGTAGATGACATACTTTTATTTGGAAATGACATCCCAACCTTAAAAGGTGTCAAAGCGTTCCTTGAGAGTTGTTTCTCAATGAAGGATCTAGGGGAAGCTGCTTATGTATTAGGCATAAAGATCTATAGAGATAGATCTAAGAGACTTATTGGTCTTAGCCAAAGTGTATATATTGATCAAATCTTGAAAAGGTTCAAGATGCAAGACTCCAAAAGAGGATTCTTGCCAATGCCGCATGGCACCATCCTAAGCAAGTCTCAGTGCCCAAACACTAGGACTGAACTTGAAAGGATGAAACATGTCCCATATGCTTCGGCAATTGGGTCCATCATGTATGCCATGTTATGCACTAGGCCCGACGTCTCATGTGCGTTGAGTATGACTAGTAGGTATCAACAGAACCCAGGTGAAGCCTACTGGACTGCTGTAAAGAACATTCTTAAGTACTTGAGAAGAACTAAAGATATGTTCTTAGTTTATGGCGGTTTGGAAGAAAGCTTAAAGGTAAAGGGTTACACTGACGCAAGCTTCCAAACAGATAGGGACGATTCGAAATCTCAATATGGGTATGTCTTTATTTTAAATGGAGGAGCCGTGTCTTGGAAGAGTTCCAAACAAGAAGTGATTGCACAATCCACTACAGAATCAGAATATGTTGCTGCTTCAGAAGCTGCTCAAGAAGCTGTCTGGATGAGAAAGTTCATAGAAGATTTAGGGGTTGTTCCTTCCATTCGGGACCCTATAGAAATCTTCTGTGACAATCTAGGTGCTATAGCTCAAGCAAAGGAACCTAGATTGCATCAAAAAACCAAACACATTCACCGAAGGTATAACTACATTAGACATGAAGTTAAGAATGGTGAAATAAGTATTCACAAGGTTCATACAGATCAAAATTTGGCAGACCCATTCACGAAACCTTTACCCCAAACTAAGCATGAAAGTCATGCTAAGGGTATAGGACTCCATTTTTCTAATGAATGGATTTGATTTGTGTTTAATGTTTTATGAATATGAACTTATGTAAACGACAAGAATTATGTAATATATGTGACGTGATGTTTCATTCATAATTATTGTGTTTTATTAGCATGTTTAATCCTTGAATAATTTAGTTATTCTAAACGTCCATAGTCGATCATAGTTGTGGGAGCAATTATGAAGTAAGACTAATATGAATTGGATTGGTTGAATTTTATGGGTAAAAGTAGCAAAAGGTTGCAACCAAATTCATAGGTACTTGTTAGTGAACAAGTATTGGACATGACCCGTTTCAAGATCACTCCATGGATCATCATCATAAGTGATTCTTGAATAAAGGTATTATCATTGTATCCTTTGACCTGAGATACATATTTGGGACTCAAGTGTAGAGTGTACTATGCTTTGATATGGTTTACTGTTGTTCTTGAAATACAGACAACCATAAAGGCCATACTCATGTATAGTACTAACTATATGAGGGGCGTATGTAGTCAAGACGGGATTTGTTCCTCTTATGTGTTGAGAGTTAGACATCTAAGGCGCCTGATTGAAAGTTGAACATAAAATGAGAATGATTAAGATCCATGTCTCATGTTCAACATGATGTCTGTGACAAAGGGATAATTGATAGATAACCTTATACATCAATTAGAGCCTCGTGTTTTCTGAAGAATTGAATGTTGTTGAATGGCACAATGTCATGTGTTATTGGGGGCAGTGAAATGTTGCTAGACGTTTACCACTGTCGATATCATTCTTTGATGCAACCTTGTGCAAGTGGGAGATTGTTAGTTCTATATGCCCAAGGATGATCGTAAAATGATATTACTAATAATACATGATCCTATAGGGTCACACCAACAACAAGTTTGACACCAATTGATCATTTAGAACGTTAAAATTGATTTAACATCAAATGATACTAAACTTGCAATTTAATCTTGTAGGTTATTATTATTTGAGGTAAATAATAATAACTACAAAAATTAAAGGTTGATTAATAATTCATATGTGATGAATTAATTAAGTGTATCAATTAAATTGTTTAAATTGTTAAACGATTTGATTGATTTATAAGTAAGCCTTTTATTTAATTTAATTGGTAAATTAAATAAAATAGATATTGTAATAATACATATATACATATATATATGTAAGTATTTATATATTTATACATTTAAGATTACATGTTCTAATGGTTTATTTATACAAACTCATGGGTTAAATTTTATCTCATTAAAGAAAATGAAGATGTATTATTTATAAGCTTTTATTGTATAAGCTTTATAAATAATAAAAAACCCAAATATAATTTCTTTTTGGCTTGCACAAATTCAGCCATTATAGAGGGGACAAGGCATGGTTGGATGACTTAAAAGTAAAGCAATATTCTTCATGTCTTCTAGGTGTGACCATGGATGATATGAGTGCTCTTTCTTTAAGCACATGACCATTGTTTCTTTCTCCTTTTGGTTGATATATGGCCGGCCATCTTGAGGGGTTTTTTACCATTCTTTTATGCTTAAAATCAGCCAAAGAAACTCTCCTTAAGTGCTTAGCAAAATTGGTTTTTGGTTTCACAAGAAAAGGAGTTCTAACTTGCAAGTTGTGGAACTAGCATTCAAGGGTGTTCAAGCTTGTGGTGGATCAACTATAAAGGGATTCTAATTTGATTCCTAGCTATCAAAATCATCCAAACCAAACCCAAGAACAAAGGTTATGATCTTGAACTTAATCTATGTTTGTTCTTCATCTTATCTCTACATGCATGTAGCATGATCCTCTTGAAAATGGAATTTGTGTTCATGATTTTATGCTTCCGTTGCAAACTCTTGTTTTTGAAACTAATTACATGAACCTTGATTTCCAACACGTACCTGCAATGCCATAAGTGTGTTGGATCTTCAGTTGTTGTGATGAAGCATCGTGACACAGGGGGAAGAGCTTTTGCAGTGAGACTGAACATTCTATTGGCACTCATTTTTGATTCCATAATTAACCCTTTATCAGGGTGGTAGATTTTGCACATTTTTCCCTGAAACAAAATTGATGCTCCTCTTTCTTGCAGCTGACCCACACTGAGCAAATTGCTAGATAATGCAGGAATGTAGTAAACATTAGTTATGACTTGTGATGTACCGTTAAGTTGGAATCTAATATCTCCTCTTCCCATCACATCTAACTTTGCGTTGTTTCCCAGTTTCACCGAATGCCTGAACTTCTCATCTAAATCATAAAACCATGCCTTGTTGCCACTCATGTGGTTGCTGCAACCGGAATCAAGAAACCACACGAGCTTTTGCTTGTCTTGCATTTCATCAACCTGAACCATTAGAACCATCTCCTCGTCTGCTTCTGCTTCTACATAGTTTGCACTTTTCTCCAACTCAGGACATTCATATTGAAAATGTCCAAGTTTAAAGCACCGATGGCATTCCATCAAGGCCTTATTAAATGGTTCTCTCCTTCCTGTTCTTCCTCTTCCTCGATACCCACCTCGATACTCGCCTCTTCTTCCTGACCATTGTCCTGTTTTTCTTTCCTCAGCAATCTTTAGTACCTGCTCTTCTTCTTGTTGTCCAATCACTCTTTGCTCTTGAACCAGTAGGCTGCTGTGCAGTTCATCGATGGTCATTGTATCAAGGTTGGTTGATTGTTCGATAGAACATACAACATAGTTATACTTAGGAGTCAACGATCGAAGTATCTTGGATGCAACATTGTTGGATGTAAGCACGTCCCCATTTGCCTTCATCTTGTTGACAATAACCAAGGTTCTTGCAAGGTAGGCATCAACTCTTTCGCCTTCCTTCATGCTTAGTAATTCAAACTCCTTCCTTAGAACCTGTAACCTATGCAGTTATCGCGGTCAAAATCGTTATCGCGGTAACCTACCGATATTTAATTTTGCGGTTTTCGCGGTGGTATAGCGGTGATATAGCGGTTTTTTTTAGTAATATGTAGAATTTATATATTAGACTATTACTAGTAGATTTTAATATCATAAAGTCATTCAAAAAACTTCACATAAGGCTTAATTTAATACATAAGTCACATAACATAACATTCTAATATAGAAAATGTCAAAGTATCAAATTCAAATTTAATCGACATCCAAGTCATCATCGGCCAAACCATTCACTTCTTCATGAAAATCCTCCACACGGATTATCGCGGTAAATCGCGGTTAATTATAGCGGTAAATCTCGGTAAATAGCGGAAAATAGCGGTAAATCGCGGCGATTTTATCGGTACCGCTATTTTCCACCGCTAAACTGAACTGCGATTATGCTGACCACCGCGAACCGCGATACCGGCGCTATCCCGGCGCTATACCGGCGCGATTAACTGCATAGCCTGTAACTGTGCACGTTTCACCTTTGTAGAGCCCTCATACTTTTGTTTCATAGAATTCCAAATGTTCTGTGATGTACTCTTGTAAGAACCCAAAAATAGTGATAAAAGTATAAAATGAAAGTATATGAAGTATTTGTTGAATTGTATCTTAATAATAGAATTTTTGTATAAAAGAGCAAAAAAAGGGGTATTTTGGTAATTTTCAGTTCTCGTGGTAAAATGAAAATAATCATATTTTCAGTAAGGATGATATATATAAACTACAATAAAGTTATAAGAATGTAGTGAGGATGTTGGAAATGTAAAAGTGAGAAAAGTACAAATATAACCAAAAAGGGTATTTTGTCATTTTGAAATATTTAACTTAAGAATGAGATTTAAGAGTGTTAAAATGTCCAAAAGTGCAAAATAAGTTTATAAGTGGAGTAAAGTTATAAAATGTAAAAGTTCCTACGATCTAAACCTGTTATGTGCTATTTTGAGAAAAATGGTAAAAAAGGTAAAATGGTCATTTGTTGCATTATAGACCAAAATGAAAAATAATTTTTGTGATGTGGGGCAAATATGCAAGGAAATGAACTTTGTGTAATAAAACTAGGTCTTTGGTGCCAAAATGCAGAAAATTAGAACTTGAGGGTTAGAAATGAAAATATGGAAGTATAAATAGGCTAAGTATCTCCAAACTCTCCAGAAATTTACAGAGGGTTCGGGAGAGAGAGCCCATAGGAGTAACTTCTGGAAGTTTATGGAAGATTGAAGTTGTAACTTGGAATTGAAGATTTAACAAGCTCAAACAAGGTTAGTAATCCAATTTTCCAACCTAGCTCCTCGTGTGTTCTTCACGGGATAAGTTGGAAACTGAAATTTTAATTGGAGTTCATATGGTTTTAATGATTTCTAATATCATACACATCTCATGAACTAAGAAACATGTTAAAATCAAAAGATATGGTTGAATTGGGGAAAATCATGATTTTGGCCAAGAACCCTAGTTCACGGGTCCTTGTGATCAAAGATGATTTTAGTGACTAAAGTGAGTTTAATAAGCTAGAATAGATGAAAGAAACTAGTATTGATAGTTAATTTGAAGTAATTTTAGTTTTTGGGATCAAAACCTTAAAAATGGAATTTTCATGAATTTGGATGGAATCAGTGATTCCATGGTTAAAAGACATGTTTAAATGATAGGTTTTGGTCCTGGAATGAGTCTAAAATGATTAAGTGAGTCATAAAGAACTTAATATGAGAAACTAGTGAATTACAGGACAAAAATTAGACTAAAATTGGTCTCTGCAGGTCATGCACGAGTCGTGCCTTTTAACCCTTGGGTTTGCACGAGTCGTGCACTACCTGGGAACAAAAGAAAGTCATTTTTAAAGGAGCACGAGTCATGCTCTCTGTAGTGCAAAATATGCACAAGTCGTGCTCCCAAAGCAGTAGCAAAATAAGGTGCAATTTGATGTTAGGCTTATCCATTTGATGTCCAATTGATACCTTAAGGATAATATGATATAAAAACATGGAAAATAATGTTAGATTGAGTGCATGACTTTACAAGGGTATAATGGGCAATAATATACCATGTAAGTGATAATTAAAAATAGCAAAGAAGAGGATAAGTGAAGTAATGAATGTTACAAGAAAGGAATAAAGTAATTGAGCCCTGTTGATGAGTTGAGAAGTATTCGGATAAAGACCACGGCCTGCTGCGGTAGGGGTGGCAAAAAGACACTACTGGGATGGTACCTCCCGTCGCGAAGTAGTTGTCTTACCTTGGTAGATGAATCTGTTTCATGCTATTGAAGAAGAAGCTATACAGGTGCGTCTCGTATAAAACCTACGGGTTCGCTCGTAGGAATGTGCTCAAGAATGATAAGGAATACCTATGGGTGCGCTCATAGGAAATTGAATAATAAGAAAATTTGGAATGTTTTGAATATGAGAAATTGTTTTGGGTCTAAACCCGTATTACTCACGAGACGTATGTCTTACGTATGTTTTTTTAAAAAATGCTATGTACTCAGGTAGCAGTGGAAAAGGGTAGATGATGCGTTAGAGGAACAGGAGTCCTAGATTGATCAGAGTATGTACCTATTTCCTTAAATTGTGGTGATGTATTGAGCTTGTGACACCCCATTTTGTAACGGAAATTTTTCTATAATAAATTTAACACGTAAATTGTTTTACTAAATGTTGTATATGGGACGGGGTGTTACAAATTTGGTATCAGAGCCATAGTTTAAGTGAACTAGGTGTCAATACTTGAACCTAGACTTAAACTGTGTAGGAGTTAAGTAGGGTACATACTTAACTATGATGTCGTAAGTAAGGAGAAGTGGGAGTAGACCCGAAACAGTGGAACATGAGTCCTGGTGGTAAAGCTGGAAGCAAGTATGTATAGGTGGTTATAATAATATGGGCCCGTACTATCATAATCACAGGATATATACTTGAGTCTGGCGGAATCATACGAGAATCATGTGAAACTGTAAGGGATGAGTGGAGGAGGTGTGAGGGGCATAGGTTTAGAGTACCTGTGCAACAGAATCCAGTATGCCTAAAACTACTAAAGTAATATTTGAAAAGTATTAAAGGTGAAATAATTAGTATGAGTTATGAAGTGGGGGAAAACCCCATATCCTATATGTGAACTACTACGAAGTATGAACGAAGAGAGTTGAAATTAAGATAACAAGGGTGTAAAAAGGGTAAGAATCCAAATATGTGGTTGTAATAACCACCGTACCATATGAAAAATAATGTAAAGCATACGTAACGGGAAGTGCGACAGTATGAAAGAAACAGTAAAAAGGGACATAACCAGAAGATATAAATATATCGATAATTTTTGAACAGGGAGAAATGGGGTATATAGTACAAATATCAAGGAAAGTGTATAACTGAAAATTCCGTTGTCTAACGGAAAAGAATTATGATTATGGAATGAGAATAAAAGTAGTAGCACAGCAATGATCAAAGAAATAAAGATTGGGGAGAAGAATATATATATATATATATATATATATATATATATATATATATATATATATATGAACAAAATTCCTATAAGGAAGAAGAATGCCATTTAATTGGGGGGAAACAGAAGAAAACGGGTTGGGTTTTAAAAAAAAATTATAGACAAACCTAAGGACTGTATGAAAGGGTAAAGAATAAATACTGAGAAGTAATATGAAGTGTCTCCCAGGGACAACCAGGGAATTAAAGTATGATCACTAAGAGCTGTAATCAAACATGTTGTTATGAAATAAAAGTAAAATACTTAATTAAGTATTAGATAAGAAATCAAAGACAGGAATGGAAATCTAAGGATAGGAAGTCGTGATTTTCAAACCTGAAGGAAACATGATAAGTAAATGCATTTAATGGTCGGAACAAATAATTAAGTCATAAGTACAATGCTATAGAGAGAACTATAATATAGTAAGTTACCTGGATGGGAAAGACATGGAAAACTATTAAAGGTTGTGAATATTTTGCATTATTATAAAACGACTAAAAGAAAATGAATTGAGTAATGGAGGTTGAATGCCTAATCAACTGATAGGCGAGAAATTAAAGACAAAGTAAACGTTGAAGATAATGAGAGGGATATAAAGAAAGTTATTAAAGAAAACGGTAATGAGAAAAATGGTCGTTGGGATCAGATTTGGTAATCATATAAAATAAGTATAAGAAGAAGTGTTAATGGTAAAAGGGTAACCGAAAGAATGTGAGAATGGTGACTGAAATAATATGAGGAAAGAAATAAAATTAAATATCTTGATAAGCATCAGAAAAAGAATCAAAGAAAGAATAAGAACGATAATAAACAGACAAGAAGTTACCCTTTCCGTATATGAATGAATATAATTAGCAAAAGTATCCGAAGATTGTGAGAAATGGCCAGTACATGGTTAGTAATGATGAAACATAAGAAAGGGTGTATATGTATATATGTGTATAAATATAAAAGAATAAGTAAGTTACGGGACATATATAAAAGTATACGGGTGATTATGGAATAGGTACCTTAATTAGAATACTATAAAATGTGAAGCATAAGAGTGAGATAAATTTTTAACGTAAGAAAAAAAAAAGAACACAAGATGAAATTAAGAAATTGAACATTGGATTGAAAATATTTAAATGCATGTTAGTAAAAATATCGAAAAGATGAAAATTTATCAACGAGTAATATTGATGAATTGAGTATTGAGTCAAGTAATTGATATGGGACAAAAAGGGATGAAGCACTTAATTTGGGTTTTTAAAACAAAAGAGAATCAAGTATATGTATACGTGTACATTATACAATTAAGAACTTGTACATATGTGCTAAGAAGTTGTTAAGAAAATGAGTTGTATATCATTGACAAGTTAGAATCATAATAAGACTAAAAGCATATAAAGTTGGTCATAAATTTTTGACAGCTTTGACTTTTATAAGAGTCAAACTTAGAATATGTCCATAAAATTATTTGAAGTATGTATGAAGTATATTGAAATTGAGCTTGTAATTATACAATACTATATGTAATAAACTAGAAACACCAAAGAATCAACATGGTAAAGTCGGGGTGCTAAGTGGTAATCAAGAGGTAAAAGAGAAACAAAATTTATTTGTAAAGGTCTAGAGTGGGACAAGAGTTTGAGAATTGATTTTTGTAATCAAGAAGTTAATAAATATGGTTTGTGAAATTTAATTACACCACAAGATGAGAATGTCATGAAAAGTGTAATGAGCATGAAAACGTGAATGATCATATACAAGATGTATGAGACATTATAAGTTGTTTGAAAAATGGAATCAACCATGGTAAACAATTGAAATACTGGTAGAGGAAGAATAAGTAAGGGATAAAGTGCTAAATTAAGCACTAGGGTGAGAAATAACAATTACGAGAAAGTATTAAAATATAAAGTATTAAGATGAGAATGGTACACGGGGTACCCAAAACGAATGAAAAGTATAATTATAGAAGTATTGTAAGCAAATTGAAGAACGAGAAAGACACGATTATAAAAATAAGTATAAGGAGTAAACGAGACCGAAATGTCCTAAATAATAAAGAAGGATGAAAGAAAAAAATCTAGTTTGCTAATATGTGGAAATGTGAAGTAAAGGGTGATATAGACTAAGAAATTGCGAAAGTATTGCATATAATTTACATGAAACGAGTAAGAGGTATGTGAAACTGAGATTTTGTAAATTATGGAATAAGAATGAGGGTAACGTTTGAATTACTGATAAATCAAGATACAAAAGTACTATAAGTATCACGAGATACAAGATATGTATTCATGAGAGTAACTCATGTGAATTAAAGGGGAGGAAGATAATAACATGATGAAAATGTATGAAATGTAGTATAAAACTAAATGGATCCTATAATTATGTGGTAAGGGTGATGAAAGTGAGAGTAATGGAATTTGATAGCAACAATGGGTTAACTCCAATAGTAAAAATTGTATAAAACTATAAGGCCAAAAAGAATATATTATACATAAAATGACATCTAAGGATATCTAGTTACTCAATACAAAAGGCGGTATGTCGTTTTGGCTCCTCGAAAGTGAGAAATGCGAATTCATATGAGAGGTGTACTGTTTCGACAGATTCTGCCTCAAACCGAAAAGTGAAGATGTAAAGTGTAGTAAAAAGGAAAAGAATACATCATTTCTTATAAGTGATAATAAGATGGAGGTTGTTAATAGAAAAAAAAGAAGAGGGAAAATAAATAAGTAATATTAAGTGAAGTATGAAAAGTGTGAAAAAAGGGGTTTATTTAAGTAACTGTCCATCAAGGGACAAAATTTTACAAAGAAAAGATTTTGTAAATTTACGATAATTATATGTAATGGACTTTGGGAAAAAATTTTAAGTAAAGAATGTAATGAGTATAATTCCATGTGTTCTAATAAAGACATGGGGAAAAAAATTACAAAGAAAAATGCTATTTTTGATAAAAGAATGGAAGTATAAAACTATTTTGTAAAGTGGGTTTTACTAAGAGAATTGGTATATAAATGAAATGAGAAAAGAAGGAATGTAACAAGGAAATAGGGTATGTAGTATGAATGAGTAACTAAAGAGTTGAGAAAACAGTTGTGAGGATCACAAGGGAGATTTTGCTCACTTGATAACAATATTATAAGCATTTCAAGTAATATAAGAAACGAGAGTAATGTAACTAAGAAAGTATTTTGGGTATTTAAATAAATGAAAAGATTTGAGAGAAATATTCATATTATGTAAATTGTGAGAAGATTCCGAGGACGGAATCCTCTTAAGGAGGGGTGATTGTAAGAACCCAAAAATAGTGATAAAAGTATAAAATGAAAGTATATGAAGTATTGGTTGAATTGTATCTTAATAATAGAATTTTTGTATAAAAGAGCAAAAAAGGGGTATTTTGGTAATTTTCAGTTCTCGTGGTAAAATGAAAATAATCATATTTTCAGTAAGGATGATATATATAAACTACAATAAAGTTATAAGAATGTAGTGAGGATGTTGGAAATGTAAAAGTGAGAAAAGTACAAAAATAACCAAAAAGGGTATTTTGTCATTTTGAAATATTTAACTTAAGAATGAGATTTAAGAGTGTTAAAATGTCCAAAAGTGCAAAATAAGTTTATAAGTGGAGTAAAGTTATAAAATGTAAAAGTTCCTACGATCTAAACCTGTTATGTGCTATTTTGAGAAAAATGGTAAAAAGGGTAAAATGGTCATTTGTTGCATTATAGACTGAAATGAAAAATAATTTTTGTGATGTGGGGCAAATATGCAAGGAAATGAACTTTGTGTAATAAAACTAGGTCTTTGGTGCCAAAATGCAGAAAATTAGAACTTGAGGGTTAGAAATGAAAATATGGAAGTATAAATAGGCTAAGTATCTCCAAACTCTCCAGAAATTTACAGAGGGTTCGGGAGAGAGAGTCCATAGGAGTAACTTTTGGAAGTTTATGGAAGATTGAAGTTGTAACTTGGAATTGAAGATTTAACAAGCTCAAACAAGGTTAGTAATCCAATTTTCCAACCTAGCTCCTCGTGTGTTCTTCACGGGATAAGTTGGAAACTGAAATTTTAATTGGAGTTCATATGGTTTTAATGATTTCTAATATCATACACATCTCATGAACTAAGAAACATGTTAAAATCAAAAGATATGGTTGAATTGGGGAAAATCATGATTTTGGCCAAGAACCCTAGTTCACGGGTCCTTGTGATCAAAGATGATATTAGTGACTAAAGTGAGTTTAATAAGCTAGAATAGATGAAAGAAACTAGTATTGATAGTTAATTTGAAGTAATTTTAGTTTTTGGGATCAAAACCTTAAAAATGGAATTTTCATGAATTTGGATGGAATCAGTGATTCCATGGTTAAAAGATATGTTTAAATGATAGGTTTTGGTCCTGGAATGAGTCTAAAATGATTAAGTGAGTCATAAAGAACTTAATATGAGAAACTAGTGAATTACAGGACAAAAATCAGACTAAAACTGGTCTCTGCAGGTCATGCACGAGTCGTGCCTTTTAACCCTTGGTTTGCATGAGTCGTGCACTACCTGGGAACAAAAGAAAGTCATTTTTAAAGGAGCACGAGTCGTGCTCTCTGTAGTGCAAAATATGCACGAGTCGTGCTCCCAAAGCAGTAGCAAAATAAGGTGCAATTTGATGTTAGGCTTATCCATTTGATGTCCAATTGATACCTTAAGGATAATATGATATAAAAACATGGAAAATAATGTTAGATTGAGTGTATGACTTTACAAGGGTATAATGGGCAATAATATACCATGTAAGTGATAATTAAAAATAGCAAAGAAGAGGATAAGTGAAGTAATGAATGTTACAACCATATTGTGATATGAGTCTAATGGGATCTGAAATAAGTGGTATATGCATACCGTTAAAGTATAATATGTTATTAATAAAATGTGAATAAACTCCTTAGGTACTTAAGGAGTAAAAGATCATGAATAGGAGGGACGAGGAAAAGGATGGTTCTAGTTAGACTTCTCTAACTAGTCAAGGTGAGTAATGTGTGGATTTTTCGAGTACATAGCAAATGGGTTTTATATAAATAAATGAATTTTATATAAAATGAATTTTATTAAAGAATGTTTTGGGAGTCAAAATGGTTTTATGGAAATTGAAATGATTAACGAAAATGAAAATGATTTAATGGAACTGGAAATGGTTTTGTGAGATTGGAAAATGATGCCTATGAAATGGTAAGGATAATGTATACAAAAGGGTAAATGATAAATACAAGAAAGGAATAAAGTAATTGAGCCCTGTTGATGAGTTGAGAAGTATCCGGATAAAGACCACGGCCTGCTGCGGTAGGGGTGGCAAAAAGACACTACCGTTAAGTTGGAATCTAATATCTCCTCTTCCCATCACATCTAACTTTGCGTTGTTTCCCAGTTTCACCGAATGCCTGAACTTCTCATCTAAATCAGAAAACCATGCCTTGTTGCCACTCATGTGGTTGCTGCAACCGGAATCAAGAAACCACACGAGCTTTTGCTTGTCTTGCATTTCATCAACCTGAACCATTAGAACCATCTCCTCGTCTGCTTCTGCTTCTACATAGTTTGCACTTTTCTCCAACTCAGGACATTCATATTGAAAATGTCCAAGTTTAAAGCACCGATGGTATTCCATCAAGGCCTTATTAAATGGTTCTCTCCTTCCTGTTCTTCCTCTTCCTCGATACCCACCTCGATACTCGCCTCTTCTTCCTGACCATTGTCCTGTTTTTCTTTCCTCAGCAATCTTTAGTACCTGCTCTTCTTCTTGTTGTCCAATCACTCTTTGCTCTTGAACCAGTAGGCTGCTGTGCAGTTCATCGATGGTCATTGTAACAAGGTTGGTTGATTGTTCGATAGAACATACAACATAGTTATACTTAGGAGTCAACGATCGAAGTATCTTGGATACAACATTGTTGGATGTAAGCACGTCCCCATTTGCCTTCATCTTGTTGACAATAACCAAGGTTCTTGCAAGGTAGGCATCAACTCTTTCGCCTTCCTTCATGCTTAGTAATTCAAACTCCTTCCTTAGAACCTGTAACTGTACACGTTTCACCTTTGTAGAGCCCTCATACTTTTGTTTCATAGAATTCCAAATGTTCTGTGATGTACTCTTGTCTAGAATGGTCTCAAGAATTTCTCTGTCAATGGACTGAAACAGGAAGTTCTTGACCTTCAAGTCCTTCAGTTTAGCTTCATCTATCAAGCGCTTTTGTGCCTCACTTGCTGCAGAGTTTCCCATAGGCATGGCAGGAATACCATCTTCAATCAGCTGCCAAAGCTCTTTGCTTCTTAGGAAGTTTTCCATCAACATAGACCAGTGGTCATAGTAACCATCGAATCTAGGAATGGAAGGTTGCATAAACTTATCTCCAGATGCCATGCTATTTCAATACTCTTTCTTGTATTTCCTGATCTGCAATCACTTTCTCACTTATCTCTCGTGTTTCAATCAAAATTCTGCTAATTCGATTGGTAGGCCTTGTGGCTCTGATACCAGATGTTAAATCTAAGTCAATCAGAGGCAGAAGGATGCGCACTTTTATTGATAATCAAGATAGGCATTTATAGCCTTTACAAGAAACGACTAAGCAAAAAAGAAGGAACAAACTAGGAACATTTCAAAAAATAAAGCTAGTCACTTCTGTGATATCTAAACCCACCAGAAGCCTTATTTCTAGGAAGACTTAATCCAACAGATGACTAAGCCTCAACATATCTATAAAAACTCAATACGTGTCTACAAACATAAACACGTGACTAAGCCACTAAATCCCAACACACAACTTGGTTGATTTTAATTTGTGGGAAATTGCGCAGTTGAATCTGTTATGCTATTCTCCTTGGATCCTACACTAATTAGGTAGCGGTTGCATACATAGCACGTAGGGATGAGCAAAAACCGACCCAGAAACCGAAAAACCTACAAACTGAGACCGAAAAAACCGAACCCATATAAAAAACCGATGGGGCGGGTTTAGAAATTAAAAAAAACCGACTTTGTCGGTGTGGGTCGGTTTTAATGTTCATACCGACCCAAAATAACCGAACCGACCCATCCTTTGAAAACCCATAGAAAAAAACCGATCCATACTTAAAAAACCGACCCACTTGAATAACCTATTGATTTTTACGCGTTTCTTTCCTTTCCAGCCCTAAATTTCCTTTTCCAGTTTTCCTTCTCTTCTTTGTTCTCTTGACTCTTAGGGTGCGTTTAGTTGCGGAAAACAGTTTTCCGTTTTCCATTTTTCATTTTCAGGAAAACGAAATGAGTTTTCATTTTCAGTTTTCTATTGAAAATTTAGAAAACGCGTTTAGATAAAACCGGTTCCGTTTTCATTTTCTATTTTAGAAAAACAGAAAACGTGTTTAGATATCTATTTTCTATCAATTTTCATTTTCCAATTTTTGATTTGGGGTTGTGCGGGTAAGTGGGTAGGGTGGGGTGGGGGTAGGTGGAGGTGGAGGTGGAGTGAGGTGGGGGTGGGTGGTTGGTGGGTGAGGTTTGGGTAGAGGTGGGGTGGGGTGGAGGTGGGTGGGGTAGGGGGTAGGTGGAGGTGGAGTGAGGTGGGGTGGGTGGTGGTGGGTGAGGGTTGGGTAGGGTGGGTGGTGGGTGGGGTTGGGTGGGCGTAGGTGGAGGTGGGTGGAGTGGGGTGGGGTGGGGGTAGGAGGTGGAAGTGGAGTGAGGTGGGGGTGGGTGGTGGTGGGTTAGGGTTGGGTAGGGTGGGTGGTGGGTGGGGTAGGTGGAGGTGGGGTGGGGTGGGTGGGGTGGGGGTAGAAGGTGGAGGTGGAGTGAGGTTGGGGTGGGTGGTGGTGAGTGAGGGTTGGGTAGGGTGGGTGGGGGTAGGTGGAGGTGGGTGGGTGGGGGTGGGAGTGAGGTGGAGGTGGGTGGGGTGGGCGTAGGAGGTGGAGGTGGAGTGAGGTTGGGGTGGGTGGTGGTGAGTGAGGGTTGGGTAGGGTGGGTGGTGGGTGGGGTTAGGTGGAGGTGGGAGTAAGGTGGAGGTGGGTGGGGTGGGGGTAGGAGGTGGAGGTGGAGTGAGGTTGGGGTGGGTGGTGGTGAGTGAGGGTTGGGTAGGGTGGAGGTGGGTGGGGGTAGGTGGAGGTGGGTGGGTGGGGTGGGAGTGAGGTGGAGGTGGGTGGGGTGGGGGTAGGAGGTGGAGGTGGAATGAGGTGGCGGTGGGTGAGGGTTGCGTGGGGTGGGGGTGGTGGGGGTAGGTGGAGATGGGTTGGGTGGGGGTAGGGGTGGGAGGTGGGTGTGGTGGAGGTAGGTGGTGGTTGGTGGGGTGGGGGTGCGTGGGGGTAGGGTAGGGTGGGGTAGGTGGTGGTGTGGGGGTGGGTGTAGATGTAATTTTAGGGGTGTAGGTGAGAATGAGTGTGTGTGTGTTTTTGTATATCTTAGAAAAATTTTGGAAATAGAAAAATTTAGAAAACAATAAATTTGAGTTTTCCAAAATTTTCCAAATTCTTTGTAATTTTTGGAAAATGAAAAATTTTCATTTTCTTGGAAAACTTTGGAAAAATTGACGAACTAAACGCGTTTTCCGATTTCTCATTTTTCTTGGAAAATTTTTCCGGAAAACAGAGCAGTTTTCCGCAACTAAACGCACCCTTAGAGTTTTAAGCTCCGACCTTCGATGTGTGGCTGTGCTCCTGATTTTTAAGCTCCGATCCATACTTAAAAAACCGACCCTTCGAGGTGCAATGCCAGTGGCCGGCGCAACACCGAACGCCGCCGACCCTTCGAGGTGCTCGTGATTTTTAAGCTCCGACTGCCTCACTGTCACTCCGTCAGGTGCTGCAACACCGAACGCCGCCGACCCACCGCCGGTGATTCTTCAGCTTTTCCATTTCAGCGAGGTATTTTTTTTCTTTCCCGGTTTCTACTTTCTATAGAAGCTTGATTTGGATGTACTTGATTTGAATCGTGTGTCGATATGAAATTATCCGATTAGAAGTTTGAAACTGAAATGAATATTACAAGTTAAACATTACTGACTTGGAATCATTTGAAATTATCCCATAAAAACCGAACCGATTAAAAGCGAACCCATATGTAGATACCGAGTTCCTTTTGATGGTATCCGAATCATGGTTGTTGATTGAGTTGTGACATTCAAGGCGAAGTGAAGTGTAAGAGACAAGTAATCAGGAAAAATAATTTGTGATTATCAGAGTGTCAATAATTAGGAACAATCATCTATGATTGTCAGAAGGTATGCTTAGATACATAATAACCATAAACAATAATATGTGATTATCATTAATGTATGTTGGTTAGATACACAATAATCAAGAACAATAATTTTTTATTATAAAAAACCCGGTCTATTTATACATCCTAAATCGTATATGAATAAATACACAATTAGGATACTCTAATCATCATCATACTTATTAGAAATCAGAATGTATGCTGATTAGAAATTCGTCTTGATGAAGTTACCTTAGAAATCAGTGTGATGATTAGCGACATGTGCAAATAGAATGCAGTGTTGGTATGTGATTCTAGTAGCAATTGAGGATGACTATGGACGGCGGACGATCGTTATGAACGACGAAAATGGCAAAGTCGCCTTTCCCCCCTGATTTCATTGTTTGCGTCTCCTGCGACGTGATCCCTTACTCCAACGATAATGTTTGATTGAAGATTGAAAGTACTCTCAGAAAAGAAGCATTTCATATTTTTTATATTATAAAAATTAGATAAACATAATATTTTAAAAGCTTATATAAGATATATATAACAGTTAAAGTTTAGATCAGATAAATACGATATTTTAACATTTATTTATGACAAAAGGTTCTTTTTTCAAATGGACTAATTGGATTTCGATTAAATTGAATTGCTTTGCTTGGAGACTTTTCCAAAATAGAATTCCACTGCTCGATAATCTTTATCTTTCTGCTAGAGGCATAAATGTTTCCTCCTCGCTTTGTTCTTTCTGTGGGGCGGAAAATGAAAATTTAGACCATGTTTTTTTCTCCGTAGAAGAGTTTCTTCGATTGGTCTGGGCTGTTTAGCTCTTCACCAGGGAGCTCTTGGAGGCGTTTCGTTGTTTCAAGGGTAATGTTCGGTCTTTTTTCCTACTGCTGTCCATCGCTTATGTTTCCTTATGGGGTATTTGGAAGGAGAGAAATGCTAGACTCTTTAGAAAAGAGCGCAAGTCTGTCCTAGTGACTTTTGATGATTTATGTTTGTTGCTCTTTAATTTTCTTAAAGATAGGTCCAATTTACATTGTCTAGATTGGCATTTGTGGATTATGTCTCCTTTTAACTGTATTTGATTTTTAAGGCTGAGCTTCTCGCTTGATCTCCTGCTAATGAATTGTTGTTAGTTCAAAATTTTTTTTATGAAATATATGGATTCTTCTGGGTAAATACTATCGAAAGGGCCTTGACGTCAAACAATGTAATCTTAGATATCTTATTGTCAAATGACTAAAGTCACCAGACGTTATTGTAAAATGAGCGAATGCCTGCCCCCTTTTCAGTCGAAGTTTTTTAAATAGCGTCGAAAGTACTGCTGCCAAAACCCTCGAAGAAGATAAATTTCGCGATCTAGGGTTCTTGTCTGCAAGAAATGGTGAGCTCTCTCTTCCTCTGTGATTTGTTGTCACTCGTTTTTGTTTGTACATGTACAGTCATACACACATTTTAATGCGTTGTAATATATCATTTGCAGGTTGACTCTCCTCGACGAAGGTAAACCCTAAGATCTCAACTTTGCTTGTTCCTATTTTTCCTCGATATTTACTTACCGGCGTGTTTTGCGTTTCCTAGGGTTTTCGATTTTGTTGAATTCTACCTCGATTTTTGTTTTATTATGTTGTTTAAGACGAAACCCTTTCTGAGATTAAACAGTCGTACCTAATAAAATACTATTGAGCATATCAAGTGGAGTTCTGCAAGTGGGAACAATTTTAAAGAATTTTAATTCAAAGAGGGTCTAGTACTGAATATTGAACTTCAAGTAGCATGTTATATGTCCTTGAAGGAAGCTGTTGCATTTTCCTTGAGTTTTTATGCAAAATGTATGTGATTTTGACGACGGATGTTTTTGAATAACTTGCTTAGAGTTAGAAGCCCTTGACATTTCTGCCATAGAATTTTCCAGTTCCCTTATAATCATGGTCTATAAGACTAGGATATGGAGCCCACAAACTGCAAAGTAAAACCTGTTGTAATGATACGTTAGCATTAGATTTTACATCAATAGAATATTGAATTACCTATTATTGATGTATATAAACAACATTTTTTTGTTAATATAAAATATATCTTCCTAACATCATCCAATCTATTCAGGTTTTCACGCTCTCCTCCCTATGAAGCACCATCAAGGTCAAGATCCAGGTCAAGGTCTCGATCTAGGTCAAGATCCTGGTCAAGACCAAGAGGTAGGCCCGCATCAAGATCAAGATCCAGGAGCCGTGGAAGGGGAGAAGAAGTCGTAAATCCCGGAAATACCCTTTACGTAACCGGCCTTTCCACACGTGTAACACAAGAACAGCTCGAAGAACATTTTTCAAAGGAGGGCAAGGTCAGCTTATATTTCCAAGGGCATAAACGTCTTTTCCTCGAATAACTAATGACAAATACGCTTTCATTAGGTGGCTAACTGTTTTCTGGTTGTGGAGCCACGTTCTCGTATCTCACGTGGGTTTGCTTTTATAACAATGGACACTCTTGAAGATGCAAATCGCTGCATAAAGCATCTTAATCAGTCTGTTCTTGAACACCGCCAGATAACTGTGGAGAGGGTAAGTTAACTTAACCATGGTTAAGTGATGTTCTTTTTCTGTTGTTGAATTCGAGGTTTACTTTACTGGGTATGTTGGATCAGTTATGTTGGCAGCAATCAATGAGTCAATCAGAGTTGATGATCCATGACATTGCAACTTTAAAACAGCTTGATCAATGGCCAGCTAGCTAAAACAACAGCATCATTTCTCACATGCATCTGTTCAACAACTAAACATAGCAAAAGCTTATTGCTCAACCATTTACAACATCGGCTTACATTCTCAACTATCAACTAATCAACGGTCATTATCAACTGCAAATTTATTCAACTATCAACTAATCGACGCTCATTAATCAGACTTTAATGGTATCGTTTGATGCATTTTCTTTGAACCCATTTTGGTACTACTAGCCACATGCATTTTCTTTGAACCCATTTTGGATTTGGTCAAGTCTCTTGTTAACTTCTAATGGTTATGACTTTTTTATATCTAAGATAGTATGCATGTTTATAATAAGGTTTGTGTAGTTATATGATATTATGCAATTTGCTTGTTGAAAGAACTTTTACTTGAGGTTTTTTGTTTGATTTATTTCAGTCGCGAAGGAAACGTCCCAGGAC
Source organism: Cichorium intybus (assembly GCA_023525715.1). Classification (NCBI taxonomy): domain Eukaryota; kingdom Viridiplantae; phylum Streptophyta; class Magnoliopsida; order Asterales; family Asteraceae; genus Cichorium; species Cichorium intybus. Next base: position 36,496,045 of record CM042014.1, on the reverse strand, counting down.
ACCCACACCTGGTCATTACCTAGGTCTGAAAAACACTAGGGACACCGGTAACGTTTTTCTCCTTTATCTGTTATGTAGTGTTTTAATATGCTTAATATATTTATTTTTGTAAATAATAATTTGGTTGATCACAAAATATTAGAGAGGGTGCGAGTACACAATGGCCACCTTTCGAACAAATATCCCAAAAAAATAACCAGCCATTTTGCAAGACCAAGTTTGCAAAATGCATGCTTTTTAAGCAAAATGATGTCACTTTGCAAAAATAAGTACAATTTTTTTCCTAAAGATTTTTCTAGCGGGGATCATTCTTAAAAGTAATTTGGCTTAAAGAGTGGTTATTTTGTGATAAATGTTCAAAATGTGGTCTCTTTGTTTACTCGTGATTAACCGATAATAAGTTCCATAATTATAATTTAATAGTATATATAGAATATATATTGCTATTCCATTCTATTAAAGAAATTTGTTGTCATGTTAGGCTATCGTGGCGACAGAGGAGGAGGGAGGTACCGCGGTGGCTCTGGGCGCGATGACTATGGATACCGGAGGTCTCCAAGGCGGTCACCACCACCATATAGAGGTGGTCGTGACTACTCTCCAAGGAGGTCACCGCCGCCATATAGAGGTGGTGGGCGGGATTATTCTCCCAGGCGCTCACCTTACTACGGTGGCAGATCAAGGAGGGAACGAACAAGGTCTCCTCCTTATTCCCCTTACAGGAGTCCTGAAAGGCACTATGGTCGCCGTTAGGTTAGTTTTGGGACAAAAAAAAAACATGTTGTGAGAGTCGAATAGTGAATTTGGCAGATGTTTTTGTTTCTTTTTTTTTTAATTTGTTCTTTAAAACGGTGAATTTGGGAGATGTGTAAACTATATGTTGCAGACATGGAAGAGTCTATGGTTATTGTTTTAGATGCTTTTAGTTTTTGGATGGTATTTGAATATTCGTTGGTGTGGCATCTTCATATCATACGATGTTTTTGGGGTGAATTTTTGTAGTGAAAGACGAAAGCCCACTAGCGGCTTATGACATATATGGTTTTAAAAAAAAACAGCGGCATATGAAAATGATGTACATTTTTTATCATTGCTTCTGCGAGAGATTATGTATAAAAGAATTGACAGAACTAATTATTTATAAAAAATTAAAAGAATTGACGATGAATGTTGCGACTCAACTGTTAAATCTAAGTCAATCAGAGGCAGAAGGATGCGCACTTTTATTGATAATCAAGATAGGCATTTATAGCCTTTACAAGAAACGACTAAGTAAAAAAGAAGGAACAAACTAGGAACATTTCAAAAAATAAAGCTAGTCATTTCTGTGATATCTAAACCCACCAGAAGCCTTATTTCTAGGAAGACTTAATCCAACAGATGACTAAGCCTCAACATATCTATAAAAACTCAACACGTGTCTACAAACATAAACACGTGACTAAGCCACTAAATCCCAACACATCCTCCCTTAAACTAGAATATTCTTTTCTTTCTAGTTTAACTCTTCAATTGTCGTCACTCCAAGCATACTTCGCAACTTCTCATACCTCTCAAGCTTCAATGGTTTTGTCATAATGTCTGCAATTTGTTCATCAGTGCTACAGTAAATCAATTCCACAGTACCATCAGCAACAAGATCACGAAGGAAGTGAAATCTTATATCAATGTGTTTGCTTCTTTTATGCAGCACCGGATTTCTTGACAATTGTATGGTTGACATATTGTCACAAAATATTGTAGTGGCCCCATCTTGTATGCTCCCAATGCTCTCAAAAATCCGGCGCAGCTAGATCACTTGGCATGCACAACCAGCTGATGACACAAATTCTGCTTCGGTTGTTGACAACGTAACTACAGATTGTCTTTTTGATGACCATGAAACTGCAGCATCTGCTAGCATCATAACATAACCTGAAGTGCTCCTTCTAGTTTCTACATCACCTGCGTAGTCTGAATTAGAGAAAGCAACAAGCCTTCTGTCTTCAATTTTCTTTTCATTTCTCTTGTACCACAATCCATATTCCATAGTACCTTTAAGATATCGAAAAACTCTTTTGACAGCTTGCATATGCATTTCAACTGGGTTTTCCATGAACCTGCTTACTAGGCTAATTACAAATGCTAGGTCGGGTCGAGTTACTGCCAGATATATTAAACACCCAACCATTTGTCTATAAGTACCGCTATCCACCTTCTTCCCAACCTCATCCTTTGTTAGCTTGACTCCTGGAACAATTGGATTACGTACTGAATTGCAAGATTCTAAATTAAACCTTGCCAACATATCACGAATATACTTCCTTTGACAAAGAAATATTCCATCCTTTCTTTGTGTAATTTCAACCCCAAGGAAATACCGCATCTCTCCAAGGTCTGTCATATCAAACTCTGATTTCATGGACTTTTTGAATTCTTCTATTAAGGAGATCTGATTTCCGGTTACAATAAGGTCATCAACATAGAGCGAGACAATAAGAATGTTACCTTCCTGATCAGCCTTCAGAAACAATGTGTGTTCATGTGGGCACTTTCTGAATCCAGCTTCTGTGAAGTAGGACTCAATTCGGCTGTACCAGGCACGCGGTGCTTGCTTCAGCCCGTATAAGGCCTTCTTTAACTTGTAAACTTTTTCTTCCTGCCCAGTCTTCACATATCCCTTAGGTTGATCAACATATACCGTCTCCATAAGCTCACCGTGTAAAAATGCAAACTTTACATCTAGTTGAAAGACTTTGTAACCTCGTTGAGCACTTAGTGCTAGAAATGGACCTGATGGTATCCCACCTTGCTACCGGGGCAAATACTTCATTGTAGTCAACACCATATTCCTGTGCATACCCCTTTGCCACGAGCCGCGCTTTATGCTTTTCAACCTCCCCATTTTCATTAAGCTTCGTCTTGTATATCCATTTCACACCAATTGCCTTTGCTCCACTAGGCAAATCACATAGCTCCCATGTTTCATTTTTTTCTATCGCCTTCATTTCTTGATTCATAGCCATTCTCCACTTTTGTTCTTTATACGCCTCTTCAAAAGTGATGGGATCAGAAATGGAGGAGAATAGTGCCAGCTGGTCAATGCTGGAGACAAGTTGATTAATACCTTCATCATCCGAGAGACCTTCTCCACTGTCATAATCTCTCATCCACCCTGGTGGTCTACGAATTCTTCTGCCATCTTGAGGTAAACCTGCAATATTAGTTTCATTGTTGGGCGATTCATCATTTTGTTCATTAGCAACTTCATTTTCTCTTTCTTGCAGGTTTACCTCAAGATGGCAGAAGAATTTGTAGACCACCAGGGTGGATGAGAGATTATGAAAGTGGAGAAGGTCTCTCGGATGATGAAGGTATTAATCAACTTGTCTCTATTCTCCTTCATTTCTTGATTCATAGCCATTCTCCACTTTTGTTCTTTATACGCCTCTTCAAAAGTGATGGGATCAGAAATGGAGGAGAATAGTGCCAGCTGGTCAATGCTGGAGACAAGTTGATTAATACCTTCATCATCCGAGAGACCTTCTCCACTGTCATAATCTCTCATCCACCCTGGTGGTCTACGAATTCTTCTGCCATCTTGAGGTAAACCTGCAAGATTAGTTTCATTGTTGGGCGATTCATCATTTTGTTCATTAGCAACTTCATTTTCTCTTTCTTGCAGGTTTACCTCAAGATGGAAGAAGAATTTGTAGACCACCAGGGTGGACGAGAGATTATGACAGTGGAGAAGGTCTCTCGGATGATGAAGGTATTAATCAACTTGTCTCCAGCATTGACCAGCTGGCAATATTCTCCTTCATTTCTTGATTCATAGCCATTCTCCACTTTTGTTCTTTATACGCCTCTTCAAAAGTGATGGGATCAGAAATGGAGGAGAATAGTGCCAGCTCGTCAATGCTGGAGACAAGTTGATTAATACCTTCATCATCCGAGAGACCTTCTCCACTGTCATAATCTCTCATCCACCCTGGTGGTCTACGAATTCTTCTGCCATCTTGAGGTAAACCTGCAAGATTAGTTTCATTGTTGGGCGATTCATCATTTTGTTCATTAGCAACTTCATTTTCTCTTTCTTGCGGATCAGGGTCAACATTTCTTTGCTGTGATTCGGGCTCTATGTCTTCATCCCAAAGTAATTCTACACCTGTATCATCAGTCTTCCAGTTCCATGCTTCATCCTCTTCAAATACAACATCTCTACTAATAATGATACGCTCACCTGCCGGATCATACAATCGATAGGCCTTTGATTCCTCACTAACTCCAAACATTACACATTTGACACTTTTATCATCAAGTTTCTTCCTCTTCTGTTTTGGTATGTGAGCGTGTGCAAGGCATCCAAAAATTCTGAAATAATGGACCTTTGGCTTCTTACCACTCCAAGCTTCTTCTGGTGTATAATCTTTAACAGCAAGTGTAGGACTTCTATTGAGCAAATGAATGCTCTATTTAGCTGCTTCAGGCCAAAATTTCTTTGGAACGTTGCGTGATGCCAACATGCTACTCACCATGTTTAACAATGTACGGTTCTTTCTTTCTGCGACGCCGTTCTGTTGCGGAGAATATGCTCCTGTTAATTGGCGTTTGATCCCATGTGCATCACAAAATTCTTTGAATTCGGCTGAGTTGTATTCTCCACCTCGATCCGTTCTAAGACACATAATATGATTGCCAGATTCCTTCTCGACATGTGCTTTGAAGGTTTTGAATGCATTAAATACTTCTGACTTTTCAGACAAAAGATATATCCAACACTTTCTACTATAGTCATCAATGAAAGTTGCGATATACCTTCTGTTGGAAGAAGACTGTGGTGGTATGGGACCACACAAATCAGAGTGGACGAGTTGCAGTTTATCGTCTGCTCTCCACGAGGATTTCTTTGGAAATGAGTCTCTTTGTTGCTTTCCTGTTAAGCAATCTCTACACAGCTTGCTTGGTGTCTTAAAACCTGGAAGTCCTTCCACCATCCCTCTGAACTGTAATGTTCTTAAGCCTTTGCAATTCAAATGACCGTACCTGCAATGCCATAAGTGTGTTGGATCTTCAGTTGTTGTGATGAAGCATCGTGACACAGGGGGAAGAGCTTTTGCAGTGAGACTGAACATTCTATTGGCACTCATTTTTGATTCCATAATTAACCCTTTATCAGGGTGGTAGATTTTACACATTTTTCCCTGAAACAAAATTGATGCTCCTCTTTCTTGCAGCTGACCCACACTGAGCAAATTGCTAGATAATGCAGGAATGTAGTAAACATTAGTTATGACTTGTGATGTACCGTTAAGTTGGAATCTAATATCTCCTCTTCCCATCACATCTAACTTTGCGTTGTTTCCCAGTTTCACCGAATGCCTGAACTTCTCATCTAAATCAGAAAACCATGCCTTGTTGCCACTCATGTGGTTGCTGCAACCGGAATCAAGAAACCACACGAGCTTTTGCTTGTCTTGCATTTCATCAACCTGAACCATTAGAACCATCTCCTCGTCTGCTTCTGCTTCTACATAGTTTGCACTTTTCTCCAACTCAGGACATTCATATTGAAAATGTCCAAGTTTAAAGCACCGATGGCATTCCATCAAGGCCTTATTAAATGGTTCTCTCCTTCCTGTTCTTCCTCTTCCTCGATACCCACCTCGATACTCGCCTCTTCTTCCTGACCATTGTCCTGTTTTTCTTTCCTCAGCAATCTTTAGTACCTGCTCTTCTTCTTGTTGTCCAATCACTCTTTGCTCTTGAACCAGTAGGCTGCTGTGCAGTTCATCGATGGTCATTGTATCAAGGTTGGTTGATTGTTCGATAGAACATACAACATAGTTATACTTAGGAGTCAACGATCGAAGTATCTTGGATGCAACATTGTTGGATGTAAGCACGTCCCCATTTGCCTTCATCTTGTTGACAATAACCAAGGTTCTTGCAAGGTAGTCATCAACTCTTTCGCCTTCCTTCATGCTTAGTAATTCAAACTCCTTCCTTAGAACCTGTAACTGTGCACGTTTCACCTTTGTAGAGCCCTCATACTTTTGTTTCATAGAATTCCAAATGTTCTGTGATGTACTCTTGTAAGAACCCAAAAATAGTTATAAAAGTATAAAATGAAAGTATATGAAGTATTTGTTGAATTGTATCTTAATAATTGAATTTTTGTATAAAAGAGCAAAAAAGGGGTATTTTGGTAATTTTCAGTTCTCGTGGTAAAATGAAAATAATCATATTTTCAGTAAGGATGATATATATAAACTACAATAAAGTTATAAGAATGTAGTGAGGATGTTGGAAATGTAAAAGTGAGAAAAGTACAAAAATAACCAAAAAGGGTATTTTGTCATTTTGAAATATTTAACTTAAGAATGAGATTTAAGAGTGTTAAAATGTCCAAAAGTGCAAAATAAGTTTATAAGTGGAGTAAAGTTATAAAATGTAAAAGTTCCTACGATCTAAACCTGTTATGTGCTATTTTGAGAAAAATGGTAAAAAGGGTAAAATGGTCATTTGTTGCATTATAGACCGAAATGAAAAATAATTTTTGTGATGTGGGGCAAATATGCAAGGAAATGAACTTTGTGTAATAAAACTAGGTCTTTGGTGCCAAAATGCAGAAAATTAGAACTTGAGGGTTAGAAATGAAAATATGGAAGTATAAATAGCAAAGAAGAGGATAAGTGAAGTAATGAATGTTACAACCATATTGTGATATGAGTCTAATGGGATCTAAAATCAGTGGTATATGCATACCGTTAAAGTATAATATGTTATTAATAAAATGTGAATAAACTCCTTAGGTACTTAAGGAGTAAAAGATCATGAATAGGAGGGACGAGGAAAAGGATGGTTCTAGTTAGACTTCTCTAACTAGTCAAGGTGAGTAATGTGTGGATTTTTCGAGTACATAGCAAATGGGTTTTATATAAATAAATGAATTTTATATAAAATGAATTTTATTAAAGAATGTTTTGGGAGTCAAAATGGTTTTATAGAAATTGAAATGATTAATGAAAATGAAAATGATTTAATGGAACTGGAAATGGTTTTGTGAGATTGGAAAATGATGCCTATGAAATGGTAAGGATAATGTATACAAAAGGGTAAATGAGAAATACAAGAAAGGAATAAAGTAATTGAGCCCTGTTGATGAGTTGAGAAGTATCCGGATAAAGACCACGGCCTGCTGCGGTAGGGGTGGCAAAAAGACACTACTGGGATGGTACCTCCCGTCGCGAAGTAGTTGTCTTACCTTGGTAGATGAATCCGTTTCATGATATTGAGGAAGAAGCTATACGGGTGCGTCTCGTATAAAACCTACGGGTGCGCTCGTAGGAATGTGCTCAAGAATGATAAGGAATACCTATGGGTGCGCTCATAGGAAATTGAATAATAAGAAAATTTGGAATGTTTTGAATATGAGAAATTGTTTTGGGTCTAAACCCGTATTACTCACGAGACGTATGTCTTACGTATGTTTTTTTTAAAAATGCTATGTACTCAGGTAGCAGTGGAAAAGGGTAGATGATGCGTTAGAGGAACAGGAGTCCTAGATTGATCAGAGTATGTACCTATTTCCTTAAATTGTGGTGATGTATTGAGCTTGTGACACCCCATTTTGTAACGGAAATTTTTCTATAATAAATTTAACACGTAAATTGTTTTACTAAATGTTGTATATGGGACGGGGTGTTACAAATTTGGTATCAGAGCCATAGTTTAAGTGAACTAGGTGTCAATACTTGAACCTAGACTTAAACTGTGTAGGAGTTAAGTAGGGTACATACTTAACTATGAAGTCGTAAGTAAGGAGAAGTGGGAGTAGACCCGAAACAGTGGAACATGAGTCCTGGTGGTAAAGCTGGAAGCAAGTATGTATAGGTGGTTATAATAATATGGGCCCGTACTATCATAATCACAGGATATATACTTGAGTCTGGCGGAATCATACGAGAATCATGTGAAACTGTAAGGGATGAGTGGAGGAGGTGTGAGGGGCATAGGTTTAGAGTACCTGTGCAACAGAATCCAGTATGCCTAAAACTACTAAAGTAATATTTGAAAAGTATTAAAGGTGAAATAATTAGTATGAGTTATGAAGTGGGGGAAAACCCCATATCCTATATGTGAACTACTACGAAGTATGAACGAAGAGAGTTGAAATTAAGATAACAAGGGTGTAAAAAGGGTAAGAATCCAAATATGTGGTTGTAATAACCACCGTACCATATGAAAAATAATGTAAAGCATACGTAACGGGAAGTGCGACAGTATGAAAGAAACAGTAAAAAGGGACATAACCAGAAGATATAAATATATCGATAATTTTTGAACAGGGAGAAATGGGGTATATAGTACAAATATCAAGGAAAGTGTATAACTGAAAATTCCGTTGTCTAACGGAAAAGAATTATGATTATGGAATGAGAATAAAAGTAGTAGCACAGCAATGATCAAAGAAATAAAGATTGGGGAGAAGAATATATATATATATATATATATATATATATATATATATATATATATATATATATATATATATATATATATATATATATATATATATATATATATATATATATATATGAACAAAATTCCTATAAGGAAGAAGAATGCCATTTAATTGGGGGGAAACAGAAGAAAACGGGTTGGGTTTTAAAAAAAAAATTATAGACAAACCTAAGGACTATGAAAGGGTAAAGAATAAATACTGAGAAGTAATATGAAGTGTCTCCCAGGGACAACCAGGGAATTAAAGTATGATCACTAAGAGCTGTAATCAAACATGTTGTTATGAAATAAAAGTAAAATACTTAATTAAGTATTAGATAAGAAATCAAAGACAGGAATGGAAATCTAAGGATAGGAAGTCGTGATTTTCAAACCTGAAGGAAACATGATAAGTAAATGCATTTAATGGTCGGAACAAATAATTAAGTCATAAGTACAATGCTATAGAGAGAACTATAATATAGTAAGTTACCTGGATGGGAAAGACATGGAAAACTATTAAAGGTTGTGAATATTTTGCATTATTATAAAACGACTAAAAGAAAATGAATTGAGTAATGGAGGTTGAATGCCTAATCAACTGATAGGCGAGAAATTAAAGACAAAGTAAACGTTGAAGATAATGAGAGGGATATAAAGAAAGTTATTAAAGAAAACGGTAATGAGAAAAATGGTCGTTGGGATCAGATTTGGTAATCATATAAAATAAGTATAAGAAGAAGTGTTAATGGTAAAAGGGTAACCGAAAGAATGTGAGAATGGTGACTGAAATAATATGAGGAAAGAAATAAAATTAAATATCTTGATAAGCATCAGAAAAAGAATCAAAGAAAGAATAAGAACGATAATAAACAGACAAGAAGTTACCCTTTCCGTATATGAATGAATATAATTAGCAAAAGTATCCGAAGATTGTGAGAAATGGCCAGTACATGGTTAGTAATGATGAAACATAAGAAAGGGTGTATATGTATATATGTGTATAAATATAAAAGAATAAGTAAGTTACGGGACATATATAAAAGTATACGGGTGATTATGGAATAGGTACCTTAATTAGAATACTATAAAATGTGAAGCATAAGAGTGAGATAAATTTTTAACGTAAGAAAAAAAAGAACACAAGATGAAATTAAGAAATTGAACATTGGATTGAAAATATTTAAATGCATGTTAGTAAAAAGATCGAAACGATGAAAATTTATCAACGAGTAATATTGATGAATTGAGTATTGAGTCAAGTAATTGATATGGGACAAAAAGGGATGAAGCACTTAATTTGGGTTTTTAAAACAAAAGAGAATCAAGTATATGTATACGTGTACATTATACAATTAAGAACTTGTACATATGTGCTAAGAAGTTGTTAAGAAAATGAGTTGTATATCATTGACAAGTTAGAATCATAATAAGACTAAAAGCATATAAAGTTGGTCATAACTTTTTGACAGCTTTGACTTTTATAAGAGTCAAACTTAGAATATGTCCATAAAATTATTTGAAGTATGTATGAAGTATATTGAAATTGAGCTTGTAATTATACAATACTATATGTAATAAACTAGAAACACCAAAGAATCAACATGGTAAAGTCGGGGTGCTAAGTGGTAATCAAGAGGTAAAAGTGAAACAAAATTTATTTGTAAAGGTCTAGAGTGGGACAAGAGTTTGAGAATTGATTTTTGTAATCAAGAAGTTAATAAATATGGTTTGTGAAATTTAATTACACCACAAGATGAGAATGTCATGAAAAGTGTAATGAGCATGAAAACGTGAATGATCATATACAAGATGTATGAGACATTATAAGTTGTTTGAAAAATGGAATCAACCATGGTAAACAATTGAAATACTGGTAGAGGAAGAATAAGTAAGGGATAAAGTGCTAAATTAAGCACTAGGGTGAGAAATAACAATTACGAGAAAGTATTAAGATATAAAGTATTAAGATGAGAATGGTACACGGGGTACCCAAAACGAATGAAAAGTATAATTATGGAAGTATTGTAAGCAAATTGAAGAACGAGAAAGACACGATTATAAAAATAAGTATAAGGAGTAAACGAGACCGAAATGTCCTAAATAATAAAGAAGGATGAAAGAAAAAAATCTAGTTTGCTAATATGTGGAAATGTGAAGTAAAGGGTGATATAGACTAAGAAATTGCGAAAGTATTGCATATAATTTACATGAAACGAGTAAGAGGTATGTGAAACTGAGATTTTGTAAATTATGGAATAAGAATGAGGGTAACGTTTGAATTACTGATAAATCAAGATACAAAAGTACTATAAGTATCACGAGATACAAGATATGTATTCATGAGAGTAACTCATGTGAATTAAAGGGGAGGAAGATAATAACATGATGAAAATGTATGAAATGTAGTATAAAACTAAATGGATCCTATAATTATGTGGTAAGGGTGATGAAAGTGAGAGTAATGGAATTTGATAGCAACAATGGGTTAACTCCAATAGTAAAAATTGTATAAAACTATAAGGCCAAAAAGAATATATTATACATAAAATGACATCTAAGGATATCTAGTTACTCAATACAAAAGGCGGTATGTCGTTTTGGCTCCTCGAAAGTGAGAAATGCGAATTCATATGAGAGGTGTACTGTTTCGACAGATTCTGCCTCAAACCGAAAAGTGAAGATGTAAAGTGTAGTAAAAAGGAAAATAATACATCATTTCTTATAAGTGATAATAAGATGGAGGTTGTTAATAGAAAAAAAGAAGAGTGAAAATAAATAAGTAATATTAAGTGAAGTATGAAAAGTGTGAAAAAAAGGGGTTTATTTAAGTAAGTGTCCATCAAGGGACAAAATTTTACAAAGAAAAGATTTTGTAAATTTACGATAATTATATGTAATGGACTTTGGGAAAAAATTTTAAGTAAAGAATGTAATGAGTATAATTCCATGTGTTCTAATAAAGACATGGGGAAAAAAATTACAAAGAAAAATGCTATTTTTGATAAAAGAATGGAAGTATAAAACTATTTTGTAAAGTGGGTTTTACTAAGAGAATTGGTATATAAATGAAATGAGAAAAGAAGGAATGTAACAAGGAAATAGGGTATGTAGTATGAATGAGTAACTAAAGAGTTGAGAAAACAGTTGTGAGGATCACAAGGGAGATTTTGCTCACTTGATAACAATATTATAAGCATTTCAAGTAATATAAGAAACGAGAGTAATGTAACTAAGAAAGTATTTTGGGTATTTAAATAAATGAAAAGATTCGAGAGAAATATTCATATTATGTAAATTGTGAGAAGATTCTGAGGACGGAATCCTCTTAAGGAGGGGTGATTGTAAGAACCCAAAAATAGTGATAAAAGTATAAAATGAAAGTATATGAAGTATTGGTTGAATTGTATCTTAATAATAGAATTTTTGTATAAAAGAGCAAAAAAGGGGTATTTTGGTAATTTTCAGTTCTCGTGGTAAAATGAAAATAATCATATTTTCAGTAAGGATGATATATATAAACTACAATAAAGTTATAAGAATGTAGTGAGGATGTTGGAAATGTAAAAGTGAGAAAAGTACAAAAATAACCAAAAAGGGTATTTTGTCATTTTGAAATATTTAACTTAAGAATGAGATTTAAGAGTGTTAAAATGTCCAAAAGTGCAAAATAAGTTTATAAGTGGAGTAAAGTTATAAAATGTAAAAGTTCCTACGATCTAAACCTGTTATGTGCTATTTTGAGAAAAATGGTAAAAAGGGTAAAATGGTCATTTGTTGCATTATAGACCGAAATGAAAAATAATTTTTGTGATGTGGGGCAAATATGCAAGGAAATGAACTTTGTGTAATAAAACTAGGTCTTTGGTGCCAAAATGCAGAAAATTAGAACTTGAGGGTTAGAAATGAAAATATGGAAGTATAAATAGGCTAAGTATCTCCAAACTCTCCAGAAATTTACAGAGGGTTCGGGAGAGAGAGCCCATAGGAGTAACTTCTGGAAGTTTATGGAAGATTGAAGTTGTAACTTGGAATTGAAGATTTAACAAGCTCAAACAAGGTTAGTAATCCAATTTTCCAACCTAGCTCCTCGTGTGTTCTTCACGGGATAAGTTGGAAACTGAAATTTTAATTGGAGTTCATATGGTTTTAATGATTTCTAATATCATACACATCTCATGAACTAAGAAACATGTTAAAATCAAAAGATATGGTTGAATTAGGGAAAATCATGATTTTGGCCAAGAACCCTAGTTCACGGGTCCTTGTGATCAAAGATGATTTTAGTGACTAAAGTGAGTTTAATAAGCTAGAATAGATGAAAGAAACTAGTATTGATAGTTAATTTGAAGTAATTTTAGTTTTTGGGATCAAAACCTTAAAAATGGAATTTTCATGAATTTGGATGGAATCAGTGATTCCATGGTTAAAAGACATGTTTAAATGATAGGTTTTGGTCCTGGAATGAGTCTAAAATGATTAAGTGAGTCATAAAGAACTTAATATGAGAAACTAGTGAATTACAGGACAAAAATCAGACTAAAACTGGTCTCTGCAGGTCATGCACGAGTCGTGCCTTTTAACCCTTGGGTTTGCACGAGTCGTGCACTACCTGGGAACAAAAGAAAGTCATTTTTAAAGGAGTACGAGTCGTGCTCTCTGTAGTGCAAAATATGCACGAGTCGTGCTCCCAAAGCAGTAGCAAAATAAGGTGCAATTTGATGTTAGGCGTATCCATTTGATGTCCAATTGATACCTTAAGGATAATATGTCACACCCTCAAACCGTATTGGCGGAATAGTTTAAGGGTGGATGACTTCATGAACAATATCATAACAAAGTTACACAATAGTGAAAACCAAGCAAACATCCATCATTACATAATTGCAAAAGTTACATAGTTTAACTGTATCATGTTTCGATTACAATTACAAATGATGACAAAATATGCAAAATGACGTCGTAACGTCTCTTCAACCAAGCTTGTGGTTTACCTTTTTAGTTTCCTGAGAATACAAGTAGTTGAAAAAGTGTCAACAATTAAGTTGGTGAGTTCATAAGATTTTGTATAAGAAGTGTCCTTTGTTTGTAAACGATAGTGATGAATACCAAGAAAATCCAATATTTTCTCATAAAATGTTCAAGTCTCCATTCCTAAAGACTAAAAATGTATTTATGTGAACTGTAGTGTACTTTCTTTGAAATATGTGTTTCCACGTAAACAATTTTTAAAAATTATTAAGTTGATAATTTTCCCTTGTGAGATACCATATAACCATACTGTGACTAGTTGGCCTGCTGCGACGTTCTTCAGGCGTCGGAAATGTTAGACATTTGGACACCTCAGACCTGCCGGTCAAGCTGTAGCTAGCAGCTCAGGTGCGGGGTTGTCAAGCCCGTATAGATCTATACTCAAATATCGCGCTCTCTTACCGAGACTCTGGTTATAAAATTTCAGGACTTATAGTTGGTACTTATGAAAGCACTTTGAAGATTCATCTCACAAAACGTATGTATTCCGTTCAACTTATTTACGTGCGATTTGTATGTGAAAACCTTTGAAATCATCCATTATCTTTTAACCCATGATAATATAGTATTATTTAATAATTATATAATTTATATAATTATTATATATCATGTTTAAGCGTCAAACTAACCTCTTGCTCATAAATTATTCTAATAATAGTCTATTTTTAGTAGTTTCGTCGTAATAACCATATTTTGTGAATAATAGCGACGTAACTTGTTCAAATGATTATAAATATCATCTTTTGGAATATTTCTCACAAAAATGGTGTAATAACTTGGTTATAACCATTTTTGCTAGAACAATAGTATTTTCCCGGTTATATAAAACGTAGTTTTTATTACTTTTCGTTTTTATGACGTTTATGTCAAAGATCTAGTGTTTTACACACTATAATTATAGTCTTATATCTTTTTACACCAACATAACATGTCATAATGTTTAAACATATAGATCTAACTATTTTTCATGTCAAGATCTTTGGTACACAACTTCTAGTTCTTACATTTATAACCCTTTTTACTCAAGATTTAGCACTTTTACACAATTTATTTATAGTTTGGGAACTTTTACCCTAACATTATATATCATTATGATCTTCATACATAGGACTATCCATTTATCATATCAAGAGTATTTTTACACAACCATTAGTTATATAAACTTGTGTAAATCATCATATTTAGCATTTAAACATATGTAAACTTGAATAAAACAACATTTATAGCATTTAAACTTGTATTCTCCCCCAAAAAGGTTTGAAAAGATGAAAAGGAGGGGTATGAACTCACCCTTGTAGCGTGCTTGGTTTAAAAACTATGTATTTCGTAGAAGATCGGTGGTAGGAACGAAGATCCAAGCCTTGGGGCTCGGGGGACCCTTGGACAATGCTATTACCCAAAGGTTTTGCATGAATGTTAGTGTGTGTAAATGGTGTAAAACTTGTATAACATAGATTAGAATCACAAGAGAAGCTAACTTACCAAGTTTGGAGTGTTTTACACTTGAAAAGGTGGTGTTTTGTAGTGGCTAAAGGTGGTGGCGGGTTGAAGGTGGTGATGGATGGTGGAGCCGAGAGCAAAGAGAGGGAGGAGGGAGAGTGTGTGTTGGCTTGGAAGTGATTTCAAATGAGATGGTAATTAGTCTTCCTAGTTAGTTTTAGTTTAAATGATATTAGTTTTAGTTTTCTTTTTAGACTAGGTTCTTAGGAGTTGACTTTGGGATGTGAAATGTGTTGGGAAGAGCCTCTTTCAGCCGATGGGTAAGGGGGGGGGGGGTAGGGTAGGTTGGTTTTAAATAAAATAGCAATCTACTTATATAAATGTGTAATTTTTATAAAATCGTAAGCCGTTTAGTGAAATTTTTGTGAGTTTTTGACGAAACGAAGTTCTAAATAATTATTTTATATAAAAACATTGCCAAACATTTATTTTGATTGAATTATAATTCGTTGGGTGTCGAAATACGCGTTTAAGTGCAGTATTCTTCCGATTTCGCGATTTTTGACGTTTTACCGGAAATTACTTTTGGCTTTGAAATTAAATACTAGATACTATTACGTTACTTATCATATGAATCATTATTTCATATTTGATGTTTAAGGCACCTCATTTTGTATTTTGGTTCCAAACCCTGTGTACATTTATCCGTACACAGCGGTTGAATCGTTATAACTTTCACATACGAACTCCGTTTTTGACGTTCTATATATCGAAACTTTCGTATTTACATGTAGATTGTTTTATGAATATTATTATTTTCAAAATAATAATTGTACGATTATCGAATTTCTACGCTACAGTAGTCTGCTGTCCGTATTTTCGATTTTTAACCGATAATTGTTTTGATTTAGCATACGTAATACTATAATATTAATAATTCAACGCAAAAGTTATGGAAAACAACTTTTCAACATATAGATTAACATATGCTTCGTTTGACTACAGTTGACTTTTGTTGACCAAAATTTACAATTGTCACATAATATGATATAAAAACATGGAAAATAATGTTAGATTGAGTGTATGACTTTACAAGGGTATAATGGGCAATAATATACCATGTAAGTGATAATTAAAAATAGCAAAGAAGAGGATAAGTGAAGTAATGAATGTTACAACCATATTGTGATATGAGTCTAATGGGATCTGAAATCAGTGGTATATGCATACCGTTAAAGTATAATATGTTATTAATAAAATGTGAATAAACTCCTTAGGTACTTAAGGAGTAAAAGATCATGAATAGGAGGGACGAGGAAAAGGATGGTTCTAGTTAGACTTCTCTAACTAGTCAAGGTGAGTAATGTGTGGATTTTTCGAGTACATAGCAAATGGGTTTTATATAAATAAATGAATTTTATATAAAATGAATTTTATTAAAGAATGTTTTGGGAGTCAAAATGGTTTTATGGAAATTGAAATGATTAACGAAAATGAAAATGATTTAATGGAACTGGAAATGGTTTTGTGAGATTGGAAAATGATGCCTATGAAATGGTAAGGATAATGTATACAAAAGGGTAAATGAGAAATACAAGAAAGGAATAAAGTAATTGAGCCCTGTTGATGAGTTGAGAAGTATCCGGATAAAGACCACGGCCTGCTGCGGTAGGGGTGGCAAAAACACACTACCGTTAAGTTGGAATCTAATATCTCCTCTTCCCATCACATCTAACTTTGCGTTGTTTCCCAGTTTCACCGAATGCCTGATTTCTCATCTAAATCAGAAAACCATGCCTTGTTGCCACTCATGTGGTTGCTGCAACCGGAATCAAGAAACCACACGAGCTTTTGCTTGTCTTGCATTTCATCAACCTGAACCATTAGAACCATCTCCTCGTCTGCTTCTGCTTCTACATAGTTTGCACTTTTCTCCATCTCAGGACATTCATATTGAAAATGTCCAAGTTTAAAGCACCGATGGCATTCCATCAAGGCCTTATTAAATGGTTCTCTCCTTCCTGTTCTTCCTCTTCCTCGATACTGAAAGGTTTTCTGCAACCATGAACTAAATATCCTAAGTTCACATGCAACCTATAAGGATCTATGTTTTCTTCTAATTGAACATATAACAAATCCTAAAGGCCATAAGAAAATTAACTAAAAGAATAAAATTAGAGAAACCAACCTTTTAGAATTTTCTGGAAGCTGAGCAGCAAAAGTATCTTGCCTCAAATGAGATCACACCCAAGCCGAGAGGATTATGGATCGAGATTCCAGAGAGAAACAATAGAATGAGCAACTGATAATGAGGTCTAGGGGTCCCTATTTATAGGGAACCAAAGGGTAAAGCTAGAAACCCTAGCCGCAGCCCATTTTCCGGATTATGTGTACGCGTGTCGCGGCCTTTACATTGGCGCGCCGCGCGCCCCAATTCAACTATTGAATTCGTACGGATATGTACGCGCGTCGCAGCCTTTACATTGGCGCGCCGCGTGCCGCAATTCAACTATTGAATTCGTACGACTTTAATCCCTGACCTCCTGATTAATCCAATTAATGTCACAGAAATTAATCCAATTAATTTCTGATTAATTATTAATCAAACAATACTATTTCTAATTAATATATTATCTCCATAATATATTAACAAACAATATCTTGATTTATTAGTCATATAATAAATCAACCCTTTCTCTCTCTACATAACTTTCCAACAACCTCCAGCCATGAGGGCAACCCAAATGGACTGTGCTACTATTAATTAGGCAAATACTAATTATTAGTCATGGCTTAGACACCTAATCCAACAATCTCCCACTTGGATAAGTCTATGACTATAATTACCAATTTAACCTCTAATTAACCAACACTTTTAGCTTCCAAGAAACCACTGCCAAACTCTGATCTAATCAGTTCTGTCCATAGATAAGTGATCAGATGATCCTCCGTCCAACAAGATATTTTTCAGACTCAAGACATGGATTAAAGTCAATCCTGGTCTGATTCACTGTTCCTCGATATCCGATTTGCATATGACTCTTAGACTACCAATTTAGTCTCGGTTGGCCAACCATTTTAGTCAACTTCAAATTCATCGAGAGGCCTACAGATATCTGTTCCCCGTTAGGGTCAAGGGACGAATAAGCTTCGACTCATATACTTATGTCTTTTACCAGACAAATTACTCACAACAATACGTTTTATAACACCGAGTTACCGATGCGTTTTCATATTATCAATGAACAACCGTCTAATAAATCATAACTCATATGTCTTAGCTTAAAGATCAAAAGATATTAACGTCTCAACATTGCTCGTGATGAAATCCATGAAGCAATCCATTGAGCGCAGGTTTATCCAATACTCAAATCTCCATTTCCAAGTACTCACGAATGGTGCAGCAATCCAATTGCAATGTCTAACTCCTTAGACAATCTATTACCAATTCATGACAGTCTTACTTCACACTTACTCCCAAAAAGTGTAATCGACTGTGGATATTTGAATAGTCCAATTATTCAGAAAAGTAAAACATGCAAAATGAAACACAATGATAAAGTATTGACAAAAGTAGTAAACCATTACTCATTAATAAATCTCTATTATTAAATCACAAGAGTCAAATACAATACATTGTTACAAGTTTTGAAACCTATCTAATTTACATAAACTTTATATCATCTCTTAATCCAATGCTCCTAGCATGCTGATTATGCTTAATCCTACTCAGAGCCTTTGTCAATGGATCTGCAGGATTATCTTCCGATGATACCCTCTTTACCACGAGGTGACCTTCTTCTACCTTATGCCTTATGTAGTGGTACTTTCTGTCGATATGCCTGGACTTTCCATGGTCTCGCGGTTCCTTTGTTAAGGCGACCGCACCTTCGTTATCGCAGAACAGTTCCACGGGCTCCTGAATACTCGGGACTACTCCAAGGTCACCGATGAAGTTCTTCAGCCAAGCCGCTTCCTTAGACGCTTCACTTGCTGCTATATACTCTGATTCACAAGTAGAATCAGCCACCGTATCTTGCTTGGAACTTTTCCAAGTTACTGCCCTCCGTTCAGAAGGAATACCCAGCCAGACTGAGACCGACCACTGTCTCTATCCGTCTGAAAACTGGCATCCGTATATCCTTCAACTCTCAATGTATCACTGCCTCCAAGGACCAACACCATGTCCTTTGTCCTTCGCAGATACTTGAGTATATTCTTTACAGCTATCCAATGCGCCCTTCCAGGGTTACCCTGGTACCGACTGACCATGCTTAAAGCAAAGGCCACGTCAGGGCGAGTACACGTCATAGCGTACATGATCGATCCTACAGCCGAAGCGTAAGGTACCCGACTCATTTCAGCTATTTCTTCGTCTGTACTCGGACTTTGAGTCTTACTCAATTTTGCATTACTTTGGATAGGTAGCTCTCCCTTCTTGGAATTTTCCATACTAAACCTTTTCAGTACCTTTTCCAAGTATGTACCCTGACTAAGTCCAATTAGTCTCTTCTTCCTATCTCTCAATATTCTTATCCCGAGAATATAGGCAGCCTCTCCTAGGTCCTTCATGGCGAAACATTTCCCAAGCCAAGCCTTGACACCTTGCAAGGTTGGAATATCGTTTCCCATGAGCAGTATGTCATCGACATACAGCACCAGAAAAGTGACTATACTCCCACTAGTCTTGACATATACGCAGGACTCATCCTCGCTCCTAGAGAAACCAAACTCTTTGACTTTCTCATGGAAACAAAGATTCCAGCTGCGAGAAGCTTGCTTCAATCCATAGATTGATCTCTCAAGCTTACACACCTTATTAGGATACTTTGCATCGACAAAACCCTCTGGCTGATTCATGTAGACATCCTCAGTCAACTTTCCATTAAGGAAGGCGGTTTTGACGTCCATCTGCCAAATTTCATAGTCATGAAATGCAGCTATGGCCAGCATAATCCTAATAGACTTTATCTTAGCTACTGGTGAGAAGGTCTCGTCATAGTCAACCCCTGGGGTTTGAGTAAAGCCCTTCGCAACCAGTCTTGCCTTGAAAGTGTGTACCTTTCCGTCCATGTCGGTCTTCTTCTTGAAGATCTATTTGCACCCGACTGTCTTTCGACCCGGTACATTGTCAACCAAGTTCCAAACTTGATTGTCATACATGGACTTGATCTCGCTATCCATGGCCTCTTTCCACTTGGCAGACTCAGGGCCCGCCACTGCTTCCTGGTAGTTAGCTGGTTCATCCAAATTTATCAGTGTCCTATCACTGACAAACGTGTCCCCATCCGAAGTTATATGGAACCCATAAAACTCGGGTGGCATGCTAACCCTACCGGAACGCCTAAGAGGTAAGGATACATCTGTCGGACCAACAGGAACTTCTTCCTCATGTTGGTTGCTAGTTTCTCCTAAGGTTGCGTCATCTGATGACTCTTGAATTTCTTCCAGATCAATGGTACTCCCACTGTCCTATTTGAATATGAGCTCTCTCTCTCTCGAAAGACCGCTCGTCTAGCTACAAAGACCACGTCCTCGCTCGGTCTGTAGAATAGATATCCAAATGACTGTTTGGGATAACCAAGGAAGAAACACCTTTCGCTTCTGTCTGCGAGTTTGTCTTGAGTCTCTCGTCTAACGAAAGCCTCACAACCCCAGACCTTGATATGTGCCAACGAGGGAACTTTCCCCGTCCACATCTCATGAGGTGTTTTAGCAACTTTCTTAGTTGGGACAAGATTGAGGATATGGGCGGCAGTCTCTAAGGCATACCCCCAGAAGTGAATGGGAAGTGAAGCTCGACTCATCATGGAACGAACCATGTCCAACAGGGTTCGGTTGCGCCTTTCTGCAACACCATTCAACTGTGGTGTCCTGGGAGGTGTCAACTGCGAAACTATTCCGCATTCCTTTAGATAGTCTAGGAACTCGATACTTAGATACTCTCCGCCTCTGTCGGACCTGAGCATCTTTATCTTCCTGCCTAATTGATTCTCTACTTCGTTCTTGAACTCTTTGAACTTTTCAAAGGTGTCCGACTTGTGCTTGATCAAGTAGATATAACCGTATCTACTAAAATCGTCGGTAAAGGTCACGTAGAACCGCGTGCCATCCTTTGTGGTTGATCTGAATGGACCACACACATCCGTGTGAATGATGTCCAGAAGACCCTCACCTCTTTCAAAAGATCCTTTGAAAGGTGATTTAGTCATCTTGCCCAACAGACAAGATTCGCATACATCATCCGACCTGAGGTCGAATGATTCCAACACTCCATCCTTTTGGAGTTGGGCGATGCGTTTCTTGCTGATGTGCCCGAGCCGACTATGCCACAGACATGCCTTTTCTACACCACTAGTAGAATCAATATAATTTACACTAGGTCCTAAATTGTCAACACATTCAACAGTTTCATACACACCATCACAAGGATAAGCAGTAAAAATCAAAATACCATTTTTGAAAACAGAAATAGAACCAATTTTATTATCAAAAGAAAATTGAAAACCTTGTCTGAACAGTGCGTGAAATGAAATAATGTTTCTTGCCATTTCTGGCGAATAGCAACAATTTAATAATTCTAAACTAACATCACTACTAAGCACTAAACTGTAAACGCCGATCTTGGTAACAGGGGACGATCTCCTATTGCCCATGATCAAGTTCAGTCTACCGTGCTCCACCTCCCTGCTTTCCTTTAGGCCCTGCAGATCAGAACAAATGTGAAAACCACATCCTGTATCAAGGACCCAAGAATTAGAAGATGGTGAGTTTTTAGAGATAGTGTACATACCTGCTGTCGATGGCTTTACTTTCCCATCCTTGACATCCTGCAAGTATTTGGGGCAGCTTCTCTTCCAATGGCCCTTCTCTTTGCAGTAAAAACAGTTGGCTTCATCAGGGTTGGCCACACAAGGAATGTGGGAAGTCTTGGTTCTCGAGCCATTACTGGATGACCCGACCTGAACCTTTTCCCTCCAATTTTGCTTAGGAGGGCCGTTCCTTTTGCTTCGGATTGTTGTTCAAATGATAAGCCAGCCTGAACTGGTCATAAGAACTCGGTAACGAGTTAAGCACTATGTCAATGGCCAACTGCTCCGGTACAGGCATCGCAAGCTTTCTAAGCCGCTCCACGTAACCTTGCATTCTTTGCACATGAGTGCAGATGGACTCTCCATCTTTAGGTTTGCTGTTCGTGAAGTCCTTGACCACCTCGCACCTCTCGATGCGCTCTTGCTTGCGGAACTTTTCCGCAAGCTCCTTGTGCATCTCAAAGGGCCAGTAGTCTTCGTATATTCTTTGCAATTCGGGGTTCATTGTGGCGATCATGATGCAGGCCACTTTGGTCGCATCATCAGAATGTTTTTGGTACAAGGAAATTTCCTCGGGAGTAGCAGTTTCAGGGTCAATATCGACAAGCTCGGTCTCGAGGACATACTCTTTGTTCTCGTACCTCAGAGCCATCTTGATATTTCTAATCCAGTCATTGTAGTTTGTCCCGTTCAATTGAACCTTGGAACACAGTGAGAGGATTGAGGGAACACTGGAGTTTGAGTGGGGAGCGGATTGATCAGCAGAAGACATCTATAAAAGAAGGTAAGTTTTAATTAGATACATGTCGGTCCTTATAATAACCCAATATAAAATAAGGCTAGGATCCAACTATAACAATTTGCAACATAGAAGAGGGATGCCGTAATCTATAAGCAAATTTTATAAAGGTAGGCGAATGACGATTCAGCCAATTCCACCGCGGAAAAATATTCTTATTATAAATTGAATTCCTAGCTTCTTTTGAGATTTATTGGACTGTTCAATAGCATGTTTAATCTCGGATATGCCCCACCGTTTGTGACTGGGATGCCGAGGATCACAAACCGGGTGTGAATAACCATGCAAATTAGCTTGGTACTCTCGGGGTCCATTATCATCTCAAATTTGATGTGCCGGTTAACCACACACGCTCCATCAACAATGATAACACCCGAGACACCCATTGCCACTCTTTACGAACTCCCATTGGTGTGCCGGTAAACCACACACGCTCCACCAACGTTTCATAAAGTGCAATGTGCAATTTCATGAGGTAGCATCAAATTCACATTTTTCTTAAAGTAACTAGATTGGGATTTTGTGTAAAGGTTCTAGTACTTTGATCATTATACTTTTAATGATTATGTGGTCCTATCAAAACTGTTCGGCTAACGACCCTCCACTGATCAGGCGAGCGGTGGGTGAGAGTGTTCACCCATTAGACTGCCATTTTACAGGCAGCCTCCTTATACCCACTTTATAGACCAGCTTCGTGAATGAGGCCTACTATTGAATTGACTGACCAATTTTATCTTATACATATAGTATTAACAATTAATAACATATATAAGATGTATTTTAAAACCCTTTAAAATATTCAAGGTTTATCATTTAATTTTACCAAATTTAACAATTAAATTTTGAATTAAATTAACCTTAAATTCGATTTAATCAATTTTAATTATCAATTAATTAAATCTAAATATTTTAAACATTTTAAAATATTTTTCTGGATTTATTCCATTAATTTCGCAATTTTAAAATTAATTAAATCCCTTTTGAATTATCCTTTAATTAACAATTAATTAAATTAATTCAAATGTAGATAGGTTTATCCAAATTAATCAAATTAATTAAAACCTATCCTAAACCCCCTAGATTTCGAATTCAAATAATGGGGTTTAAGGTTATCCATTTAATCAACAATTAAAGTTACCAAAAAATAGAAAACCTTCTAAAACCCTAAAAACCAAAATCGAAATTAGCAAGGGGGGATTAGGGTTTCCAAAACTCTAATTCAAGAAATCGATCCACATATATATTAGGGTTTATAAGCTTTAAACCCTAAAACAGTTATAGCAATTCAACAAGAAAACAAGACAGGCTCTGATACCACTGAAAGGTTTTCTGCAACCATGAACTAAATATCCTAAGTTCACATGCAACCTATAAGGATCTATGTTTTCTTCTAATTGAACATATAACAAATCCTAAAGGCCATAAGAAAATTAACTAAAAGAATAAAATTAGAGAAACCAACCTTTTAGAATTTTCTGGAAGCTGAGCAGCAAAAGTATCCTGCCTCAAATGAGATCACACCCAAGCCGAGAGGATTATGGATCGAGATTCCAGAGAGAAACAATAGAATGAGCAACTGATAATGAGGTCTAGGGGTCCCTATTTATAGGGAACCAAAGGGTAAAGCTAGAAACCCTAGCCGCAGCCCATTTTCCGGATTATGTGTACGCGCGTCGCGGCCTTTACATTGGCGCGCCGCGCGCCCCAATTCAACTATTGAATTCGTACGGATATGTACGTGCGTCGCAGCCTTTACATTGGCGCGCCGCGCGCCGCAATTCAACTATTGAATTCATACGACTTTAATCCCTGACCTCCTGATTAATCCAATTAATGTCACAGAAATTAATCCAATTAATTTCTGATTAATTATTAATCAAACAATACTATTTCTAATTAATATATTATCTCCATAATATATTAACAAACAATATCTTGATTTATTAGTCATATAATAAATCAACCCTTTCTCTCTCTACATAACTTTCCAACAACCTCCAGCCATGAGGGCAACCCAAATGGACTGTGCTACTATTAATTAGGCAAATACTAATTATTAGTCATGGCTTAGACACCTAATCCAACAGATACCCACCTCGATACTCGCCTCTTCTTCCTGACCATTGTCCTGTTTTTCTTCCCTCAGCAATCTTTAGTACCTGCTCTTCTTCTTGTTGTCCAATCACTCTTTGCTCTTGAACCAGTAGGCTGCTGTGCAGTTCATCGATGGTCATTGTATCAAGGTTGGTTGATTGTTCGATAGAACATACAACATAGTTATACTTAGGAGTCAACGATCGAAGTATCTTGGATACAACATTGTTGGATGTAAGCACGTCCCCATTTGCCTTCATCTTGTTGACAATAACCAAGGTTCTTGCAAGGTAGGCATCAACTCTTTCGCCTTCCTTCATGCTTAGTAATTCAAACTCCTTCCTAAGAACCTGTAACTGTACACGTTCACCTTTGTAGAGCCCTCATACTTTTGTTTCATAGAATTCCAAATGTTCTGTGGTGTACTCTTGTCTAGAATGGTCTCAAGAATTTCTCTGTCAATGGACTGAAACAGGAAATTCTTGACCTTCAAGTCCTTCAGTTTAGCTTCATCTATCAAGCGCTTTTGTGCCTCACTTGCTGCAGAGTTTCCCATTGGCATGGCAGGAATACCATCTTCAATCAGCTGCCAAAGCTCTTTGCTTCTTAGGAAGTTTTCCATCAACATAGACCAGTGGTCATAGTAACCATCGAATCTAGGAATGGAAGGTTGCACAAACTTATCTCCAGATGCCATGCTATTTCAATACTCTTTCTTGTATTTCCTGATCTGCAATCACTTTCTCACTTATCTATCATGTTTCAATCAAAATTATGCTAATTCGATTGGTAGGCCTTGTGGCTCTGATACCAGATGTTAAATCTAAGTCAATCAGAGGCAGAAGGATGCGCACTTTTATTGATAATCAAGATAGGCATTTATAGCCTTTACAAGAAACGACTAAGCAAAAAAGAAGGAACAAACTAGGAACATTTCAAAAAATAAAGCTAGTCACTTCTGTGATATCTAAACCCACCAGAAGCCTTATTTCTAGGAAGACTTAATCCAACAGATGACTAAGCCTCAACATATCTATAAAAACTCAACACGTGTCTACAAACATAAACACGTGACTAAGCCACTAAATCCCAACACACAACTTGGTTGATTTTAATTTGTGGGAAATTGCGCAGTTGAATCTGTTATGCTATTCTCCTTGGATCCTACACTAATTAGGTAGCGGTTGCATACATAGCACGTAGGGATGAGCAAAAACCGACCCAGAAACCGAAAAACCTACAAACTGAGACCGAAAAAACCGAACCCATATAAAAAACCGATGGGGTGGGTTTAGAAATTAAAAAAAACCGACTTTGTCGGTGTGGGTCGGTTTTAATGTTCATACCGACCCAAAATAACCGAACCGACCCATCCTTTGAAAACCCATAAAAAAAACCGATCCATACTTGAAAAACCGACCCACTTGAGTAACCTATTGATTTTTACGCGTTTCTTTCCTTTCCAGCCCTAATTCCTTTTCCAGTTTTCCTTCTCTTCTTTGTTCTCTTGACTCTTAGAGTTTTAAGCTCCGACCTTCGATGTGTGGCTGTGCTCCTGATTTTTAAGCTCCGATCCATACTTAAAAAACCGACCCTTCGAGGTGCAATGCCAGTGGCCGTCGCAACACCGAACGCCGCCGACCCTTCGAGGTGCTCCTGATTTTTAAGCTCCGACTGCCTCACTGTCACTCCGTCAGGTGCTGCAACACCGAACGCCGCCGACCCACCGCCGGTGATTCTTCAGCTTTTCCATTTCAGCGAGGTATTTTTTTTCTTTCCCGGTTTCTACTTTCTATAGAAGCTTGATTTGGATGTACTTGATTTGAATCGTGTGTCGATATGAAATTATCCGATTAGAAGTTTGAAACTGAAATGAATATTACAAGTTAAACATTACTGACTTGGAATCATTTGAAATTATCCCATAAAAACCGAACCGATTAAAAGCGAACCCATATGTAGATACCGAGTTCCTTTTGATGGTATCCGAATCATGGTTGTTGATTGAGTTGTGACATTCAAGGCGAAGTGAAGTGTAAGAGACAAGTAATCAGGAAAAATAATTTGTGATTATCAGAGTGTCAATAATTAGGAACAATCATCTATGATTGTCAGAAGGTATGCTTAGATACATAATAACCATAAACAATAATATGTGATTATCATTAATGTATGTTGGTTAGATACACAATAATCAAGAAGAATAATTTTTTATTATAAAAAACCCGGTCTATTTATACATCCTAAATCGTATATGAATAAATACACAATTAGGATACTCTAATCATCATCATACTTATTAGAAATCAGAATGTATGCTGATTAGAAATTCGTCTTGATGAAGTTACCTTAGAAATCAGTGTGATGATTAGCGACATGTGCAAATAGAATGCAGTGTTGGTATGTGATTCTAGTAGCAATTGAGGATGACTATGGACGGCGGACGATCGTTATGAACGACGAAAATGGCAAAGTCGCCTTTCCCCCCTGATTTCATTGTTTGCGTCTCCTGCGACGTGATCCCTTACTCCAACGATAATGTTTGATTGAAGATTGAAAGTACTCTCAGAAAAGAAGCATTTCATATTTTTTATATTATAAAAATTAGATAAACATAATATTTTAAAAGCTTATATAAGATATATATAACAGTTAAAGTTTAGATCAGATAAATACGATATTTTAACATTTATTTATGACAAAAGGTTCTTTTTTCAAATGGACTAATTGGATTTCGATTAAATTGAATTGCTTTGCTTGGAGACTTTTCCAAAATAGAATTCCACTGCTCGATAATCTTTATCTTTCTGCTAGAGGCATAAATGTTTCCTCCTCGCTTTGTTCTTTCTGTGGGGCGGAAAATGAAAATTTAGACCATGTTTTTTTCTCCGTAGAAGAGTTTCTTCGATTGGTCTGGGCTGTTTAGCTCTTCACCAGGGAGCTCTTGGAGGCGTTTCGTTGTTTCAAGGGTAATGTTCGGTCTTTTTTCCTACTGCTGTCCATCGCTTATGTTTCCTTATGGGGTATTTGGAAGGAGAGAAATGCTAGACTCTTTAGAAAAGAGCGCAAGTCTGTCCTAGTGACTTTTGATGATTTATGTTTGTTGCTCTTTAATTTTCTTAAAGATAGGTCCAATTTACATTGTCTAGATTGGCATTTGTGGATTATGTCTCCTTTTAACTGTATTTGATTTTTAAGGCTGAGCTTCTCGCTTGATCTCCTGCTAATGAATTGTTGTTAGTTCAAAATTTTTTTTATGAAATATATGGATTCTTCTGGGTAAATACTATCGAAAGGGCCTTGACGTCAAACAATGTAATCTTAGATATCTTATTGTCAAATGACTAAAGTCACCAGACGTTATTGTAAAATGAGCGAATGCCTGCCCCCTTTTCAGTCGAAGTTTTTTAAATAGCGTCGAAAGTACTGCTGCCAAAACCCTCGAAGAAGATAAATTTCGCGATCTAGGGTTCTTGTCTGCAAGAAATGGTGAGCTCTCTGATTTGTTGTCACTCGTTTTTGTTTGTACATGTACAGTCATACACACATTTTAATGCGTTGTAATCTATCATTTGCAGGCTGACTCTCCTCGACGAAGGTAAACCCTAAGATCTCAACTTTGCTTGTTCCTATTTTTCCTCGATATTTACTTACCGGCGTGTTTTGCGTTTCCTAGGGTTTTCGATTTTGTTGAATTCTACCTCGATTTTTGTTTTATTATGTTGTTTAAGACGAAACCCTTTCTGAGATTAAACAGTCGTACCTAATAAAATACTATTGAGCATATCAAGTGGAGTTCTGCAAGTGGGAACAATTTTAAAGAATTTTAATTCAAAGAGGGTCTAGTACTGAATATTGAACTTCAAGTAGCATGTTATATGTCCTTGAAGGAAGCTGTTGCATTTTCCTTGAGTTTTTATGCAAAATGTATCAGATTCCATACATACTATGTGATTTTGACGACAGATGTTTTTGAATAACTTGCTTAGAGTTAGAAGCCCTTGACATTTCTGCCATAGAATTTTCCAGTTCCCTTATAATCATGGTCTATAAGACTAGGATATGGAGCCCACAAACTGCAAAGTAAAACCTGTTGTAATGATACGTTAGCATTAGATTTTACATCAATAGAATATTGAATTACCTATTATTGATGTATATAAACAACATTTTTTTGTTAATATAAAATATATCTTCCTAACATCATCCAATCTATTCAGGTTTTCACGCTCTCCTCCCTATGAAGCACCATCAAGGTCAAGATCCAGGTCAAGG
The DNA here is from genome assembly GCA_023525715.1 of Cichorium intybus. Taxonomy (NCBI): domain Eukaryota; kingdom Viridiplantae; phylum Streptophyta; class Magnoliopsida; order Asterales; family Asteraceae; genus Cichorium; species Cichorium intybus. Next base: position 36,467,110 of record CM042014.1, on the reverse strand, counting down.
TCAAGATCCTGGTCAAGACCAAGAGGTAGGCCCGCATCAAGATCAAGATCCAGGAGCCGTGGAAGGGGAGAAGAAGTCGTAAATCCCGGAAATACCCTTTACGTAACCGGCCTTTCCACACGTGTAACACAAGAACAGCTCGAAGAACATTTTTCAAAGGAGGGCAAGGTCAGCTTATATTTCCAAGGGCATAAACGTCTTTTCCTCGAATAACTAATGACAAATACGCTTTCATTAGGTGGCTAACTGTTTTCTGGTTGTGGAGCCACGTTCTCGTATCTCACGTGGGTTTGCTTTTATAACAATGGACACTCTTGAAGATGCAAATCGCTGCATAAAGCATCTTAATCAGTCTGTTCTTGAACACCGCCAGATAACTGTGGAGAGGGTAAGTTAACTTAACCATGGTTAAGTGATGTTCTTTTTCTGTTGTTGAATTCGAGGTTTACTTTACTGGGTATGTTGGATCAGTTATGTTGGCAGCAATCAATGAGTCAATCAGAGTTGATGATCCATGACATTGCAACTTTAAAACAGCTTGATCAATGGCCAGCTAGCTAAAACAACAGCATCATTTCTCACATGCATCTGTTCAACAACTAAACATAGCAAAAGCTTATTGCTCAACCATTTACAACATCGGCTTACATTCTCAACTATCAACTAATCAACGGTCATTATCAACTGCAAATTTATTCAACTATCAACTAATCGACGCTCATTAATCAGACTTTAATGGTATCGTTTGATGCATTTTCTTTGAACCCATTTTGGTACTACTAGCCACATGCATTTTCTTTGAACCCATTTTGGATTTGGTCAAGTCTCTTGTTAACTTCTAATGGTTATGACTTTTTTTTATCTAAGATAGTATGCATGTTTATAATAAGGTTTGTGTAGTTATATGATATTATGCAATTTGCTTGTTGAAAGAACTTTTACTTGAGGTTTTTTGTTTGATTTATTTCAGTCGCGAAGGAAACGTCCCAGGACACCCACACCTGGTCATTACCTAGGTCTGAAAAACACTAGGGACACCGGTAACGTTTTTCTCCTTTATCTGTTATGTAGTGTTTTAATATGCTTAATATATTTATTTTTGTAAATAATAATTTGGTTGATCACAAAATATTAGAGAGGGTGCGAGTACACAATGGCCACCTTTCGAACAAATATCCCAAAAAAATAACCAGCCATTTTGCAAGACCAAGTTTGCAAAATGCATGCTTTTTAAGCAAAATGATGTCACTTTGCAAAAATAAGTACAATTTTTTTCCTAAAGATTTTTCTAGCGGGGATCATTCTTAAAAGTAATTTGGCTTAAAGAGTGGTTATTTTGTGATAAATGTTCAAAATGTGGTCTCTTTGTTTACTCGTGATTAACCGATAATAAGTTCCATAATTATAATTTAATAGTATATATAGAATATATATTGCTATTCCATTCTATTAAAGAAATTTGTTGTCATGTTAGGCTATCGTGGCGACAGAGGAGGAGGGAGGTACCGCGGTGGCTCTGGGCGCGATGACTATGGATACCGGAGGTCTCCAAGGCGGTCACCACCACCATATAGAGGTGGTCGTGACTACTCTCCAAGGAGGTCACCGCCGCCATATAGAGGTGGTGGGCGGGATTATTCTCCCAGGCGCTCACCTTACTACGGTGGCAGATCAAGGAGGGAACGAACAAGGTCTCCTCCTTATTCCCCTTACAGGAGTCCTGAAAGGCACTATGGTCGCCGTTAGGTTAGTTTTGGGACAAAAAAAAAACATGTTGTGAGAGTCGAATAGTGAATTTGGCAGATGTTTTTGTTTCTTTTTTTTTTAATTTGTTCTTTAAAACGGTGAATTTGGGAGATGTGTAAACTATATGTTGCAGACATGGAAGAGTCTATGGTTATTGTTTTAGATGCTTTTAGTTTTTGGATGGTATTTGAATATTCGTTGGTGTGGCATCTTCATATCATACGATGTTTTTGGGGTGAATTTTTGTAGTGAAAGACGAAAGCCCACTAGCTGCTTATGGCATATATGGTTTTAAAAAAAACAGCGGCATATGAAAATGATGTACATTTTTTATCATTGCTTCTGCGAGAGATTATGTATAAAAGAATTGACAGAACTAATTATTTATAAAAAATTAAAAGAATTGACGATGAATGTTGCGACTCAACTGTTAAATCCAAGTCAATCAGAGGCAGAAGGATGCGCACTTTTATTGATAATCAAGATAGGCATTTATATCCTTTACAAGAAACGACTAAGCAAAAAAGAAGGAACAAACTAGGAATATTTCAAAAAATAAAGCTAGTCACTTCTGTGATATCTAAACCCACCAGAAGCCTTATTTCTAGGAAGACTTAATCCAACAGATGACTAAGCCTCAACATATCTATAAAAACTCAACACATGTCTACAAACATTGTTGGGCGATTCAAGATGGCAGAAGAATTTGTAGACCACCAGGGTGGATGAGAGATTATGACAGTGGAGAAGGTCTCTCGGATGATGAAGGTATTAATCAACTTGTCTCCAGCATTGACCAGCTGGCACTATTCTCCTTCATTTCTTGATTCATAGCCATTCTCCACTTTTGTTCTTTATACGCCTCTTCAAAAGTGATGGGATCAGAAATGGAGGAGAATAGTGCCAGCTGGTCAATGCTGGAGACAAGTTGATTAATACCTTCATCATCCGATAGACCTTCTCCACTGTCATAATCTCTCATCCACCCTGGTGGTCTACGAATTCTTCTGCCATCTTGAGGTAAACCTGCAAGATTAGTTTCATTGTTGGGCGATTCATCATTTTGTTCATTAGCAACTTCATTTTCTCTTTCTTGCGGATCAGGGTCAACATTTCTTTGCTATGATTCGGGCTCTATGTCTTCATCCCAAAGTAATTCTACACCTGTATCATCAGTCTTCCAGTTCCATGCTTCATCCTCTTTAAATACAACATCTCTACTAATAATGATACGCTCACCTGCTGGATCATACAATCGATAGGTCTTTGATTCCTCACTAACTCCAAACATTACACATTTGACACTTTTATCATCAAGTTTCTTCCTCTTCTGTTTTGGTATGTGAGCGTGTGCAAGGCATCCAAAAATTCTGAAATAATGGACCTTTGGCTTCTTACCACTCCAAGCTTCTTCTGGTGTATAATCTTTAACAGCAAGTGTAGGACTTCTATTGAGCAAATGAATGCTCCATTTAGCTGCTTCAGGCCAAAATTTCTTTGGAACGTTGCGTGATGCCAAAATGCTACTCACCATGTTTAACAATGTACGGTTCTTTCTTTCTGCGATGCCGTTCTGTTGCGGAGAATATGCTGCTGTTAATTGGCGTTTGATCCCATGTGCATCACAAAATTCTTTGAATTCGGCTGAGTTGTATTCTCCACCTCGATCCGTTCTAAGACACATAATATGATTGCCAGATTCCTTCTCGACATGTGCTTTGAAGGTTTTGAATGCATTAAATACTTCTGACTTTTCAGACAAAAGATATACCCAACACTTTCTACTATAGTCATCAATGAAAGTTGCGATATACCTTCTGTTGGAAGAAGACTGTGGTGGTATGGGACCACACAAATCAGAGTGGACGAGTTGCAGTTTATCGTCTGCTCTCCACGAGGATTTCTTTGGAAATGAGTCTCTTTGTTGCTTTCCTGTTAAGCAATCTCTACACAGCTTGCTTGGTGTCTTAAAACCTGGAAGTCCTTCCACCATCCCTCTGAACTGTAATGTTCTCAATCCTTTGTAATTCAAATGACCGTACCTGCAATGCCATAAGTGTGTTGGATCTTCAGTTGTTATGATGAAGCATCGTGACACAGGGGGAAGAGCTTTTGCAGTGAGACTGAACATTCTATTGGCACTCATTTTTGATTCCATAATTAACCCTTTATCAGGGTGGTAGATTTTGCACATTTTTCCCTGAAACAAAATTGATGCTCCTCTTTCTTGCAGCTGACCCACACTGAGCAAATTGCTAGATAATGCAGGAATATAGTAAACATTAGTTATGACTTGTGATGTACCGTTAAGTTGGAATCTAATATCTCCTCTTCCCATCACATCTAACTTTGCGTTGTTTCCCAGTTTCACCGAATGCCTGAACTTCTCATCTAAATCAGAAAACCATGCCTTGTTGCCACTCATGTGGTTGCTGCAACCGGAATCAAGAAACCACACGAGCTTTTGCTTGTCTTGCATTTCATCAACCTGAACCATTAGAACCATCTCCTCGTCTGCTTCTGCTTCTACATAGTTTGCACTTTTCTCCAACTCAGGACATTCATATTGAAAATGTCCAAGTTTAAAGCACCGATGGCATTCCATCAAGGCCTTATTAAATGGTTCTCTCCTTCCTGTTCTTCCTCTTCCTCGATACCCACCTCGATACTCGCCTCTTCTTCCTGACCATTGTCCTGTTTTTCTTTCCTCAGCAATCTTTAGTACCTGCTCTTCTTCTTGTTGTCCAATCACTCTTTGCTCTTGAACCAGTAGGCTGCTGTGCAGTTCATCGATGGTCATTGTATCAAGGTTGGTTGATTGTTCGATAGAACATACAACATAGTTATACTTAGGAGTCAACGATCGAAGTATCTTGGATGCAACATTGTTGGATGTAAGCACGTCCCCATTTGCCTTCATCTTGTTGACAATAACCAAGGATGATATATATAAACTACAATAAAGTTATAAGAATGTAGTGAGGATGTTGGAAATGTAAAAGTGAGAAAAGTACAAAAATAACCAAAAAGGGTATTTTGTCATTTTGAAATATTTAACTTAAGAATGAGATTTAAGAGTGTTAAAATGTCCAAAAGTGCAAAATAAGTTTATAAGTGGAGTAAAGTTATAAAATGTAAAAGTTCCTACGATCTAAACCTGTTATGTGCTATTTTGAGAAAAATGGTAAAAAGGGTAAAATGGTCATTTGTTGCATTATAGACCGAAATGAAAAATAATTTTTGTGATGTGGGGCAAATATGCAAGGAAATGAACTTTGTGTAATAAAACTAGGTCTTTGGTGCCAAAATGCAAAAAATTAGAACTTGAGGGTTAGAAATGAAAATATGGAAGTATAAATAGGCTAAGTATCTCCAAACTCTCCAGAAATTTACAGAGGGTTCGGGAGAGAGAGCCCATAGGAGTAACTTCCGGAAGTTTATGGAAGATTGAAGTTGTAACTTGGAATTGAAGATTTAACAAGCTCAAACAAGGTTAGTAATCCAATTTTCCAACCTAGCTCCTCGTGTGTTCTTCACGGGATAAGTTGGAAACTGAAATTTTAATTGGAGTTCATATGGTTTTAATGATTTCTAATATCATACACATCTCATGAACTAAGAAACATGTTAAAATCAAAACATATGGTTGAATTGGGGAAAATCATGATTTTAGCCAAGAACCCTAGTTCACGGGTCCTTGTGATCAAAGATGATTTTAGTGACTAAAGTGAGTTTAATAAGCTAGAATAGATGAAAGAAACTAGTATTGATAGTTAATTTGAAGTAATTTTAGTGTTTGGGATCAAAACCTTAAAAATGGAATTTTCATGAATTTGGATGGAATCAGTGATTCCATGGTTAAAAGACATGTTTAAATGATAGGTTTTGGTCCTGGAATGAGTCTAAAATGATTAAGTGAGTCATAAAGAACTTAATATGAGAAACTAGTGAATTACAGGACAAAAATCAGACTAAAACTGGTCTCTGCAGGTCATGCACGAGTCGTGCCTTTTAACCCTTGGGTTTGCATGAGTCGTGCACTACCTGGGAACAAAAGAAAGTCATTTTTAAAGGAGCACGAGTCATGCTCTCTGTAGTGCAAAATATGCACGAGTCGTGCTCCCAAAGCAGTAGCAAAATAAGGTGCAATTTGATGTTAGGCTTATCCATTTGATGTCCAATTGATACCTTAAGGATAATATGATATAAAAACATGGAAATAATGTTAGATTGAGTGCATGACTTTACAAGGGTATAATGGGCAATAATATACCATGTAAGTGATAATTAAAAATAGCAAAGAAGAGGATAAGTGAAGTAATGAATGTTACAACCATATTATGATATGAGTCTAATGGGATCTGAAATAATGGGATCTGAAATCAGTGGTATATGCATACCGTTAAAGTATAATATGTTATTAATAAAATGTGAATAAACTCCTTAGGTACTTAAGGAGTAAAAGATCATGAATAGGAGGGACGAGGAAAAGGATGGTTCTAGTTAGACTTCTCTAACTAGTCAAGGTGAGTAATGTGTGGATTTTTCGAGTACATAGCAAATGGGTTTTATATAAATAAATGAATTTTATATAAAATGAATTTTATTAAAGAATGTTTTGGGAGTCAAAATGGTTTTATAGAAATTGAAATGATTAACGAAAATGAAAATGATTTAATGGAACTGGAAATGGATTTGTGAGATTGGAAAATGATGCCTATGAAATGGTAAGGATAATGTATACAAAAGGGTAAATGAGAAATACAAGAAAGGAATAAAGTAATTGAGCCCTGTTGATGAGTTGAGAAGTATCCGGATAAAGACCACGGCCTGCTGCGGTAGGGGTGGCAAAAAGACACTACTGGGATGGTACCTCCCGTCACGAAGTAGTTGTCTTACCTTGGTAGATGAATCTGTTTCATGCTATTGAGGAAGAAGCTATACGGGTGCGTCTCGTATAAAACCTACGGGTGCGCTCGTAGGAATGTGCTCAAGAATGATAAGGAATACCTATGGGTGCGCTCATAGGAAATTGAATAATAAGAAAATTTGGAATGTTTTGAATATGAGAAATTGTTTTGGGTCTAAACCCGTATTACTCACGAGACGTATGTCTTACGTATGTTTTTTTTAAAAATGTTATGTACTCAGGTAGCAGTGGAAAAGGGTAGATGATGCGTTAGAGGAACAGGAGTCCTAGATTGATCAGAGTATGTACCTATTTCCTTAAATTGTGGTGATGTATTGAGCTTGTGACACCCCATTTTGTAACGGAAATTTTTCTATAATAAATTTAACACGTAAATTGTTTTACTAAATGTTGTATATGGGACGGGGTGTTACAAATTTGGTATCAGAGCCATAGTTTAAGTGAACTAGGTGTCAATACTTGAACCTAGACTTAAACTGTGTAGGAGTTAAGTAGGGTACATACTTAACTATGAAGTCGTAAGTAAGGAGAAGTGGGAGTAGACCCGAAACAGTGGAACATGAGTCCTGGTGGTAAAGCTGGAAGCAAGTATGTATAGGTGGTTATAATAATATGGGCCCGTACTATCATAATCACAGGATATATACTTGAGTCTGGCGGAATCATACGAGAATCATGTGAAACTGTAAGGGATGAGTGGAGGAGGTGTGAGGGGCATAGGTTTAGAGTACCTGTGCAACAGAATCCAGTATGCCTAAAACTACTAAAGTAATATTTGAAAAGTATTAAAGGTGAAATAATTAGTATGAGTTATGAAGTGGGGGAAAACCCCATATCCTATATGTGAACTACTACGAAGTATGAACGAAGAGAGTTGAAATTAAGATAACAAGGGTGTAAAAAGGGTAAGAATCCAAATATGTGGTTGTAATAACCACCGTACCATATGAAAAATAATGTAAAGCATACGTAACGGGAAGTGCGACAGTATGAAAGAAACAGTAAAAAGGGACATAACTAGAAGATATAAATATATCGATAATTTTTGAACAGGGAGAAATGGGGTATATAGTACAAATATCAAGGAAAGTGTATAACTGAAAATTCCGTTGTCTAACGGAAAAGAATTATGATTATGGAATGAGAATAAAAGTAGTAGCACAGCAATGATCAAAGAAATAAAGATTGGGGAGAAGAATATATATATATATATATATATATATATATATATATATATATATATATATATATATATATATATATATATATATATATATATATATATATATATATATATATATATGAACAAAATTCCTATAAGGAAGAAGAATGCCATTTAATTGGGGGGAAACAGAAGAAAACGGGTTGGATTTTAAAAAAAATTATAGACAAACCTAAGGACTATGAAAGGGTAAAGAATAAATACTGAGAAGTAATATGAAGTGTCTCCCAGGGACAACCAGGGAATTAAAGTATGATCACTAAGAGCTGTAATCAAACATGTTGTTATGAAATAAAAGTAAAATACTTAATTAAGTATTAGATAAGAAATCAAAGACAGGAATGGAAATCTAAGGATAGGAAGTCGTGATTTTCAAACCTGAAGGAAACATGATAAGTAAGGAAACATGATAAGTAAATGCATTTAATGGTCGGAACAAATAATTTAGTCATAAGTACAATGCTATAGAGAGAACTATAATATAGTAAGTTACCTCGATGGGAAAGACATGGAAAACTATTAAAGGTTGTGAATATTTTGCATTATTATAAAACGACTAAAAGAAAATGAATTGAGTAATGGAGGTTGAATGCCTAATCAACTGATAGGCGAGAAATTAAAGACAAAGTAAACGTTGAAGATAATGAGAGGGATATAAAGAAAGTTATTAAAGAAAACGGTAATGAGAAAAATGGTCGTTGGGATCAGATTTGGTAATCATATAAAATAAGTATAAGAAGAAGTGTTAATGGTAAAAGGGTAACCGAAAGAATGTGAGAATGGTGACTGAAATAATATGAGGAAAGAAATAAAATTAAATATCTTGATAAGCATCAGAAAAAGAATCAAAGAAAGAATAAGAACGATAATAAACAGACAAGAAGTTACCCTTTCCGTATATGAATGAATATAATTAGCAAAAGTATCCGAAGATTGTGAGAAATGGCCAGTACATGGTTAGTAATGATGAAACATAAGAAAGGGTGTATATGTATATATGTGTATAAATATAAAAGAATAAGTAAGTTACGGGACATATATAAAAGTATACGGGTGATTATGGAATAGGTACCTTAATTAGAATACTATAAAATGTGAAGCATAAGAGTGAGATAAATTTTTAACGTAAGAAAAAAAAGAACACAAGATGAAATTAAGAAATTGAACATTGGATTGAAAATATTTAAATGCATGTTAGTAAAAAGATCGAAACGATGAAAATTTATCAACGAGTAATATTGATGAATTGCGTATTGAGTTAAGTAATTGATATGGGACAAAAAGGGATGAAGCACTTAATTTGGGTTTTTAAAACAAAAGAGAATCAAGTATATGTATACGTGTACATTATACAATTAAGAACTTGTACATATGTGCTAAGAAGTTGTTAAGAAAATGAGTTGTATATCATTGACAAGTTAGAATCATAATAAGACTAAAAGCATATAAAGTTGGTCATAAATTTTTGACAGCTTTGACTTTTATAAGAGTCAAACTTAGAATATGTCCATAAAATTATTTGAAGTATGTATGAAGTACATTGAAATTGAGCTTGTAATTATACAATACTATATGTAATAAACTAGAAACACCAAAGAATCAACATGGTAAAGTCGGGGTGCTAAGTGGTAATCAAGAGGTAAAAGAGAAACAAAATTTATTTGTAAAGGTCTAGAGTGGGACAAGAGTTTGAGAATTGATTTTTGTAATCAAGAAGTTAATAAATATGGTTTGTGAAATTTAATTACACCACAAGATGAGAATGTCATGAAAAGTGTAATGAGCATGAAAACGTGAATGATCATATACAAGATGTATGAGACATTATAAGTTGTTTGAAAAATGGAATCAACCATGGTAAACAATTGAAATACTGGTAGAGGAAGAATAAGTAAGGGATAAAGTGCTAAATTAAGCACTAGGGTGAGAAATAACAATTACGAGAAAGTATTAAAATATAAAGTATTAAGATGAGAATGGTACACGGGGTACCCAAAACGAATGAAAAGTATAATTATAGAAGTATTGTAAGCAAATTGAAGAACGAGAAAGACACGATTATAAAAATAAGTATAAGGAGTAAACGAGACCGAAATGTCCTAAATAATAAAGAAGGATGAAAGAAAAAAATCTAGTTTGCTAATATGTGGAAATGTGAAGTAAAGGGTGATATAGACTAAGAAATTGCGAAAGTATTGCATATAATTTACATGAAACGAGTAAGAGGTATGTGAAACTGAGATTTTGTAAATTATGGAATAAGAATGAGGGTAACGTTTGAATTACTGATAAATCAAGATACAAAAGTACTATAAGTATCACGAGATACAAGATATGTATTCATGAGAGTAACTCATGTGAATTAAAGGGGAGGAAGATAATAACATGATGAAAATGTATGAAATGTAGTATAAAACTAAATGGATCCTATAATTATGTGGTAAGGGTGATGAAAGTGAGAGTAATGGAATTTGATAGCAACAATGGGTTAACTCCAATAGTAAAAATTGTATAAAACTATAAGGCCAAAAAGAATATATTATACATAAAATGACATCTAAGGATATCTAGTTACTCAATACAAAAGGCGGTATGTCGTTTTGGCTCCTCGAAAGTGAGAAATGCGAATTCATATGAGAGGTGTACTGTTTCGATAGATTTTGCCTCAAACCGAAAAGTGAAGATGTAAAGTGTAGTAAAAAGGAAAAGAATACATCATTTCTTATAAGTGATAATAAGATGGAGGTTGTTAATAGAAAAAAAGAAGAGTGAAAATAAATAAGTAATATTAAGTGAAGTATGAAAAGTGTGAAAAAAAGGGGTTTATTTAAGTAAGTGTCCATCAAGGGACAAAATTTTACAAAGAAAAGATTTTGTAAATTTACGATAATTATATGTAATGGACTTTGGGAAAAAATTTTAAGTAAAGAATGTAATGAGTATAATTCCATGTGTTCTAATAAAGACATGGGGAAAAAATTACAAAGAAAAATGCTATTTTTGATAAAAGAATGGAAGTATAAAACTATTTTGTAAAGTGGGTTTTACTAAGAGAATTGGTATATAAATGAAATGAGAAAACAAAGAATGTAACAAGGAAATAGGGTATGTAGTATGAATGAGTAACTAAAGAGTTGAGAAAACAGTTGTGAGGATCACAAGGGAGATTTTGCTCACTTGATAACAATATTATAAGCATTTCAAGTAATATAAGAAACGAGAGTAATGTAACTAAGAAAGTATTTTGGGTATTTAAATAAATGAAAAGATTCGAGAGAAATATTCATATTATGTAAATTGTGAGAAGATTCCGAGGAGGGAATCCTCTTAAGGAGGGGTGATTGTAAGAACCCAAAAATAGTGATAAAAGTATAAAATGAAAGTATATGAAGTATTGGTTGAATTGTATCTTAATAATAGAATTTTTGTATAAAAGAGCAAAAAAGGGGTATTTTGGTAATTTTCAGTTCTCGTGGTAAAATGAAAATATTCATATTTTCAGTAAGGATGATATATATAAACTACAATAAAGTTATAAGAATGTAGTGAGGATGTTGGAAATGTAAAAGTGAGAAAAGTACAAAAATAACCAAAAAGGGTATTTTGTCATTTTGAAATATTTAACTTAAGAATGAGATTTAAGAGTGTTAAAATGTCCAAAAGTGCAAAATAAGTTTATAAGTGGAGTAAAGTTATAAAATGTAAAAGTTCCTACGATCTAAACCTGTTATGTGCTATTTTGAGAAAAATGGTAAAAAGGGTAAAATGGTCATTTGTTGCATTATAGACTGAAATGAAAAATAATTTTTGTGATGTGGGGCAAATATGCAAGGAAATGAACTTTGTGTAATAAAACTAGGTCTTTGGTGCCAAAATGCAGAAAATTAGAACTTGAGGGTTAGAAATGAAAATATGGAAGTATAAATAGGCTAAGTATCTCCAAACTCTCCAGAAATTTACAGAGGGTTCGGGAGAGAGAGCCCATAGGAGTAACTTCCGGAAGTTTATGGAAGATTGAAGTTGTAACTTGGAATTGAAGATTTAACAAGCTCAAACAAGGTTAGTAATCCAATTTTCCAACCTAGCTCCTCGTGTGTTCTTCACGGGATAAGTTGGAAACTGAAATTTTAATTGGAGTTCATATGGTTTTAATGATTTCTAATATCATACACATCTCATGAACTAAGAAACATGTTAAAATCAAAAGATATGGTTGAATTGGGGAAAATCATGATTTTGGCCAAGAACCCTAGTTCACGGGTCCTTGTGATCAAAGATGATTTTAGTGACTAAAGTGAGTTTAATAAGCTAGAATAGATGAAAGAAACTAGTATTGATAGTTAATTTGAAGTAATTTTAGTTTTTGGGATCAAAACCTTAAAAATGGAATTTTCATGAATTTGGATGGAATCAGTGATTCCATGGTTAAAAGACATGTTTAAATGATAGGTTTTGGTCCTAGAATGAGTCTAAAATGATTAAGTGAGTCATAAAGAACTTAATATGAGAAACTAGTGAATTACAGGACAAAAATCAGACTAAAACTGGTCTCTGCAGGTCATGCACGAGTCGTGCCTTTTAACCCTTGGGTTTGCACGAGTCGTGCACTACCTGGGAACAAAAGAAAGTCATTTTTAAAGGAGCACGAGTCGTGCTCTCTGTAGTGCAAAATATGCACGAGTCGTGCTCCCAAAGCAGTAGCAAAATAAGGTGCAATTTGATGTTAGGCTTATCCATTTGATGTCCAATTGATACCTTAAGGATAATATGATATAAAAACATGGAAAATAATGTTAGATTGAGTGTATGACTTTACAAGGGTATAATGGGCAATAATATACCATGTAAGTGATAATTAAAAATAGCAAAGAAGAGGATAAGTGAAGTAATGAATGTTACAACCATATTGTGATATGAGTCTAATGGGATCTGAAATCAGTGGTATATGCATACCGTTAAAGTATAATATGTTATTAATAAAATGTGAATAAACTCCTTAGGTACTTAAGGAGTAAAAGATCATGAATAGGAGGGACGAGGAAAAGGATGGTTCTAGTTAGACTTCTCTAACTAGTCAAGGTGAGTAATGTGTGGATTTTTCGAGTACATAGCAAATGGGTTTTATATAAATAAATGAATTTTATATAAAATGAATTTTATTAAAGAATGTTTTGGGAGTCAAAATGGTTTTATGGAAATTGAAATGATTAACGAAAATGAAAATGATTTAATGGAACTGGAAATGGTTTTGTGAGATTGGAAAATGATGCCTATGAAATGGTAAGGATAATGTATACAAAAGGGTAAATGAGAAATACAAGAAAGGAATAAAGTAATTGAGCCCTGTTGATGAGTTGAGAAGTATCCGGATAAAGACCACGGCCTGCTGCGGTAGGGGTGGCAAAAAGACACTACCGTTAAGTTGGAATCTAATATCTCCTCTTCCCATCACATCTAACTTTGCGTTGTTTCCCAGTTTCACCGAATGCCTGAACTTCTCATCTAAATCAGAAAACCATGCCTTGTTGCCACTCATGTGGTTGCTGCAACCGGAATCAAGAAACCACACGAGCTTTTGCTTGTCTTGCATTTCATCAACCTGAACCATTAGAACCATCTCCTCGTCTGCTTCTGCTTCTACATAGTTTGCACTTTTCTCCAACTCAGGACATTCATATTGAAAATGTCCAAGTTTAAAGCATCGATGGCATTCCATCAAGGCCTTATTAAATGGTTCTCTCCTTCCTGTTCTTCCTCTTCCTCGATACCCACCTCGATACTCGCCTCTTCTTCCTGACCATTGTCCTGTTTTTCTTTCCTCAGCAATCTTTAGTACCTGCTCTTCTTCTTGTTGTCCAATCACTCTTTGCTCTTGAACCAGTAGGCTGCTGTGCAGTTCATCGATGGTCATTGTATCAAGGTTGGTTGATTGTTCGATAGAACATACAACATAGTTATACTTAGGAGTCAACGATCGAAGTATCTTGGATACAACATTGTTGGATGTAAGCACGTCCCCATTTGCCTTCATCTTGTTGACAATAACCAAGGTTCTTGCAAGGTAGGCATAAACTCTTTCGCCTTCCTTCATGCTTAGTAATTCAAACTCCTTCCTTAGAACCTGTAACTGTACACGTTTCACCTTTGTAGAGCCCTCATACTTTTGTTTCATAGAATTCCAAATGTTCTGTGATGTACTCTTGTCTAGAATGGTCTCAAGAATTTCTCTGTCAATGGACTGAAACAGGAAATTCTTGACCTTCAAGTCCTTCAGTTTAGCTTCATCTATCAAGCGCTTTTGTGCCTCACTTGCTGCAGAGTTTCCCATTGGCATGGCAGGAATACCATCTTCAATCAGCTGCCAAAGCTCTTTGCTTCTTAGGAAGTTTTCCATCAACATAGACCAGTGGTCATAGTAACCATCGAATCTAGGAATGGAAGGTTGCACAAACTTATCTCCAGATGCCATGCTATTTCAATACTCTTTCTTGTATTTCCTGATCTGCAATCACTTTCTTACTTATCTCTCGTGTTTCAATCAAAATTCTGCTAATTCGATTGGTAGGCCTTGTGGCTCTGATACCAGATGTTAAATCTAAGTCAATCAGAGGCAGAAGGATGCGCACTTTTATTGATAATCAAGATAGGCATTTATAGCCTTTACAAGAAACGACTAAGCAAAAAAGAAGGAACAAACTAGGAACATTTCAAAAAATAAAGCTAGTCACTTCTGTGATATCTAAACCCACCAGAAGCCTTATTTCTAGGAAGACTTAATCCAACAGATGACTAAGCCTCAACATATCTATAAAAACTCAACACGTGTCTACAAACATAAACACGTGACTAAGCCACTAAATCCCAACACACAACTTGGTTGATTTTAATTTGTGGGAAATTGCGCAGTTGAATCTGTTATGCTATTCTCCTTGGATCCTACACTAATTAGGTAGCGGTTGCATACATAGCACGTAGGGATGAGCAAAAACCGACCCAGAAACCGAAAAACCTACAAACTGAGACCGAAAAAACCGAACCCATATAAAAAACCGATGGGGTGGGTTTAGAAATTAAAAAAAACCGACTTTGTCGGTGTGGGTCGGTTTTAATGTTCATACCGACCCAAAATAACCGAACCGACCCATCCTTTGAAAACCCATAAAAAAAACCGATCCATACTTGAAAAACCGACCCACTTGAGTAACCTATTGATTTTTACGCGTTTCTTTCCTTTCCAGCCCTAATTCCTTTTCCAGTTTTCCTTCTCTTCTTTGTTCTCTTGACTCTTAGAGTTTTAAGCTCCGACCTTCGATGTGTGGCTGTGCTCCTGATTTTTAAGCTCCGATCCATACTTAAAAAACCGACCCTTCGAGGTGCAATGCCAGTGGCCGTCGCAACACCGAACGCCGCCGACCCTTCGAGGTGCTCCTGATTTTTAAGCTCCGACTGCCTCACTGTCACTCCGTCAGGTGCTGCAACACCGAACGCCGCCGACCCACCGCCGGTGATTCTTCAGCTTTTCCATTTCAGCGAGGTATTTTTTTTCTTTCCCGGTTTCTACTTTCTATAGAAGCTTGATTTGGATGTACTTGATTTGAATCGTGTGTCGATATGAAATTATCCGATTAGAAGTTTGAAACTGAAATGAATATTACAAGTTAAACATTACTGACTTGGAATCATTTGAAATTATCCCATAAAAACCGAACCGATTAAAAGCGAACCCATATGTAGATACCGAGTTCCTTTTGATGGTATCCGAATCATGGTTGTTGATTGAGTTGTGACATTCAAGGCGAAGTGAAGTGTAAGAGACAAGTAATCAGGAAAAATAATTTGTGATTATCAGAGTGTCAATAATTAGGAACAATCATCTATGATTGTCAGAAGGTATGCTTAGATACATAATAACCATAAACAATAATATGTGATTATCATTAATGTATGTTGGTTAGATACACAATAATCAAGAAGAATAATTTTTTATTATAAAAAACCCGGTCTATTTATACATCCTAAATCGTATATGAATAAATACACAATTAGGATACTCTAATCATCATCATACTTATTAGAAATCAGAATGTATGCTGATTAGAAATTCGTCTTGATGAAGTTACCTTAGAAATCAGTGTGATGATTAGCGACATGTGCAAATAGAATGCAGTGTTGGTATGTGATTCTAGTAGCAATTGAGGATGACTATGGACGGCGGACGATCGTTATGAACGACGAAAATGGCAAAGTCGCCTTTCCCCCCTGATTTCATTGTTTGCGTCTCCTGCGACGTGATCCCTTACTCCAACGATAATGTTTGATTGAAGATTGAAAGTACTCTCAGAAAAGAAGCATTTCATATTTTTTATATTATAAAAATTAGATAAACATAATATTTTAAAAGCTTATATAAGATATATATAACAGTTAAAGTTTAGATCAGATAAATACGATATTTTAACATTTATTTATGACAAAAGGTTCTTTTTTCAAATGGACTAATTGGATTTCGATTAAATTGAATTGCTTTGCTTGGAGACTTTTCCAAAATAGAATTCCACTGCTCGATAATCTTTATCTTTCTGCTAGAGGCATAAATGTTTCCTCCTCGCTTTGTTCTTTCTGTGGGGCGGAAAATGAAAATTTAGACCATGTTTTTTTCTCCGTAGAAGAGTTTCTTCGATTGGTCTGGGCTGTTTAGCTCTTCACCAGGGAGCTCTTGGAGGCGTTTCGTTGTTTCAAGGGTAATGTTCGGTCTTTTTTCCTACTGCTGTCCATCGCTTATGTTTCCTTATGGGGTATTTGGAAGGAGAGAAATGCTAGACTCTTTAGAAAAGAGCGCAAGTCTGTCCTAGTGACTTTTGATGATTTATGTTTGTTGCTCTTTAATTTTCTTAAAGATAGGTCCAATTTACATTGTCTAGATTGGCATTTGTGGATTATGTCTCCTTTTAACTGTATTTGATTTTTAAGGCTGAGCTTCTCGCTTGATCTCCTGCTAATGAATTGTTGTTAGTTCAAAATTTTTTTTATGAAATATATGGATTCTTCTGGGTAAATACTATCGAAAGGGCCTTGACGTCAAACAATGTAATCTTAGATATCTTATTGTCAAATGACTAAAGTCACCAGACGTTATTGTAAAATGAGCGAATGCCTGCCCCCTTTTCAGTCGAAGTTTTTTAAATAGCGTCGAAAGTACTGCTGCCAAAACCCTCGAAGAAGATAAATTTCGCGATCTAGGGTTCTTGTCTGCAAGAAATGGTGAGCTCTCTGATTTGTTGTCACTCGTTTTTGTTTGTACATGTACAGTCATACACACATTTTAATGCGTTGTAATCTATCATTTGCAGGCTGACTCTCCTCGACGAAGGTAAACCCTAAGATCTCAACTTTGCTTGTTCCTATTTTTCCTCGATATTTACTTACCGGCGTGTTTTGCGTTTCCTAGGGTTTTCGATTTTGTTGAATTCTACCTCGATTTTTGTTTTATTATGTTGTTTAAGACGAAACCCTTTCTGAGATTAAACAGTCGTACCTAATAAAATACTATTGAGCATATCAAGTGGAGTTCTACAAGTGGGAACAATTTTAAAGAATTTTAATTCAAAGAGGGTCTAGTACTGAATATTGAACTTCAAGTAGCATGTTATATGTCCTTGAAGGAAGCTGTTGCATTTTCCTTGAGTTTTTATGCAAAATGTATCAGATTCCATACATACTATGTGATTTTGACGACAGATGTTTTTGAATAACTTGCTTAGAGTTAGAAGCCCTTGACATTTCTGCCATAGAATTTTCCAGTTCCCTTATAATCATGGTCTATAAGACTAGGATATGGAGCCCACAAACTGCAAAGTAAAACCTGTTGTAATGATACGTTAGCATTAGATTTTACATCAATAGAATATTGAATTACCTATTATTGATGTATATAAACAACATTTTTTTGTTAATATAAAATATATCTTCCTAACATCATCCAATCTATTCAGGTTTTCACGCTCTCCTCCCTATGAAGCACCATCAAGGTCAAGATCCAGGTCAAGGTCAAGATCCTGGTCAAGACCAAGAGGTAGGCCCGCATCAAGATCAAGATCCAGGAGCCGTGGAAGGGGAGAAGAAGTCGTAAATCCCGGAAATACCCTTTACGTAACCGGCCTTTCCACACGTGTAACACAAGAACAGCTCGAAGAACATTTTTCAAAGGAGGGCAAGGTCAGCTTATATTTCCAAGGGCATAAACGTCTTTTCCTCGAATAACTAATGACAAATACGCTTTCATTAGGTGGCTAACTGTTTTCTGGTTGTGGAGCCACGTTCTCGTATCTCACGTGGGTTTGCTTTTATAACAATGGACACTCTTGAAGATGCAAATCGCTGCATAAAGCATCTTAATCAGTCTGTTCTTGAACACCGCCAGATAACTGTGGAGAGGGTAAGTTAACTTAACCATGGTTAAGTGATGTTCTTTTTCTGTTGTTGAATTCGAGGTTTACTTTACTGGGTATGTTGGATCAGTTATGTTGGCAGCAATCAATGAGTCAATCAGAGTTGATGATCCATGACATTGCAACTTTAAAACAGCTTGATCAATGGCCAGCTAGCTAAAACAACAGCATCATTTCTCACATGCATCTGTTCAACAACTAAACATAGCAAAAGCTTATTGCTCAACCATTTACAACATCGGCTTACATTCTCAACTATCAACTAATCAACGGTCATTATCAACTGCAAATTTATTCAACTATCAACTAATCGACGCTCATTAATCAGACTTTAATGGTATCGTTTGATGCATTTTCTTTGAACCCATTTTGGTACTACTAGCCACATGCATTTTCTTTGAACCCATTTTGGATTTGGTCAAGTCTCTTGTTAACTTCTAATGGTTATGACTTTTTTTTATCTAAGATAGTATGCATGTTTATAATAAGGTTTGTGTAGTTATATGATATTATGCAATTTGCTTGTTGAAAGAACTTTTACTTGAGGTTTTTTGTTTGATTTATTTCAGTCGCGAAGGAAACGTCCCAGGACACCCACACCTGGTCATTACCTAGGTCTGAAAAACACTAGGGACACCGGTAACGTTTTTCTCCTTTATCTGTTATGTAGTGTTTTAATATGCTTAATATATTTATTTTTGTAAATAATAATTTGGTTGATCACAAAATATTAGAGAGGGTGCGAGTACACAATGGCCACCTTTCGAACAAATATCCCAAAAAAATAACCAGCCATTTTGCAAGACCAAGTTTGCAAAATGCATGCTTTTTAAGCAAAATGATGTCACTTTGCAAAAATAAGTACAATTTTTTTCCTAAAGATTTTTCTAGCGGGGATCATTCTTAAAAGTAATTTGGCTTAAAGAGTGGTTATTTTGTGATAAATGTTCAAAATGTGGTCTCTTTGTTTACTCGTGATTAACCGATAATAAGTTCCATAATTATAATTTAATAGTATATATAGAATATATATTGCTATTCCATTCTATTAAAGAAATTTGTTGTCATGTTAGGCTATCGTGGCGACAGAGGAGGAGGGAGGTACCGCGGTGGCGTTGGCTCTGGGCGCGATGACTATGGATACCGGAGGTCTCCAAGGCGGTCACCACCACCATATAGAGGTGGTCGTGACTACTCTCCAAGGAGGTCACCGCCGCCATATAGAGGTGGTGGGCGGGATTATTCTCCCAGGCGCTCACCTTACTACGGTGGCAGATCAAGGAGGGAACGAACAAGGTCTCCTCCTTATTCCCCTTACAGGAGTCCTGAAAGGCACTATGGTCGCCGTTAGGTTAGTTTTGGGACCAAAAAAAAACATGTTGTGAGAGTCGAATAGTGAATTTGGCAGATGTTTTTGTTTCTTTTTTTTTTTAATTTGTTCTTTAAAACAGTGAATTTGGGAGATGTTTAAACTATATGTTGCAGACATGGAAGAGTCTATGGTTATTGTTTTAGATGCTTTTAGTTTTTGGATGGTATTTGAATATTCGTCGGTGTGGCATCTTCATATCATACGATGTTTTTGGGGTGAATTTTTGTAGTGAAAGACGAAAGCCCACTAGCGGCTTATGGCATATATGGTTTTAAAAAAAACAGCGGCATATGAAAATGATGTACATTTTTTATCATTGCTTCTGCGAGAGATTATGTATAAAAGAATTGACAGAACTAATTATTTATAAAAAATTAAAAGAATTGACGATGAATGTTGCGACTCAACTGTTAAATCTAAATCAATCAGAGGAAGAAGGATGCGCACTTTTATTGATAATCAAGATAGGCATTTATAGCCTTTACAAGAAACGACTAAGCAAAAAAGAAGGAACAAACTAGGAACATTTCAAAAAATAAAGCTAGTCACTTCTGTGATATCTAAACCCACCAGAAGCCTTATTTCTAGGAAGACTTAATCCAACAGATGACTAAGCCTCAACATATCTATAAAAACTCAACACGTGTCTACAAACATAAACACGTGACTAAGCCACTAAATCCCAACACATCCTCTCCTAAACTAGAATATTCTTTTCTTTCTAGTTTAACTCTTCAATTGTCGTCACTCCAAGCATACTTCGCAACTTCTCATACCTCTCAAGCTTCAATGGTTTTGTCATAATGTCTGCAATTTGTTCATCAGTGCTACAGTAAATCAATTCCACAGTACCATCAGTAACAAGATCACGAAGGAAGTGAAATCTTATATCAATGTGTTTGCTTCTTTTATGCAGCACCGGATTTCTTGACAATTATATGGTTGACATATTGTCACAAAATATTGTAGTGGCCCCATCTTGTATGCTCCCAATGCTCTCAAAAATCCGGCGCAGCCAGATCACTTGGCATGCACAACCAGCTGATGACACAAATTCTGCTTCGGTTGTTGACAACGTAACTACAGATTGTCTTTTTGATGACCATGAAACTGCAGCATCTGCTAGCATCATAACATAACCTGAAGTGCTACTTCTAGTTTCTACATCACCTGCATAGTCTGAATCAGAGAAAGCAACAAGCCTTCTGTCTTCAATTTTCTTTTCATTTCTCTTGTACCACAATCCATATTCCATAGTACCTTTAAGATATCGAAAAACTCTTTTGACAGCTTGCATATGCATTTCAACTGGGTTTTCCATGAACCTGCTTACTAGGCTAATTACAAATGCTAGGTCGGGTCGAGTTGCTGCCAGATACATTAAACACCCAACCATTTGTCTATAAGTACCGCTATCCACCTTCTTCCCAACCTCATCCTTTGTTAGCTTGACTCCTGGAACAATTGGATTACGTACTGAATTGCAAGATTCTAAATTAAACCTTGCCAACATATCACGAATATACTTCATTTGACAAAGAAATATTCCATCCTTTCTTTGTGTAATTTCAACCCCAAGGAAATACCGCATCTCTCCAAGGTCTGTCATATCAAACTCTGATTTCATGGACTTTTTGAATTCTTCTATTAAGGAGATCTGATTTCCAGTTACAATAAGGTCATCAACATAGAGCGAGACAATAAGAATGTTACCTTCCTGATCAGCCTTCAGAAACAATGTGTGTTCATGTGGGCACTTTCTGAATCCAGCTTCTGTGAAGTAGGACTCAATTCGGCTGTACCAGGCACGCGGTGCTTGCTTCAGCCCGTATAAGGCCTTATTTAACTTGTAAACTTTTTCTTCCTGCCCAGTCTTCACATATCCCTTAGGTTGATCAACATATACCGTCTCCATAAGCTCACCGTGTAAAAATGCAGACTTTACATCTAGTTGAAAGACTTTGTAACCTCGTTGAGCACTTAGTGCTAGAATGGACCTGATGGTATCCCACCTTGCTACCGGGGCAAATACTTCATTGTAGTCAACACCATATTCCTGTGCATACCCCTTTGCCACGAGCCGCGCTTTATGCTTTTCAACCTCCCCATTTTCATTAAGCTTCGTCTTGTATATCCATTTCACACCAATTGCCTTTGCTCCACTAGGAAAATCACATAGCTCCCATGTTTCATTTTTTTCTATCGCCTTCATTTCTTGATTCATAGCCATTCTCCACCTTTGTTCTTTATACGCCTCTTCAAAAGTGATGGGATCAGAAATGGAGGAGAATAGTGCCAGCTGGTCAATGCTGGAGACAAGTTGATTAATACCTTCATCATCCGAGAGACCTTCTCCACTGTCATAATCTCTCATCCACCCTGGTGGTCTACGAATTCTTCTGCCATCTTGAGGTAAACATTACACATTTGACACTTTTATCATCAAGTTTCTTCCTCTTCTGTTTTGGTATGTGAGCGTGTGCAAGGCATCCAAAAATTCTGAAATAATGGACCTTTGGCTTCTTACCACTCCAAGCTTCTTCGTGTATAATCTTTAACAGCAAGTGTAGGACTTCTATTGAGCAAATGAATGCTCCATTTAGCTGCTTCAGGCCAAAATTTCTTTGGAACGTTGCGTGATGCCAACATGCTACTCACCATGTTTAACAATGTACGGTTCTTTCTTTCTGCGACGCCGTTCTGTTGCGGAGAATATGCTGCTGTTAATTGGCGTTTGATCCCATGTGCATCACAAAATTCTTTGAATTCGGCTGAGTTGTATTCTCCACCTCGATCCGTTCTAAGACACATAATATGATTGCCAGATTCCTTCTCGACATGTGCTTTGAAGGTTTTGAATGCATTAAATACTTCTGACTTTTCAGACAAAAGATATACCCAACACTTTCTACTATAGTCATCAATGAAAGTTGCGATATACCTTCTGTTGGAAGAAGACTGTGGTGGTATGGGACCACACAAATCAGAGTGGACGAGTTGCAGTTTATCGTCTGCTCTCCACGAGGATTTCTTTGGAAATGAGTCTCTTTGTTGCTTTCCTGTTAAGCAATCTCTACACAGCTTGCTTGGTGTCTTAAAACCTGGAAGTCCTTCCACCATCCCTCTGAACTGTAATGTTCTCAATCCTTTGTAATTCAAATGACCGTACCTGCAATGCCATAAGTGTGTTGGATCTTCAGTTGTTATGATGAAGCATCGTGACACAGGGGGAAGAGCTTTTGCAGTGAGACTGAACATTCTATTGGCACTCATTTTTGATTCCATAATTAACCCTTTATCAGGGTGGTAGATTTTGCACATTTTTCCCTGAAACAAAATTGATGCTCCTCTTTCTTGCAGCTGACCCACACTGAGCAAATTGCTAGATAATGCAGGAATATAGTAAACATTAGTTATGACTTGTGATGTACCGTTAAGTTGGAATCTAATATCTCCTCTTCCCATCACATCTAACTTTGCGTTGTTTCCCAGTTTCACCGAATGCCTGAACTTCTCATCTAAATCAGAAAACCATGCCTTGTTGCCACTCATGTGGTTGCTGCAACCGGAATCAAGAAACCACACGAGCTTTTGCTTGTCTTGCATTTCATCAACCTGAACCATTAGAACCATCTCCTCGTCTGCTTCTGCTTCTACATAGTTTGCACTTTTCTCCAACTCAGGACATTCATATTGAAAATGTCCAAGTTTAAAGCACCGATGGCATTCCATCAAGGCCTTATTAAATGGTTCTCTCCTTCCTGTTCTTCCTCTTCCTCGATACCCACCTCGATACTCGCCTCTTCTTCCTGACCATTGTCCTGTTTTTCTTTCCTCAGCAATCTTTAGTACCTGCTCTTCTTCTTGTTGTCCAATCACTCTTTGCTCTTGAACCAGTAGGCTGCTGTGCAGTTCATCGATGGTCATTGTATCAAGGTTGGTTGATTGTTCGATAGAACATACAACATAGTTATACTTAGGAGTCAACGATCGAAGTATCTTGGATGCAACATTGTTGGATGTAAGCACGTCCCCATTTGCCTTCATCTTGTTGACAATAACCAAGGATGATATATATAAACTACAATAAAGTTATAAGAATGTAGTGAGGATGTTGGAAATGTAAAAGTGAGAAAAGTACAAAAATAACCAAAAAGGGTATTTTGTCATTTTGAAATATTTAACTTAAGAATGAGATTTAAGAGTGTTAAAATGTCCAAAAGTGCAAAATAAGTTTATAAGTGGAGTAAAGTTATAAAATGTAAAAGTTCCTACGATCTAAACCTGTTATGTGCTATTTTGAGAAAAATGGTAAAAAGGGTAAAATGGTCATTTGTTGCATTATAGACCGAAATGAAAAATAATTTTTGTGATGTGGGGCAAATATGCAAGGAAATGAACTTTGTGTAATAAAACTAGGTCTTTGGTGCCAAAATGCAAAAAATTAGAACTTGAGGGTTAGAAATGAAAATATGGAAGTATAAATAGGCTAAGTATCTCCAAACTCTCCAGAAATTTACAGAGGGTTCGGGAGAGAGAGCCCATAGGAGTAACTTCCGGAAGTTTATGGAAGATTGAAGTTGTAACTTGGAATTGAAGATTTAACAAGCTCAAACAAGGTTAGTAATCCAATTTTCCAACCTAGCTCCTCGTGTGTTCTTCACGGGATAAGTTGGAAACTGAAATTTTAATTGGAGTTCATATGGTTTTAATGATTTCTAATATCATACACATCTCATGAACTAAGAAACATGTTAAAATCAAAAGATATGGTTGAATTGGGGAAAATCATGATTTTGGCCAAGAACCCTAGTTCACGTGTCCTTGTGATCAAAGATGATTTTAGTGACTAAAGTGAGTTTAATAAGCTAGAATAGATGAAAGAAACTAGTATTGATAGTTAATTTGAAGTAATTTTAGTTTTTGGGATCAAAACCTTAAAAATGGAATTTTCATGAATTTGGATGGAATCAGTGATTCCATGGTTAAAAGACATGTTTAAATGATAGGTTTTGGTCCTAGAATGAGTCTAAAATGATTAAGTGAGTCATAAAGAACTTAATATGAGAAACTAGTGAATTACAGGACAAAAATCAGACTAAAACTGGTCTCTGCAGGTCATGCACGAGTCGTGCCTTTTAACCCTTGGGTTTGCACGAGTCGTGCACTACCTGGGAACAAAAGAAAGTCATTTTTAAAGGAGCACGAGTCATGCTCTCTGTAGTGCAAAATATGCACGAGTCGTGCTCCCAAAGCAGTAGCAAAATAAGGTGCACTTTGATGTTAGGCTTATCCATTTGATGTCCAATTGATACCTTAAGGATAATATGATATAAAAACATGGAAAATAATGTTAGATTGAGTGCATGACTTTACAAGGGTATAATGGGCAATAATATACCATGTAAGTGATAATTAAAAATAGCAAAGAAGAGGATAAGTGAAGTAATGAATGTTACAACCATATTGTGATATGAGTCTAATGGGATCTGAAATCAGTGGTATATGCATACCGTTAAAGTATAATATGTTATTAATAAAATGTGAATAAACTCCTTAGGTACTTAAGGAGTAAAAGATCATGAATAGGAGGGACGAGGAAAAGGATGGTTCTAGTTAGACTTCTCTAACTAGTCAAGGTGAGTAATGTGTGGATTTTTCGAGTACATAGCAAATGGGTTTTATATAAATAAATGAATTTTATATAAAATGAATTTTATTAAAGAATGTTTTGGGAGTCAAAATGGTTTTATAGAAATTGAAATGATTAACGAAAATGAAAATGATTTAATGGAACTGGAAATGGTTTTGTGAGATTGGAAAATGATGCCTATGAAATGGTAAGGATAATGTATACAAAAGGGTAAATGAGAAATACAAGAAAGGAATAAAGTAATTGAGCCCTGTTGATGAGTTGAGAAGTATCCGGATAAAGACCACGGCCTGCTGCGGTAGGGGTGGCAAAAAGACACTACTGGGATGGTACCTCCCGTCGCGAAGTAGTTGTCTTACCTTGGTAGATGAATCCGTTTCATGCTATTGAGGAAGAAGCTATACGGGTGCGTCTCGTATAAAACCTACGGGTGTGCTCGTAGGAATGTGCTCAAGAATGATAAGGAATACCTATGGGTGCGCTCATAGGAAATTGAATAATAAGAAAATTTGGAATGTTTTGAATATGAGAAATTGTTTTGGGTCTAAACCCGTATTACTCACGAGACGTATGTCTTACGTATGTTTTTTTTTTAAAATGCTATGTACTCAGGTAGCAGTGGAAAAGGGTAGATGATGCGTTAGAGGAACAGGAGTCCTAGATTGATCAGAGTATGTACCTATTTCCTTAAATTGTGGTGATGTATTGAGCTTGTGACACCCCATTTTGTAACGGAAATTTTTCTATAATAAATTTAACACGTAAATTGTTTTACTAAATGTTGTATATGGGACGGGGTGTTACAAATTTGGTGCCAGAGCCATAGTTTAAGTGAACTAGGTGTCAATACTTGAACCTAGACTTAAACTGTGTAGGAGTTAAGTAGGGTACATACTTAACTATGAAGTCGTAAGTAAGGAGAAGTGGGAGTAGACCCGAAACAGTGGAACATGAGTCCTGGTGGTAAAGCTGGAAGCAAGTATGTATAGGTGGTTATAATAATATGGGCCCGTACTATCATAATCACAGGATATATACTTGAGTCTGGCGGAATCATACGAGAATCATGTGAAACTGTAAGGGATGAGTAGAGGAGGTGTGAGGGGCATAGGTTTAGAGTACCTGTGCAACAGAATCCAGTATGCCTAAAACTACTAAAGTAATATTTGAAAAGTATTAAAGGTGAAATAATTAGTATGAGTTATGAAGTGGGGGAAAACCCCATATCCTATATGTGAACTACTACGAAGTATGAACGAAGAGAGTTGAAATTAAGATAACAAGGGTGTAAAAAGGGTAAGAATCCAAATATGTGGTTGTAATAACCACCGTACCATATGAAAAATAATGTAAAGCATACGTAACGGGAAGTGCGACAGTATGAAAGAAACAGTAAAAAGGGACATAACCAGAAGATATAAATATATCGATAATTTTTGAACAGGGAGAAATGGGGTATATAGTACAAATATCAAGGAAAGTGTATAACTGAAAATTCCGTTGTCTAACGGAAAAGAATTATGATTATGGAATGAGAATAAAAGTAGTAGCACAGCAATGATCAAAGAAATAAAGATTGGGGAGAAGAATATATATATATATATATATATATATATATATATATATATATATATATATATATATATATATATATATATATATATATATATATATATATATATATATATATATATATATATATATATATATATATCCTATCCTAATAAATAAGTAACTCAAAGCCACATGTCATCTCCTCATTGATTTTGACACATGTCATTTTCTCATAATTTTGAATTTCTTAAAAAAATTGTTTGAATTGAATGTATTTAATTCCAATAATTTATAACTTAAGCAATAAATTAGGAACCTAGCAATTTAATTAATTGATTCTAACAATTTAATTATCACTTAAATGAAATGACAAGAGAATGCATCATATTGTCATTTTCTTCTCATCGATGATACATATGTCAATAGTTTCGGAAAGGTAGCATGATGATTAATGAATTTTTTTTTGAATGCCATAGATCTTTAATGCAGGTCCAAAAACAAACATAAAACTACATTTACGTTTAAAAATTTTATGATACTAATTTTATAATTAATATATCTTATATAGTTTACTAAGTTTGGATTACCTTTGATTTATTATGTCTATTAAAAATATAATAACTAATTTCCATAATATAATTAAAATATTTAACATAATAATAAAAAAACACGGCACACACGCGCATGCACGCACGCACCAGGGTCGGCCTTAAGGGTATTCAAAATGCATGAACGTAAAAAATTTACGTTTAATATATTAGTGATGGAAAATCCATCGGTAAACCTTTACAAATTCCGTCGTTAAAAAGTTTTATTGATGGCTCATTTTTTACTATTCACTATTATTGATCAGTTTCGTATAAATATATATTATAAAATGAAACATGTTATATTCATAAATGAATACAAAAATTCTAAAATATTTTATGAAACGATATATTATAATAAGTACACAATATATTTTAATTGAAAACTACATACTTTAATTTTAATTGAAAACATCAACATACTAATGTCGTCGTCGCATTGCGCGGGTACACACCTAGCAGTGAAGCAATATTATTGGGTAATCGTGTTATAGAAATGGAGATTATATCTTGAAATAATATTGGAAATCGTACGTTTATTCCAAAAATGTCTTTGACGCCTTCAGATAGAAGAATTTCTTTCAAATTTCAAATAAAACAATTTTCATTGACTGTATGTTTTGCAATGACAATAAATAATAGTCAACGGCAATCGCTATTAATGGTGTGTTTGTTTCTGAGACAACCAGTCTTCACACACGACAAGTTGTATGTTATATTTTCAAGAGTTAAAAGTAAAGATAGATTAAAAATGTTAATTTTAGACGACGGTAAACTTAGCAATAGAACAAAAAATGTTGTATTCAAAGAAGTTTTTCAAAATTTGTAATTTGTTATAATTGTTCAAAGTTTATCAACATTATGTTATAGTGTTTAATTTAATAATGTATATATCCAAAAATTTCATTATATATTGTCGAGAATTTGTTATACATAATTATTAGTGTTTAGGTTTTTTTATTTAATAATTATTTTGTATTATCCCGTGTAATACACGGGTCTTACAACTAGTATATATATATATATATATATATATATATATATATATATATATATATATATATATATATATATATATATATATATATATGATGCGAAGTCGTGTACTCAGTCATCTGAATCTCGCCTTGCGGGTGATTCTGGTCGTCTTGGGTTTGATCTGCAACCACAATCACAAAGGAAATGGCAACGTCAGCCGTTTTCCGGGAGGAGGTCCCGGGAAAACGCTCCGATGCCTAAGTCAGATCTCCGGCAAGTTTAGTGTGTATTGGAAGGTTAGGGTAATTTGTGTGCGATCCCCTTACCGGATGCCCTGTAAGGGCTTTTATACGCCTTGCCCTGTCTGGCTGTGGCCGACAGGATCTTTGCTGTGGCAGGAGGGGACCAAGTCGTCCGTTGGCAGTACGACCCACGTCCTTCGCCGCGCCCCTATTGGCGCAGACCGGCCGGATGGGGCGAGCACGATCTTTGTCAGACCTGGGCGCCACGCGTAGGTCGAGGGGCATGGCGCCAAATACGGTTCACGCTGGTCATTCCAGCGAGTGCGTCGTTAGTGAGCTGTGGAGTGAAGTTCTCCAAGAGAGATCTCGCCAGGGCGATTTCTCCGTTGGCTGGAAGGGTCTTCCTGGCGAGGACCTCCCAGCGGCTGGCGAGTTTGGAATGCATACGGGTGTTCTGGAAGACGCGTCAGCGGTTGCCAGATGGCACGCTATCAAGTCTCCCTAGCCTTAGGCGTTATTACGTTTGCGTAGCTAGTGATGGCGGCTAGGGCTAGCATTAAGTAAGGCACGCTGATGTGACCGTTTATTCAGACCGAATCCATCATTGTCTTTGAATTTCGAAACTCCCGCTTTTGGCTTTCCTTAGTCCCACCTTTTTATATTCTCCTATTTCCCCGTTGGTTAGGTTCTTTGCGGTTCCCTTTCGTTTTGTCGATTTCTTGCTCTTCTCCTTCCCTATTCTCTCTTCGTCGTTAAGATGAGTTCTTCTTCAGGCATCGGTTCTGACTCTCGGTACTATGATTCACTCGTGGCTCGTTACGGTTTCCAACCGGAAGATGGTGTGGAACTTCCGACCGATGAAGCTATTTTCTCTTTTCCTCCTGCGGGGAAAATCGGCATGTATCTAAAGCATTTCGAGGTCGGTTATCGTTTACCTACATCCGATTTTTTCATGGAGGTTCTTGATTACTACCATGTTCATGTGCATCAACTGGTCCCCAACGGTGTCAATAAGGTTATCGCTTTCGAACTTCTGTCTAGGGCTGTTCACCTAGAGCCTGATTTGTATGTTTTCCGTCATTTCTTTCGGTTTACTCGTGCTTCTACTGGGAACAATTATACTTTCTGTGTCCGTCAAGATCGCCCCACACTTGTTACCGATCAGAAGGGAACCGCTCGGAACTGGTCTCAGCACTTTATTTTGGTTAACGAGCACCGGGTGGGTGCCATGAAACATCGTGTCGACCCCATCACTGACCGTGCTTTCACTCTCTTCCCTGCGAAAGAAGCTATTGCTAAAGTTCTTCGTTCTTTCCATGTGGTTGGTGGCGAGCTTCCTGAGTATATTCTGGCCGGTGCTGGTATGAGTACTTCCTGGCGGCTTCGTGGCAAGATGCCTGAGTTTTTTACCATCGTGGACGGTTAGTACTGCTCCTTGTTGTTCTGTTTACTTACTCTCCTCTTCCCCCTTTTTTTATTTTGGAAATGAAAAGGATGGGGGGTGTTTGACAGGTTTTTTTTGTTGCAGGTTGGGAAAATGACATCCGTTTTACGGACGTGCTGGCGAAGAATTATCGTGGAAGTCTCCATTATTGTGAAATTCAATTGGTTGATCGGGTGCTGCCTTCTCGTGCTTTCCGTCATGAGGCTTTTATTACTCGGGCCTCGGCGGTACAGGAGGAGGAGAGACAGAAAGATGCGGGCACTGGGGCTTTGGTGTTTTCGGCTGTTGATGGAAGAGTTGTTGATACGGAAGTCAGTGAGCGAGGTGGTTCTTCTGGGGTTTTGGTGAAGAGGCGTGCGGGATTATTTGCTACTGGTGAGGGTTCTGAGAATGTCGTGTTGCCACGGCGGTTGCGTCCTCGTCGTTTGGCTGGTAGTGGTGGGGGATCGGGGTTTATTCCTCCCCAATCTCCTGTCATTAACATTGCCGACGACACGTCGCAAGGTGCGGACATGGGGATGGACCAGGGTGGGGGTGCACGTATAGGTACCCACCCTGTTGTCGAGAACGTTGGTAGAGAAGGTTCAGGGGAAAGCAATCAATCGCTGCCGGTTGGGCCTCAACCCCCTCACCCAGATTTTAGTGGTTTTAGTCGTCGTGAGAGTACAACTGCTTTGGGACCCCCCCCATTGGGTTCTGTGGGGGGTGGTCATGTTGCTTCTGCCGGGATATTTGTTCCTGGGTGGTCTTTATCGGAGGGTGCGCGCCTTTCAAATTATCAGACTGCCTTGGAGTTTACGCAACATGCGTTTCCTCCGGGCACTCGGTTGGAGATGGGGAGTTATTCCCCGGCCGATTTGGTGGGTTCTCTCCGATATGCGGCTGCCCAAAGCGCATGTTTTTTTGGTGAAAGTGCAAATCGTCTGGAGCAGATGCTAGCTGTCAATGTCGATCGTTCTTCCCTCCAGCAGGAATTGGATGCTTCTCGCACTGAGCTTGTCAAGCGTGAAGGTTTATTGGGAGATTTTCAATCTCAAGTGGCATCTCTGCAGGTGGTTAGGGAAGAAGTTATCCAGTTGAGGGAACAAACATCCTTGCTTGCCCGGGAAAGACTGAACTGGAAGGTGCTCTGTTGGCTGTGAAATCTGAGAATGAAGGCTTGCATATCCAGCTTGAAAGCGCTGAGAGAGATGCCGCAGAGCGTGATCGTGTTGCCCAGGCCAAAACACAAGCGCTTGAGGAGGCGGAGGCAGACTTGTCCTGGCTTTTAACCAATGGTATCGTAGGTGTTGTCGATTTGGTTATGGAAAGCCGGGACTTCGGGATGGGCGTGCACCGTCTCCGGGAGGTGTGTGTGGCTGCTGGGCAGGCTCAAGGTTATGCTCGTGCCATAAAGGATATGAAGGCGGGCAAAGAGATTGCGGCAGAAGAGGAGGAGCCCCCCCTTGACATTGGTTTGGAGGTAGATGAGGCTGTGGATGCGTTTATGAATGTTGACTATGCTACGGCCTTCAAACTTGGAGAGCTTGGTGTTCCTGACTTGAAGGCTTTGCTGGATCCAAGCGGTGTTGCCGGCCCTTCTCGCTCGTAGCAGGTACTTGGTGTTTCGTTTACTTGTCGTTTGGTGGTATTTTGTGATGAACAATGTTTGTAAAGCCCTTCTGAGGCTATTTGGACAAGATTTTTATTTTGTTTTGTAAGGCTTACGAGCCATGACGACGTTGTTTGGTTATGTTTGATGTTGATTCGGTGTCTGTTGTTGGCCTCTTTTCTTCGTTATGCGATTGTTTGGGTTTATTGCATGTCTTTTCTCAAGCGTTTTAACCATGTGGTTTTGCTAAGGCTAGGATTGAGTGTTGTTCTGCCTATTAGGGAATTTTCCCTTTAAGGTCTGCAGGACTTAAGACCAAAAGTCATTAAGTCCTGTATAAGTATTTCGCCCTTAAGGCCTTTGAGACTAGGACCAGGAGTCGCTGAGTCTTTTTCAAGGTGTTTCACCTGGATAACCTTGTTAAGACTAGGACCAGGAGTCTCTAAGTCCGCTAAGGGGTATTTCACCCTTAAGGTTTTTAAGACTAGGACCAGGAGTCGCTGAGCCTTCTTCAGGGTGTTTCACCTTGCTAAGACTAGGACCAGGAGTCGCTAAGTCCGCTAAGGGGTATTTCGCATTTAAGGTTTTTAAGACTAGGACCAGGAGTCGTTGAGCCTTCTTCAGGGTGTTTCACCTGGATAACCTTGCTAAGACTAGGACCAGGAGTCGCTAAGTCCGCTAAGGGGTATTTCACCCTTAAGGTTTTTAAGACTAGGACCAGGAGTCGTTGAGCCTTCTTCAGGGTGTTTCACCTGGATAACCTTGCTAAGACTAGGACCAGGAGTCGCTAAGTCCGCTAAGGGGTATTTCACCCTTAAGGTTTTTAAGACTAGGACCAGGAGTCGCTGAGCCTTCTTCAGGGTGTTTCACCTGGATAACCTTGCTAAGACTAGGACCAGGAGTCGCTAAGTCCGCTAAGGGGTATTTCACCCTTAAGGTTTTTAAGACTAGGACCAGGAGTCGCTGAGCCTTCTTCAGGGTGTTTCACCTGGATAACCTTGCTAAGACTAGGACCAGGAGTCGCTAAGTCCGCTAAGGGGTATTTCACCCTTAAGGTTTTTAAGACTAGGACCAGGAGTCGCTGAGCCTTTTCGACATTTTATTCATTCGTAACATGTATAAGCGAAAGTAACAATTTCCATTCATTACATTGTTCATCTGGTGGTTACAATTTTGGATAGCTGCTTCTGGCGCGGCCTATGTGGCCTTTTCTCTAGTAGTGAAACTGTTTGAGATTCTGAACGTTCCATGTGCGCGGTATTGCTCGGCCTTCCAAGGTTTCCAAGACATAGCATCCTTTTGGGTTGGCCTCTGTGACTCTGTACGGGCCTTCCCATGTTGGGCCAAGTTTGCCTCGTAGTTCAGCATGGCTTGCTTCATTTTTTCGAAGGACCAGGTCGCCAACTCCAAAGCGTTTCTCTCGGACACGCGCGTTGTAGTACTTCTCTGTTGCCGCTTTGTAGCATGCTTGTCGTATATTAGCTAATTCTCGCTTCTCCTCCAGGATATCCAAATTGAGGCGGAGGTCCTGGTTGTTGTTGTCTTCCGCGAATTCCGTGGTGCGCAGGCTGCCTATGAAGATTTCTGGTGGCAAAACGGCTTCCGTGCCGTACGTCAGTCTGAATGGCGTTTCCTTGGTGGATGTTCGTGGGGTGGTACGGTATGACCAAAGTACCGTGGGTAACTCTTCCACCCAGCGACCTTTCGCTTTCCCCGGTCTTTTCTTTAATCCTGCTACCAATGTTCTATTGGACACTTCAGTCTGACCGTTGGCTTGAGGGTGTGCGACGGATGTAAACTTTTGTTTGATTAGTTTCTCAGCACACCATGTGCGGAATGGGTCTTCCGCAAATTGTAAACCGTTGTCGCTGACTAAGAGTTTTGGGGTGCCAAATCTGGTTAGGATGTTCTTCCACATAAACTTGATCATGTTCTTCCCCGTTATTGAGGCAACGGCTTCTGCCTCAATCCATTTGGTGAAGTAATCTACTGCTACAATGAGGAATTTTACTCGGCCCGGTGCTTCCGGGAACGGGCCGACTATATCGATTCCCCATTGGTAAAAAGGCCATGGACTTGAAATGCTGGTCATGGGGGCCGCTGGAGAGTGGTGGAGCGGTGAAAAAGTTTGACAGGCGACACATTTCTTTGTTACTTCCGTTGCGTCTGCATGGATGTCTGGCCAGTATACTCCCGCCCTGAGAGTTCTTCCGGTGAGTGCTCTGGCTCCTTCGTGTGCTCCAGCGTCACCCGCGTGTATTTCTTCCAACACCGTCTTTCCTTCCTCTGGGGTAATGCATTTTAGCCAGGGCGCTAAGTATCCGCGTCTGTATAGTGTGTCGTTTCGCATTGCATATTGGGGGGCTCTTACTTTGACTTTTCGTGCTTCGGCGTTGTCAGTTGGAAGGAGGCCTTGTGTCAAGTAGTCAATTAAAGGTGTCATCCACGTGGTGGTTGTGCTAATTGGTGCTATTTTCCGGCCATCAATGCTTCTTTCTTTTAGTACTTCTACTAGGACTTCTTTGGATAGGTGGTCGAATGCTGCGGAGGCTAGTTTGCTTAGCGCATCTGCTTTTCTGTTAGCCGCGCGTGGAATTTGTTTGATTGTGAAGAATTCCATCGTTGTTGCAATTCTGTTAACCTCTTCTACGTATTTCTTCATTCGCTGGTCTTTTAGTTCGTAGGCTCCATTGATTTGGTTGGTCACTAACAAAGAGTCGCTATGCGCCAGGAGGTGTTTTACTCCGTTCTCCTTTGCGAGTCGCATTTCGGCGAGCAATGCTTCATATTCTGCCTCATTGTTGGTTGTTTGGAAATCGAATCTAAGTGCGTAGGTGATTTCTTCGCCTTCTGGGCTTGTTAACACTAGGCCTGCCCCCGAGCCTTCTTTGCTGGCTGCACCGTCGGTGTGGAGCATCCATGTTTCCTGAGGCGTGTCTGGTTCTTGCTTTGGGCATTGACTTGTGGCTGCTTCGGCCTCTTCTGGCATTTCTGCCAGAAAGTCCGCTAGTGCTTGGCCCTTGATACTCGTTCTTGGCTTGTAGTCGATATCATGTTCTCCTAGTTCGATGGCCCATTTGTCTAGGCGGCCGGATTTCTCTGGTTTCAGTAGGATTTGGCGAATTGGTTGGCTTGTCAATACTTCAATATGATGGGCTTGGAAATAACGCCTCAGTCGGCGTGCTGCATAGATCAAAGCTAGGACTAACTTTTCTAGTTGTGGGTAACGTAGTTCTGGCCCTTGGAGTGCCCTGCTAACAAAATATACTGGTCTTTGTTGATGTTCTCTTTCCACCGTTAGAACTGCGCTTATTGCGTCTGGTGACGCTGCTAGGTATATGGATAACTTCTCTCCTGGGACTGGGCACGCTAGCGTGGGGAGCGACTTCATTGCGTCTTTTAAACGTGTCAAAGCTGTTTCTGCTTCGTCTGTCCATCGAAAATTGTTTTTGTCAATACAGCCTTTCAGCGTGTTGAACAGCGGAAGGGCTTTCTCTGCTGACTTTGCTACAAAACGTCCCAGGGCTGTGAGTTTCCCACTGAGTCCTTGTATTTCTCGCAAGCATGCTGGTGACTTTATCTCGACGAAGTCTTTTACTTTCTCCGGGTTTGGCTGGATACCTTCTCTCGTGATGTAATATCCCAGGAACTTTCCTTCTTCCACACCGAAGGTGCATTTGGCCGGGTTGAGTTTCATTTGGATTTTGGAAAGCGTTTGAAGGGTTTCTTCAATGTCTTGTAGCAAGGATTGCTCTGCGCGGCTTTTTATGACCATGTCGTCGACATATACTTCAATGTTTCTTCCGATCCGGTCTTTGAACGCCTTGTCGACTAGTCTTTGGTATGTTGCACCCGCGTTTTTTAGGCCGAACGACATTTTTTGGTAACAAAAAGTGCCGTGATCCGTGTAAAAGGCTGTTTTGTCTTCGTCTTCTTGCCGCATGAGAATTTGGTGGTAGCCCTTATAGGCGTCTAGGAAACACTTCCACTTGAATCCCTCCAGCGATTCTACTTTCTGGTCTATCTCGGGGAGTGGGTAACAATCTTTCGGGCATGCTTTGTTTAAATCGGTGTAATCAATGCACATTCTCCAGCTACCATCACTTTTCTTTACCATGACTGGGTTGGCTATCCACGTTGGGAAGAAAGCTTCGCGGACAATACCTGCTTTTACTAACTTGGTGACTTCTGCATTGATGGCGTTGTTGCGTTCTCCTGCTTGGCCACGACGTTTTTGTTTGACCATGTTACTTCCTGGTACAATGTTGAGGTTGTGCTCGATGATTGCTCTTTCTACTCCCACCATGTCCGCTGGCTCCCAGGCAAATACTTGTTTATATTTTCGGAGTAGGGATATCACCTTTTTTCGTAACTCTGCTGGTAACGTGCTTCCGACTTGTATTTTTTGGTCTGGATAATCGTGGTGAATTATTTCTCTACTTTCCTCAGGTTCGTCTCTTGGGCGCTTTCGTTTGCTGTCGATATCTGCGGGTAGCATTATCTGGTAGCACTTAAGTGTCTTCTGCGGTGTAGCCAGGACGGAGGCCACACCAGCGTCCGTTGGGAACTTGATTATACCGTGTAGTGTCGATGCTACGATGCCAAAGTATAGCGCTGCCGGTCTTCCCAAGATGATGTTGTGTTCTGATGGTGCCCGTACTACTGTGAATTCGAGTGTAACTGTTTTCTTTCGCTGGCCGTCATCTATCGTGATGGGCAGGTAGATCATTCCTGTGGGTATGACGCTGTGCCCTGTGAAGCCGGTTAAATTTCCCATCGGGGGACGCAGATCTGTCCTCCATTCCCGCGGCAGCTGGCGGAAGCAATGTTCGAACATGATATCCGCTGCACTACCACTATCGATATGTACGCGGTGAATGATGATATCTCGTATTCTAGCTTGGATGATGAGTGGGTCGTCGCCACTCCATCCTTCTGGCTTCTTGTCTCGGCTGGAAAAGGATATCTGTTGTTCGTCAACATCTGGTGTTTGTTCTCGTGCTCTGCGGTGGTGTTTGTGTATTACTAGAATCTCTGGCCCCTTCTTTGGCGCGTCCATGGGTTTTGTTAGTATATCACTTCTACCGTTTTTTGGGCGAATTGATTTGGCGATGTCATTTAGGTTTCCTCGTTGTATTCTCTGGTCAAGCTCTTTCTTTAGCACAGCACATTCTGCCGTGTCATGCCCGTAGCATTTATGGAATTCGCAGTATTTGGATTGGTCTCTTGGTCGTTCTAATGTTCTTTTCGCCTGCTTGTTCTTGTCAGACACCGCTAAGATGTTTGTTCGCCTATATCTCTGATCGTCTCTGTAATGGTTGTTGTAGGGTTTTTGGGGTTTGCCTCTTCTGAAAGGTTGTCGTCTCTCGCCCGGATATTGTGAGTGGTTTTCCCTGGGCTTTAATGAGGAAGTGGCTGCCGCTTTTAGGTACGATTCTTTGGCAGCCGTCCCTTCTTCCTGGCGTAAGAAGCGTTCTACTCGCTCCTACATTTCTTGCCGAGTAGCTGGTGGTTTCCTAAGAATTTCGTTGATAACGGGCCCGACAATAAACCATGTGTGAAAGCTCCGGTCACCAGGTTATCGTTTTGTCCGGGAACATTTAGCGTTGCTTCGTTGAATCGTTTGAAATATGCTCTAATTGGCTCGCCCTCCAGTTGCTTACACCCAATGATCTCTCGGATGTCTCCCCGATACTTACGTAACTGCATGAAGTTTGAGAGGAATTGCTCTTTGAGCTCCGTAAAGTTTCTGATGCTACCTGGCGTGAGGCTTTTGAACCATGCGTCGGCGTTCCCGTCCAGCGTCGTCGGGAAGTGTGTACACCAGAATCGTTCGTCTAACTTTAGTGATTGCATGTGCCACTCGTAAGTGTCGATATGGCTATCTGGGCAGGTTGTTCCGTTATAGGTTTTTAGGTGTGGTAGCTTGGCCGTGTTAGGCATGTCGTAATCGTGTATTTCTTTGATGAATGGGGATTTATATGCTACAGGAGGAAGCAGGTTTGTACTGTTTGTTGTTTGGATGGGAGATGTGATGGGTTGATATATTGGCGGTTGGGTGTAGAACAGAGGGAGCGTGCTGGTCGGTACGCCTCCTAAGGATGAAACGGGTGTGTTTACTGGCGCTTGTGTAAAGCTTGTGAATAGTGGTGCTACCGTTGGTTGGGATGGTTGGAAGAAAGGGGTGGTTGAAGGGGTGAACATTGGTGGTCCTGTTGAAGTTTGAAATGGTGTGAAAGGGTAGCTAAACGGTATATACGGCGGCGGCGTACTGAAGGGTACGTGTGTTATAGTCTGTTGGAATGACGATGAAGTGACTGGTGTTTGGGGGATCAAAGGAGGTACTAGTGGGGCAGTCCTTGATGGTGATGGTGTTGTTGATAGTGTTTCTATCGATATTGGGCCTAACGGTAACATTGAGCGTATGGGACTTGTAGGGATGTTACCGTCGCTGGTTTGTCCTTCAGTCGTCATTGCCGGAGATTAGAGTGGTGGTTTCTTGTTGTGCGTCACAACACGGATGGCGCCAATGATGCGAAGTCGTGTACTCAGTCGTCTGAATCTCACCTTGCGGGTGATTCTGGTCGTCTTGGGTTTGATCTGCAACCACAATCACAAAGGAAATGGCAACGTCAGCCGTTTTCCGGGAGGAGGTCCCGGGAAAACGCTCCGATGCCTAAGTCAGATCTCCGGCAAGTTTAGTGTGTATTGGAAGGTTAGGGTAATTTGTGTGCGATCCCCTTACCGGATGCCCTGTAAGGGCTTTTATACGCCTTGCCCTGTCTGGCTGTGGCCGACAGGATCTTTGCTGTGGCAGGAGGGGACCAAGTCGTCCGTTGGCAGTACGACCCACGTCCTTCGCCGCGCCCCTATTGGCGCAGACCGGCCGGATGGGGCGCGCACGATCTTTGTCAGACCTGGGCGCCACGCGTAGGTCGAGGGGCATGGCGCCAAATACAGTTCACGCTGGTCATTCCAGCGAGTGCGTCGTTAGTGAGCTGGAGTGAAGTTCTCCAGGAGAGATCTCGCCAGGGCGATTTCTCCGTTGGCTGGAAGGGTCTTCCTGGCGAGGACCTCCCAGCGGCTGGCGAGTTTGGAATGCACACGGGTGTTCTGGAAGACGCGTCAGCGGTTGCCAGATGGCACGCTATATATATATATATATATATATATATATATATATATATATATATATATATATATATATATATATATATATATATATATATATATATATATATATATATATATATATATATATATATGAACAAAATTCCTATAAGGAAGAAGAATGCCATTTAATTGGGGGAAAACAGAAGAAAACGGGTTGGGTTTTAAAAAAAATTATAGACAAACCTAAGGACTGTATGAAAGGGTAAAGAATAAATACTGAGAAGTAATATGAAGTGTCTCCCAGGGACAACCAGGGAATTAAAGTATGATCACTAAGAGCTGTAATCAAACATGTTGTTATGAAATAAAAGTAAAATACTTAATTAAGTATTAGATAAGAAATCAAAGACAGGAATGGAAATCTAAGGATAGGAAGTCGTGATTTTCAAACCTGAAGGAAACATGATAAGTAAATGCATTTAATGGTCGGAACAAATAATTAAGTCATAAGTACAATGCTATAGAGAGAACTATAATATAGTAAGTTACCTCGATGGGAAAGACATGGAAAACTATTAAAGGTTGTGAATATTTTGCATTATTATAAAACGACTAAAAGAAAATGAATTGAGTAATGGAGGTTGAATGCCTAATCAACTGATAGGCGAGAAATTAAAGACAAAGTAAACGTTGAAGATAATGAGAGGGATATAAAGAAAGTTATTAAAGAAAACGGTAATGAGAAAAATGGTCGTTGGGATCAGATTTGGTAATCATATAAAATAAGTATAAGAAGAAGTGTTAATGGTAAAAGGGTAACCGAAAGAATGTGAGAATGGTGACTGAAATAATATGAGGAAAGAAATAAAATTAAATATCTTGATAAGCATCAGAAAAAGAATCAAAGAAAGAATAAGAACGATAATAAACAGACAAGAAGTTACCCTTTCCGTATATGAATGAATATAATTAGCAAAAGTATCCGAAGATTGTGAGAAATGGCCAGTACATGGTTAGTAATGATGAAACATAAGAAAGGGTGTATATGTATATATGTGTATAAATATAAAAGAATAAGTAAGTTACGGGACATATATAAAAGTATACGGGTGATTATGGAATAGGTACCTTAATTAGAATACTATAAAATGTGAAGCATAAGAGTGAGATAAATTTTTAACGTAAGAAAAAAAAAGAACACAAGATGAAATTAAGAAATTGAACATTGGATTGAAAATATTTAAATGCATGTTAGTAAAAAGATCGAAACGATGAAAATTTATCAACGAGTAATATTGATGAATTGAGTATTGAGTCAAGTAATTGATATGGGACAAAAAGGGATGAAGCACTTAATTTGGGTTTTTAAAATAAAAGAGAATCAAGTATATGTATACGTGTACATTATACAATTAAGAACTTGTACATATGTGCTAAGAAGTTGTTAAGAAAATGAGTTGTATATCATTGACAAGTTAGAATCATAATAAGACTAAAAGCATATAAAGTTGGTCATAAATTTTTGACAGCTTTGACTTTTATAAGAGTCAAACTTAGAATATGTCCATAAAATTATTTGAAGTATGTATGAAGTATATTGAAATTGAGCTTGTAATTATACAATACTATATGTAATAAACTAGAAACACCAAAGAATCAACATGGTAAAGTCGGGGTGCTAAGTGGTAATCAAGAGGTAAAAGAGAAACAAAATTTATTTGTAAAGGTCTAGAGTGGGACAAGAGTTTGAGAATTGATTTTTGTAATCAAGAAGTTAATAAATATGGTTTGTGAAATTTAATTACACCACAAGATGAGAATGTCATGAAAAGTGTAATGAGCATGAAAACGTGAATGATCATATACAAGATGTATGAGACATTATAAGTTGTATGAAAAATGGAATCAACCATGGTAAACAATTGAAATACTGGTAGAGGAAGAATAAGTAAGGGATAAAGTGCTAAATTAAGCACTAGGGTGAGAAATAACAATTACGAGAAAGTATTAAAATATAAAGTATTAAGATGAGAATGGTACACGGGGTACCCAAAACGAATGAAAAGTATAATTATAGAAGTATTGTAAGCAAATTGAAGAACGAGAAAGACACGATTATAAAAATAAGTATAAGGAGTAAACGAGACCGAAATGTCCTAAATAATAAAGAAGGATGAAAGAAAAAAAATCTAGTTTGCTAATATGTGGAAATGTGAAGTAAAGGGTGATATAGACTAAGAAATTGCGAAAGTATTGCATATAATTTACATGAAACGAGTAAGAGGTATGTGAAACTGAGATTTTGTAAATTATGGAATAAGAATGAGGGTAACGTTTGAATTACTGATAAATCAAGATACAAAAGTACTATAAGTATCACGAGATACAAGATATGTATTCATGAGAGTAACTCATGTGAATTAAAGGGGAGGAAGATAATAACATGATGAAAATGTATGAAATGTAGTATAAAACTAAATGGATCCTATAATTATGTGGTAAGGGTGATGAAAGTGAGAGTAATGGAATTTGATAGCAACAATGGGTTAACTCCAATAGTAAAAATTGTATAAAACTATAAGGCCAAAAAGAATATATTATACATAAAATGACATCTAAGGATATCTAGTTACTCAATACAAAAGGCGGTATGTCGTTTTGGCTCCTCGAAAGTGAGAAATGCGAATTCATATGAGAGGTGTACTGTTTCGACAGATTCTGCCTCAAACCGAAAAGTGAAGATGTAAAGTGTAGTAAAAAGGAAAAGAATACATCATTTCTTATAAGTGATAATAAGATGGAGGTTGTTAATTGAAAAAAAGAAGAGTGAAAATAAATAAGTAATATTAAGTGAAGTATGAAAAGTGTGAAAAAAAGGGGTTTATTTAAGTAAGTGTCCATCAAGGGACAAAATTTTACAAAGAAAAGATTTTGTAAATTTACGATAATTATATGTAATGGACTTTGGGAAAAAATTTTAAGTAAAGAATGTAATGAGTATAATTCCATGTGTTCTAATAAAGACATGGGGAAAAAATTACAAAGAAAAATGCTATTTTTGATAAAAGAATGGAAGTATAAAACTATTTTGTAAAGTGGGTTTTACTAAGAGAATTGGTATATAAATGAAATGAGAAAAGAAGGAATGTAACAAGGAAATAGGGTATGTAGTATGAATGAGTAACTAAAGAGTTGAGAAAACAGTTGTGAGGATCACAAGGGAGATTTTGCTCACTTGATAACAATATTATAAGCATTTCAAGTAATATAAGAAACGAGAGTAATGTAACTAAGAAAGTATTTTGGGTATTTAAATAAATGAAAAGATTCGAGAGAAATATTCATATTATGTAAATTGTGAGAAGATTCCGAGGACGGAATCCTCTTAAGGAGGGGTGATTGTAAGAACCCAAAAAATAGTGATAAAAGTATAAAATGAAAGTATATGAAGTATTGGTTGAATTGTATCTTAATAATAGAATTTTTGTATAAAAGAGCAATAAAGGGGTATTTTGGTAATTTTCAGTTCTCGTGGTAAAATGAAAATAATCATATTTTCAGTAAGGATGATATATATAAACTACAATAAAGTTATAAGAATGTAGTGAGGATGTTGGAAATGTAAAAGTGAGAAAAGTACAAAAATAACCAAAAAGGGTATTTTGTCATTTTGAAATATTTAACTTAAGAATGAGATTTAAGAGTGTTAAAATGTCCAAAAGTGCAAAATAAGTTTATAAGTGGAGTAAAGTTATAAAATGTAAAAGTTCCTACGATCTAAACCTGTTATGTGTTATTTTGAGAAAAATGGTAAAAAGGGTAAAATGGTCATTTGTTGCATTATAGACTGAAATGAAAAATAATTTTTGTGATGTGGGGCAAATATGCAAGGAAATGAACTTTGTGTAATAAAACTAGGACTTTGGTGCCAAAATGCAGAAAATTAGAACTTGAGGGTTAGAAATGAAAATATGGAAGTATAAATAGGCTAAGTATCTCCAAACTCTCCAGAAATTTACAGATGGTTCGGGAGAGAGAGCCCATAGGAGTAACTTCTGGAAGTTTATGGAAGATTGAAGTTGTAACTTGGAATTGAAGATTTAACAAGCTCAAACAAGGTTAGTAATCCAATTTTCCAACCTAGCTCCTCGTGTGTTCTTCACGGGATAAGTTGGAAACTGAAATTTTAATTGGAGTTCATATGGTTTTAATGATTTCTAATATCATACACATCTCATGAACTAAGAAACATGTTAAAATCAAAAGATATGGTTGAATTGGGGAAAATCATGATTTTGGCCAAGAACCCTAGTTCACGGGTCCTTGTGATCAAAGATGATTTTAGTGACTAAAGTGAGTTTAATAAGCTAGAATAGATGAAAGAAACTAGTATTGATAGTTAATTTGAAGTAATTTTAGTTTTTGGGATCAAAACCTTAAAAATGGAATTTTCATGAATTTGGATGGAATCAGTGATTCCATGGTTAAAAGACATGTTTAAATGATACGTTTTGGTCCTGGAATGAGTCTAAAATGATTAAGTGAGTCATAAAGAACTTAATATGAGAAACTAGTGAATTACAGGACAAAAATCAGACTAAAACTGGTCTCTGCAGGTCATGCACGAGTCGTGCCTTTTAACCCTTGGGTTTGCACGAGTCGTGCACTACCTGGGAACAAAAGAAAGTCATTTTTAAAGGAGCACGAGTCATGCTCTCTGTAGTGCAAAATATGCACGAGTCGTGCTCCCAAAGCAGTAGCAAAATAAGGTGCAATTTGATGTTAGGCTTATCCATTTGATGTCCAATTGATACCTTAAGGATAATATGATATAAAAACATGGAAAATAATGTTAGATTGAGTGTATGACTTTACAAGGGTATAATGGGCAATAATATACCATGTAAGTGATAATTAAAAATAGCAAAGAAGAGGATAAGTGAAGTAATGAATGTTACAACCATATTGTGATATGAGTCTAATGGGATCTGAAATCAGTGGTATATGCATACCGTTAAAGTATAATATGTTATTAATAAAATGTGAATAAACTCCTTAGGTACTTAAGGAGTAAAAGATCATGAATAGGAGGGACGAGGAAAAGGATGGTTCTAGTTAGACTTCTCTAACTAGTCAAGGTGAGTAATGTGTGGATTTTTCGAGTACATAGCAAATGGGTTTTATATAAATAAATGAATTTTATATAAAATGAATTTTATTAAAGAATGTTTTGGGAGTCAAAATGGTTTTATGGAAATTGAAATGATTAACGAAAATGAAAATGATTTAATGGAACTGGAAATGGTTTTGTGAGATTGGAAAATGATGCCTATGAAATGGTAAGGATAATGTATACAAAAGGGTAAATGAGAAATACAAGAAAGGAATAAAGTAATTGAGCCCTGTTGATGAGTTGAGAAGTATCCGGATAAAGACCACGGCCTACTGCGGTAGGGGTGGCAAAAAGACACTACCGTTAAGTTGGAATCTAATATCTCCTCTTCCCATCACATCTAACTTTGCGTTGTTTCCCAGTTTCACCGAATGCCTGAACTTCTCATCTAAATCAGAAAACCATGCCTTGTTGCCACTCATGTGGTTGCTGCAACCGGAATCAAGAAACCACACGAGCTTTTGCTTGTCTTGCATTTCATCAACCTGGACCATTAGAACCATCTCCTCGTCTGCTTCTGCTTCTACATAGTTTGCACTTTTCTCCAACTCAG
This sequence comes from Cichorium intybus, assembly GCA_023525715.1. Taxonomy (NCBI): domain Eukaryota; kingdom Viridiplantae; phylum Streptophyta; class Magnoliopsida; order Asterales; family Asteraceae; genus Cichorium; species Cichorium intybus. The sequence goes on along the minus strand of CM042014.1, from coordinate 36,422,504 downwards.
GACATTCATATTGAAAATGTCCAAGTTTAAAGCACCGATGGCATTCCATCAAGGCCTTATTAAATGGTTCTCTCCTTCCTGTTCTTCCTCTTCCTCGATACCCACCTCGATACTCGCCTCTTCTTCCTGACCATTGTCCTGTTTTTCTTTCCTCAGCAATCTTTAGTACCTGCTCTTCTTCTTGTTGTCCAATCACTCTTTGCTCTTGAACCAGTAGGCTGCTGTGCAGTTCATCGATGGTCATTGTATCAAGGTTGGTTGATTGTTCGATAGAACATACAACATAGTTATACTTAGGAGTCAACGATCGAAGTATCTTGGATACAACATTGTTGGATGTAAGCACGTCCCCATTTGCCTTCATCTTGTTGTCAATAACCAAGGTTCTTGCAAGGTAGGCATCAACTCTTTCGCCTTCCTTCATGCTTAGTAATTCATACTCCTTCCTTAGAACCTGTAACTGTACACGTTTCACCTTTGTAGAGCCCTCATACTTTTGTTTCATAGAATTCCAAATGTTCTGTGATGTACTCTTGTCTAGAATGGTCTCAAGAATTTCTCTGTCAATGGACTGAAACAGGAAGTTCTTGACCTTCAAGTCCTTCAGTTTAGCTTCATCTATCAAGCGCTTTTGTGCCTCACTTGCTGCAGAGTTTCCCATTGGCATGGCAGGAATACCATCTTCAATCAGCTGCCAAAGCTCTTTGCTTCTTAGGAAGTTTTCCATCAACATAGACCGGTGGTCATAGTAACCATCGAATCTAGGAATGGAAGGTTGCACAAACTTATCTCCAGATGCCATGCTATTTCAATACTCTTTCTTGTATTTCCTGATCTGCAATCACTTTCTCACTTATCTCTCGTGTTTCAATCAAAATTCTGCTAATTCGATTGGTAGGCCTTGTGGCTCTGATACCAGATGTTAAATCTAAGTCAATCAGAGGCAGAAGGATGCGCACTTTTATTGATAATCAAGATAGGCATTTATAGCCTTTACAAGAAACGACTAAGCAAAAAAGAAGGAACAAACTAGGAACATTTCAAAAAATAAAGCTAGTCACTTCTGTGATATCTAAACCCACCAGAAGCCTTATTTCTAGGAAGACTTAATCCAACAGATGACTAAGCCTCAACATATCTATAAAAACTCAACACGTGTCTACAAACATAAACACGTGACTAAGCCACTAAATCCCAACACACAACTTGGTTGATTTTAATTTGTGGGAATTGCGCAGTTGAATCTGTTATGCTATTCTCCTTGGATCCTACACTAATTAGGTAGCGGTTGCATACATAGCACGTAGGGATGAGCAAAAACCGACCCAGAAACCGAAAAACCTACAAACTGAGACCGAAAAAACCGAACCCATATAAAAAACCGATGGGGTGGGTTTAGAAATTAAAAAAAACATGTTCAGACCGACCCAAAATAACCGAACCGACCCATCCTTTGAAAACCCATAGAAAAAAACGATCCATCCTTTGAGCAAACAGTATTATTATTCAATATTGAATAATAATTAGTTCTGTCAATTCTACATATATGATTTATGAGGTAAAGTAGTATTGAATAATAACACTGTTTGCTCAAATTTCATATGTACGACGAAAGATTAATGTGAAAAGGGTTCACCGGCGGGAAATACGATAAGACGGCAGCAATCTCCTTCTATTTAGTATTGCCGGGGAAAAAGCCATACTTTAGTGGAAGTAGCCGAGAGACTGGCTGAAAAGATATATGCAAGAAATAATTACAAGCATATAACTATCATATAGTTTTTTTCTCCTTAAGCATGTAATAGAAAATAAAGTTATGAAATCAATGGTTACAATGCTTTATTTCACAAATTCCTAACACAGCCACATATTTACTTCATATTACCTTAACAAATTTACAAATTGAATGACTAAACCTAAGGTGTTTCATTTTTATTTGTATGAACATAACAAATCGGTCACGGATCATGTTGTTAAAATATCGGGCAGTGCGGGCGAATGTGCCCCCATAACCTTCCCTCCAACATCAGGGAAGTTCTCAAATCCGGGCAGTGAGGTCACATTTCCGTCACCGTCAACTTGTAACGGATACCTTAAAATATGACCTTCCAACGTTGTAAACTTTTCATTTGTATATCGTTTCCAGTTATCTTCCGCTATTTTATTAACAGTATTCACACACTCCAATGTTTCTGGCTCCGCGTAGCATTTCTTTAATGCTCCTAACTGCTCAGCCCACAACGACATTCTATAACCGTACACCTGACAATTTGTAGAATTTTAGAAAAAGTTATTTATGAAGATAAAAAAATTGATAAATGGTTGTATTTGTGGTGACATGACACACCTGTCCATATGGGTGTCGTTTTTTTGCTGCCCACGTGTGATGGGGTTGATATGAACCCATGGCTATTTCCGTGTCTTTTGAACCGGCTAAAGATCTTTGATTAATGTTGGCGGATCCCACGATTACGTACTCATCATCCACGATCATTCCTTTAGCATGCACATAAATCATGAATCTCTTGAATTTTTGCGAATCTGACACCTGTAACACAATAAAAACTGTTAACGAAATATAAAAGAAAAACGTACGAATTAAGTGAAAAGAAAAATATAGGCTATAGAATGGATGAAATACCTTGTCATCTATAAATAATTGATTCATTTTAAAAGGTAATTCTTCCCGTTTCCCAAGGCAGTAGAAATTTAAATAGTCTTGAGGGTGTGCATTTAGTTGCATGGACTTAATTTCTCGTGCAACAACGTTGTACATCATTTGCATTGTCTGCCTCTGTAGATCACAACATTTGGAAGTCAATATACATTGAAACATGTATCTTTATATTTTGCTTTAAGTTGGAACCATTTTTGTGATATGAATTTTAAGAAATCAAATAATACCTGCCAATAGAGAATCTCTTGTACGGTAGCGGATGTTGGGACCCCTTCAGGCCACATTGGTATCACAACATAAACCGCAAATCTCTCTTTCTTTCTAATCTTACTTGCGATCTTTTGAGCCAATTCCATAGGGATTAAATTATCAGCTCCTAAAAAGATGCATTTCAAACTTCATTAGAAAATTTAATTATTAAATTATTTATCACGTACACTTTCATTAGAGTATTTGAAACATACCTGCATTTTCATATGACCATGCATATGATGATCCAATGAAATATTGATTTTCTATGTAAATGAAATGCTGAGCTGACCGGATCGCTTGAATATATGCTGTTTGAATACTCTTGTCTATCACCATATTTTTTGCAGTAATAAGATTCTGAAAAAATAAAAACAGAGTACTAAGTATTATATTCGTGTTTAGATTAAAAAAAAAAAAAAGCTTCAATTTAAAACCTGTGCCTCAGCTACGTCCACAGTTTTTGGAAACCCTTTCAAAGATCCAGAATCAATAGACCGAAAAATCTACAAAGTAAGAAAAACCCATGAATTTTATGTAAGGGAATTTTTTAGGAGGTTGATGAAGTTTCTAACCTGCACGTGCCAGTTTTCGGGGTCGTCTTCACTGGACACGTGTAATAATGGATCATCTTCAGGAACAATAGTGTGATCTCCGTGTTCTGGAACGGGATACTTAGGGCTAACAATTCATGAAATTCGGTCGATTTTTAACAATGCGTCATCTTGCCAATGAGCCATTCTTTTAGCGACTAATGCAAATTCACGCCATCTTGTAGCTTTCCTCCATCGTTGCTCAAAGTTTAGAAGAACATCATATGCAGCAGGACCATCGATTTTGCAGTGTAAGTCATGCCATGGCTGCCTTGGGGCCTTTGTTCCTGCCTAATTTGTATAAAATACATTTGATTGCTATCAGAAATTGTAGAATCTGAGAGGTAGATAGAAGAAGAATGGTTGCAGAAATGGAAGGTGGGATGAAATGGTAACTTACAGGGACCGTAGGTTGGTGAAAGTCGTCTCTGAATACAGTGTCGAGATCGTTGAATAACCTATGTTCAGGTGTGTCATATCGGCCATCACAGAGATCAAGGCCGCCTATAAATGCTGTAATCTTTCTGTTATTGCCGTATGATTGTGTATCCACCAGTACACATTTCTGATGGTGTGTAAAAGCACCTCCAACCACCTGCTGTTTAAATAGGCCAAGTTTACCGCTTCCATAGCGAGGTGAAAGGACACATTGCACAGATGAATGCTTGAAGAACTTCTTGGTTTCTTCATCATGAGTTTGCATTACGCCAGTCTGAATCGATTACGAATCAACACCATTGAACAATCGGAATTCTAAATTATAGATTGATTTTGTCATTTTGAAATCTTACCGTGTTAACGAAGAGCGTGCTGTGGGAAGTTTTATCGTCCCAAACCAACAACAAAACCCTAACCCCTTCTTCAGACTTATACTTGAGCAATTCGCCAAGAGTCAGGTCACCACCTCTGGGTAATTGTCGAGTAGGCTCTCTGATTAGTTTGATTTTGTGGAAAATGGACCAACCGACGATGTATATCGTATGATGAGCGGATGATATAGCTTCACGTATATTTTCCCAACACGAATTATGCTCATAAAATTTACCCCCATCCAATTCAATCTTAGGCATCTTAGATTCAGGCATGATGTGAGCATCCTGGTATAGTGTCACCTGAGAACCTTTTCTCACCGGAAAATATGTGTTCCGGACGCCTTTTGACTCCGGGTCACCAGCAATGCCGTGCCTGTAAAGCGGATTTGTTTCACACGGCACAAACTTCATTTCCAGCCTCAGCGACGAGTCCTTGCGTGAATTTTTCAGAGGGAACCAGCCAGAGATCACTTTTCCGGTAGCGATCTCCTGCCCCGGGATGTGAACGATTCCCAACAAGTCAGCTCCGAAAATGTCATCGTCTTTGACTTCGAACTCCAGGTGAACAAGCTCGTGAGCTAACGGAATATTGAACCGCTCGTTCCACCTTGGGTTTCTGGAGTTTTTCAACACACGCGTACGTGCGACCGCTGCTTGAGGCACCGATACTTTGACGTAAGGATCGCTGGCAATAATCTTCCGGCCGCTGGAACGCAGTTTCTTGTCTGGGGATCCAGTGGTAGAGGTGTCTTCCGGGCAAGAATCAAAGGAAACGCAACGGAGGATGTGGCCAGTGACTACATCCATATTCGGTAAGTTTTGAGCTTCGATAACTTGGAGATATAAATCACCATGTAAGAACACAACCTTTGGTGAAGAATTATCCGCCATTTTGCAATTTGAAAGACGAAATAAACAAATCGAACAGATTCAATGTTTAAAACGATCTATGAACCACAACACGAAAATATTTTGCACAGATTTCAACTACTTTTCTGTGCAGATTTGGCTCGGTGGCTAATTAAACAGAGGGGAGCTGAAAACAATGGCGTCGCACGATGCGTGCGCGCCAAAACTAGCTAGGTACTGTTGTAATGGAAAATCTCTGGGAGGTGTTGTATTTATAGGAGTGTACTTTCGGTTAATTACAGAAAACACCTTTCGTATTTGTGGTTGCTTCCAAAATAGTTGGATACACAAGTATTTTAACAATGGATAAAAATACAAAGTTGTAATCCAAGTTTGTAATATATTTAAATAACTCATGAAAATGTAAAAACATACGTCCCATACGTCCCGAGATGTGTGCCAACTCTTGACTAATCTGGACCGTTCATTTTAGGGTCGAAACGTGTACTTCAATGGACTTAATGTCCCATGGTTTTTCAATCAGAAGTTCAGAACATATTCTATAATCTCACAAAATAGGACCACTAGAAATATTTAATTCGTATATGATTTAACAAAAAGTATCGGCTAATTAAAAAAATGTAGGTGTTTTAACCCATTAACTCATGTAACATACTTTTTGACATTTAGTATAATAAAATATATATCCCTTTATCTAAAGATTACAAAAAGTAGATAAAGATGATAAGGTTTTAAGATGAAATAGTTATATTATCCATTAAATTATAAATAACTATATTTTATTGAATTAAGTTATCAAAAAGTATATTATATGTATGGATAAAGTGGGTCAAAAATTGCGTGAATCATTTCGTAGTTAACATAAAAGTTTATATAAATATAAGAAAAATGGAAGTAAAATTAAGAAAACTTGTTAACCTAAAATCATCGTTACACATATTTAATAATCGTTGTTAATAAGCACAACGATTAACGTAAATGTGATATACTTCCAAAAAGAGGTCACATTCTTTTTAAACAATTGTTATGCCTTTTTTGGAGTGCAAAGACTAATTTAAAATCGAAAATTTGTTTGAATTCACATTTGAGTGGAAGATCTTGAATATGTTGCCAAATCTTCCATGAATATCATTATATAACTAATTTCTTCTCCGCAAAAGGGATGCATCCATTTTTATTTCATATTGATCTTTGATAATTGTAATAGTTACTTTTTCAATGAGATTCAAACCCATATGTACCTGTAATTACGTCATACATCTAACACATGACAAGTAAATTGCAAAATATCAGGAACAAGAGGTGGTGGAAGACTAGAAATAATCCATTTTTGATCAACGACTTGATTGGATGTACTGTGTAGTGCTTCCTATATTTTCATATCACATGTCAAGTTTCATTTTTAAAAAACGGAAGTAGAACGTTAAGTGACAACATGTGATGCAATGTCGTTTTCAATAGTTCTTTTGTAGTAGCCTAGGGTTTGGCTTTGGCTTTTTTCCTTCTTTTTTTTGAACTCATGACCTCCTTGTTAGTAATCACCTTGTTAGCCAAGTAGTCTAGCCCCAACTTATAAACTTAATAGTGTAAACTTAATAATGACTGACAAAATTAATCCACTTGCAATAAAGTAAATTAAATTCTTCTCAAACTTATTTATGTCATTAACCTTTAGTCAAAGGTGGTATTTATCAATTTATATTAAAATATCCTTATAATTAAATTAGTTTTCAATTTAAACTCTCACGTCTTAAATTTTTTGTCCATGAGAAAAAATATATATAATCTTTATTACTTGTTTTTTATTCTACATGATAAAAATTTCATTTTATATTTTAATAAATAGAGATGTGAGTATATGGATCGGAAAAACCAAATCGAACCCAACTGCAAATCGACCGAAACTGAATATACAATTTCGGTCCGGTTTTCAGTTTTTAGAAAATGTTAATTCGGTTTCGATCCGGTCTCCGGACCATGCTTACCCCTAACATTACTTTTGATCATAAAAAATTGAACCGAACCGAAAACTTACATAACCGAACCGAACCGGGACCGAATATACACATTCGGCTCGGTTTCCGGTTTTAAAAAAATACTAATTTGGTTACAGTCCGGTTCGAATAGGTTGGGTGTCTATGTAATGCGGCGAGAGCTAATAGGTTGGGTGGGTGGGTGGGGGGAGATTTGACAATTGTCTCGTTCGTTCATGTCACGAGTAATAGCGGCGACACATGTCACCGGTAAAGACCTATATTGTCGTCAGCAAAGACATTAGCGCCGACATGTCGCCAGTAAAAAGTTGCCGCTAAATAAACGTCACTATTGGTCAAATGTTGTTGGTAAAATGTTGCCGCTAATACACATCGCCGCTATTGATGTCGTCACTAATGTTTGGCCTATCTCCGGCGATGACGATCACCGACAGTACATGTTGGCGGTAATGTTTAGTGGTGTGGTTGGTGATGGCTGTTTCTGGTGGTTTTCCGATGGTGGTGGCGGTACAGTGTCGGCAACAGACGGTATTTCGGCGATAGTATTGGTCATTTAAACGAAACAATATTATCAAATGTAATATAATATTGTCTAATAAGATATATTATGTATAAATATATACGTATTGACATTCTATACTAAAAACCGCATCGTCGGTTTTGTACCGGTTTCGGTTTTTAACGGCATAATATGTCGGTATTCTGTAAGAAATTTAACGCGCTAACAAACACACTTAAAAGTAGTTTAACTTTTTATAGAAAAAAACTTTAACAAAATGTCATATAAAATATTATAATATTATATTTGGTTTGTATTTTATTTACTAGTTTATAAAGCTATTATTTGACACAAATTTTAAATAATCTATAAAATATCATTCCTATGAAAGTTGAGGGGCATATTTAAAAAAAAAGAACTAGAATCTCTTTTTAAGAATAACCGATTTGCAGATAATTACACTAACATAAAGTAAATCCTTAAATATATATAAATAAATTAAATGGTCAAAAGGATTTGTTGGAATAGAATTAGGGTCAAACGTCAAGTCATTCTTTAGCAAATGTCAAGTCATTCGTGTAAAATGAAATTCTATCCGTGCGAATAGAATTACCCTTTTCCTTAACATGCCAAAGATCTAAAAGATACGATTGTAAGTTTGATGTATGATGCTTCACCTACACCTAACAATCATCTGAGAAATCAAATCATTTAGTTCTTTTTAATTAAATTGGTCTAAAAAATAAAACAAAAAACAATCAGATGATGCAAAAAGAAACAGATGGCCTTGATTTGAATCAAACCATTGATAATATCTAATCTCTAACATGTTAAATGAATCAAAAAAAAAAAAAAAAAAAAAAAAAAAAAAAAAAAAAAAACGTTGATAGTTTATCTTTTAACACCAAATTGTTCACTAATGGGCTATACGCTTGTATGTAAGTATGTTGGTCGGGTAACTTATTTATTTTGGTTTATAGATTATAATTCGACAATACAAACTACGCTATATCAATAATCAAACTATCCATATAAATAATCGAGAATAGAAGACGTATTAGCATAATTTAATTTACAAAATATATTAGATCAATTTATCCATGTTTGTTAGTTGGTGTTATAACTTATAAATCAGCGTTTGGGATTTCCTGTTGCTAGTACCCATTAACAAAGCTAAAGTTTCCAAAAAAGACTATCACCGTGCAGGTGGGCACCTTGAGAACTTTACACAAAATAGCCCAAATATTGCAAAACACATCTGTTAATGCTATTTTGAGTTTAAGCCTTAATTGAGAACTTTGAGGTGAATGTGTGTGGCGATTTAGTAATAAACTCAATTCTTGAGGGGACTTAAGTGAAATTACTGAAAGATGTAATCAACTAGTTATTTCAGTTTTGATTTAAATAGATAAGGAATTATTTGGTGATGGGTGTGAATAGAAGGTGAAAGCCTTCTAAGATTTTGATGGTGATCAGGGCTTGAGAGTTTTTGGAGAGAAAATTGTGTAGGTAATTATGAAACAAGAGAAATTAATGGGGAAAATTGATTTAAGGAATATTGAGTATCATTTTGTACCGCTCAAAGAAGGCACCAAGGTGAGATTTTTATATTTATTAAAGGTTTTTTAATTTAGACATTCTAGACAATCTACACATGTGGTGGGATCATTTGGGACTTGAAAAAATATGATCCGTGCATAAAGCTTGATGAAAGTTCTGTTGCTAGTTAAATATCCAAAATACCACTCAAAACTGACAAAAAAAGAGAAATATTTTGGATAAAAAAATGTCTATCACTATATTGGAGGATTACAAATGGGGAAAATTTTGTATTTGCTCTGCAATTAGTAATAATTAACCATCATTAAGCAAGCACTTTGACTTGAAACCTATAGGTATATGATAACATCAGAAAAATAAGATAGATTGTTTGTATTGAGAATTGTGAGCCAATAGGCACACCTTCACTTCATGTATATGCAAGATCAACTGACATTTCCATTTCGGTAACTAAACATGTGCACAACATATCATTCCATTCCCACTAAACTTGTCTCATAATCAATCATCATCCTTTAACTTGCTTTAAATTCTACTTAATCACCAAGTTTTATGTCGATTATAGATAGCCTACTTCTCAAAATTTAATCAAAAATAGTCTATTTACAGAAGGATTTAACCATTCTATCCTTTTTTGCCTATGGTGACAAACCTAGATACAGGCAATTAGGACAAGAAAACACCCTTCCCTCATCACGTAAAAAGGGCTTTAAATCACACTGGGACGATCGCACAAAAGAACGTGATCTAAATCAAAACAATCTCAATAATAGTTGGCACACAGGAGGCCGAGTGACATAGATAGGTGTAAGTTGCAGAAATTCATGATCGCATAACAAGTGTACAGCATAAAAACTTACCCTTGCGATAGAATCTAGAGAGCATCATCAATCAATCAACAGTCTTCATAAACCCTAATTTCCTACCACGGGTGGCCATAATTTTGAAATCGTCACCATTACTTTCGTACGGATTAAACGAAACAAACACCTTTCGACTGTAATTCGATCCTTGAAAGAAGATTAGGTTGTCATTACTGAATTGTTGCAGGGGGCAATTAAAGAAGCAAGGGTAAAAAAATGGATTTAGATGCGTCCCACATCGGAAAGAGCATGTCAAAGGAAGGGGGCTAGTGTATTATAAAAGGAGTGGGAGGGATAGTTACAAAAGTATCTTTGCGCTTGGGGCAATGACGCAGCTAATGAGGTAATAACCGAGGCGCGTCAATTGCTGGTTGAAAACTATTTCCAAACCCCCTCCTTGGCCTTGGGTCTCCCTTGGCCATCGAGAATTTCTGGAAGGACTCCCTTCATTGGGTAAAGTCCTACAATTTTTCAGTAACAAAATTTTGGTTCTGCCATTTCTCATTTCTGAATAGACTTAAGAGAATTATTGATTTATTCTTTAATACAAACATAAACAAGTTATATGGTATTTCAGTATTCAAATATTATTTCCTCAACAAAGTAATTAAGTTTTGTATATTTGTTAGGGCTGGCAAATATGTACCACGGAAAACCAACCAACATGCTACCAACCGAACCAATAAAATTGGTAGCCAATATGTTTGGTAGCCAACATGTTTGGTTGGTAGTACCGTACCAATTAAGTAAACATGGTACGGTAATGGTATAAAATTTGAGATACCACGGTAGTACCGTACCAACCAATTCATATATATATATATATATATATATATATATATATATATATATATATATATATATATATATATATATATATATATATATATATATATATATATATATATATATATATATATATATATATATTTGTGTGTGTATAACAAAATCATATTTCAATAGTCATTTAGCCACATTAGTCGATACTACATAGTTATTACCACATTAAATTTAGAAATTAAAAATTTACGAAGATGTTATTTCAATAAAAGTCTTTAAAAAATTAAAATAATTACATAGCTAATTTCTTGGTATATACCATTACCAACTTGTACCAACCAAACTTGTTGGTAACCAAACAAGTTGGTACCAAGTATAATTGGTATGGTTCTGGTAGCAAAAATTTTGTACCAACTATAGTTGGTACGGTACACGGTTTGGAGAAAAAAGAATTGGTACCGTACCAATTCCACCCCTAATATTTGTGATGTAACTATTATGTTTTTATTAGTTTCTAGATTATTCAATGTGATAGTGATTTAAACTTATTATTAGTCATGGTTAGTGGAATTGTTATGATTCTTATTATTTTAGTGTTAATACTAATTGTAATAGAAAAAGAGATATAACGAATTTTTCTAAATTGTATTTGGAAAAGACAAATAACAAATTTTTGTAACTAGTTGCCAATAGATAAGCAAAAGGTTAAGAAATGTCCAATCTAGTCAACGAAATCGAAGATGGATATTGTGTATTGGGCTGTGATGAGCACGTTTTTGCCAAGAAGGTTGCGGTTTCGCGTATTGGGTTGCAATTCGGTTTACCGGTCAATCATTGTAACTTTCGAGTTAATAAAGCTACAAAAGCAATTTGAGTCATAACTCCAAATCTGGTGTATTGTTAAGATGAGCACCTCCTTGCCAAGAGGGTGCTAGTTCGAGCATCCCTTGTAACTCGATATAAAAATGATTTCTAAAGGAAAAAACTCGTTGCCAAGAAGGTGTTAGTTCGAGCCGTGACACCCTTTGTAGGCACTTCACACCGCACACACACTACGCACACAATACACACACTACATATTTTGTTCAATGAATGGTGGTGAGGGGTGCTCGTTTCGTAGATTTAAGGAGTGAGAGGTTTGTGAGGGGAGTGTGACATGACGTCTATGTGATACTACTGAAAAAGTGAAGGGTTGATAAGGGTGACCACACCCCTTTCTAATTATGTTTACTAATGTAATGTTACTCTAACATCCTATTCCCGAGTCTCATTTAACGAAGGAAGAGGAAGGAAAAGAACAGATGTGGAAGGAAAGCTTTAAAAAATGGCCTTCCCTAGAATTTTTGGAAGGATCAGGAAAGAAAAGAAATGATCTTAGAGGATCATTATCCATCCAATATTCCTCCCAAATTGGAGGGGTTTGGAGAGAAAGATATATTGTCTTTGTATATATCCCTACATTTGACAGATTTGCCCTCAAACGTTTTGTAAAAGAAGATGTCGCCTACTACTCGTGGTGTGTATTCTTATTGTTGTTGCGTAGTGGAAAGGACGTTAATGGTGTTCCTCATGTTATACGCATAGTTCTCCAACGTGTTCTTCGCTTCCACCTTCTTCTTGTGTTCTTCATCCTCCGCCTTGTATTTCTCCGCCTCCTGTACCATCTTCTCTATCTCCTCCTTCGACAGTCTCCCTTTGTCGTTTGTAATCGTGATTTTGTTCTTCTGACCTGTCGTTTTATCTTCAGCGGAGACGTTCAAAATCCCGTTTGCATCAATGTCAAAACAGACCGTGATCTGTGGAACACCGCGAGGAGCAGGTGGGATGCCGGATAACTCGAATTTTCCGAGCAGATTGTTGTCTTTAGTTCGTGTTCTTTCACCCTCGTAGACCTGAATCAAAACGCCTGGTTGATTATCAGAGTAAGTAGAAAACACTTGCTCTTTCTTCGTCGGAATGGTGGTGTTTCTGGGTATCAACACCGTCATAACACCACCGGCGGTTTCAAGCCCTAGAGATAGAGGAGTCACGTCCAGCAAAAGCAGATCCTGAACTTTTTCATTCCCTTCGCCGCTCAAAATGGCGGCCTGAACTGCAGCACCATACGCCACCGCTTCATCGGGGTTAATGCTCTTACAGAGATCTTTCCCGTTGAAGAAATCCTGCAACAGTTGTTGGACTTTTGGAATCCGGGTCGACCCGCCAACGAGTACCACGTCGTGTACGTTGCTCTTATCCATCTTCGCGTCTCGCAAACACTTCTCGACTGGATCCATACACTTTCTGAACAAATCCATGTTCAATTCTTCGAATCTTGCTCTGGTGATTGTCGAGTAGAAATCGATACCCTCATATAGAGAATCGATTTCGATCGTGGTTTGAGCGGTTGATGAAAGTGTCCTCTTTGCTCTTTCACAAGCGGTTCTTAATCTCCTCAAAGCTCTTGCATTCCCGCCAATATCTTTCTTGTTCTTCCTTTTGAACTCCTGAACGAAGTGGATAACCATCCTGTTATCAAAATCTTCCCCGCCCAAATGGGTGTCACCGGCCGTCGACTTCACCTCGAAGATACCTTCCTCGATTGTTAGAAGAGACACATCGAATGTGCCGCCACCCAAGTCAAAAATCAGCACGTTCTTCTCGCCGACACTGGCGGCCTTCTTGTCTAGACCGTAAGCAATGGCGGCGGCAGTGGCTCGTTGATGATTCTCATGACGTTAAGGCCAGAGATGACACCGGCGTCCTTGGTGGCTTGTCGCTGTGAGTCGTTGAAGTAGGCAGGGACAGTGACCACGGCGTTCTTGATGGTGATGCCGAGGTAGGCTTCAGCGATTTCCTTCATTTTGATTAAGACCATGGAAGAGATTTCTTCAGCAGAGAACTGCTTCTCTTCGCCTTTGTAATTAACGACAATCATGGGTTTGTCGCCGGCGCCGGGGACGACTTTAAACGGCCAGTGCTTCATGTCACTCTGTACAGATGGATCAGAGAATCTCCTTCCGATTAAACGCTTAGCATCTGCACAGATCATGTTATTCCTCCGGTTAGACTTGAAAATCGCTCAAAATTAACCAAAAAGAAGTCTCTAACAGTATCGAAATTAACCAATCAAATTGGAACCCTTAAATAAACCCAAAACCCTTGCAGAAACCATCATTGTACTTGTGTTCAATGACATGCATTTTAAATTCAGTTCTTAAAATTTGACCCAAACACTCATCGACAATCAATTTTTAACATCCAACTACAGAGCTTCAATCAAAACTCAAAATTTGGTAAGATCACTATTATTTATATTTTAATTTGAAATTTGAATATTAGAAAGAATTCTTCTGAGACATTAGAGAGAGAGAGAGAGAGAGAGAGAGAGAGAGAGCATACCGAAAACAGTGTAAAAGTTGAGTAAAATTTTCACAAGAAAAAAAAGATAAATGAAGTTACCGTTCAGGGGGAGGAAGGGTTGCATTAGATGAGTTGCTTAAAGCAGCAAAAACAAGACCCGCTATGCATAATTGCAAACCCACTTCATTTCGAATCTTTTGCCACCCCAATATCTGAGAAATAATAATAAAAATAAAACAAATAATTTCATTTAGTTGAAGAGGACGTGTGTTGTGTTGTATTAATATCTGGGTAATCGAAATTTTATCTGATAATTAGGGTTTAGGGTGAAATTTTGTACCTTTGTGGTTGTGAAGAACAAGGAGAATGACAACAGAACTGACACTAAACAGTAAGAACATGAAGCTTCTGGAAATTGTGTGCTTAAAATGTATAAAAGGTATGCGCTTGTAGTTGCCATTGAGGTGGTTGTCCCAAGTAAAATTAATTCACCGTTGCTTTCGTCAATCCCAAAAGGTAAGTCTTTTGCAGCCAACTTTAGTGCAAGGAATGCCGCGGTTCCATATGCAACCATTCCAATCAAGGGAAGGGGAATACCTGACAAATACATGAGATAGAAAATCAGTTGTGAAATTTCTGTAGAAGCATTGCATAGATCATATGAAATTCAAAGGTAAAATGGGTTGGTTGTCTTTAAAACTAGACTGTGTCTGTATCATGATTGTGAACTGTGATGACAGTGTCGGTGGATAGAAGAAAGTACCGTAAACGACAGCATAATTGCTACTAAGGATATTGTCACAGGAACCACCTCCAATGGGGCAAAATGCTTCTGAACCTGTGAGCTTTGAGTAAGTCAAGTAAGCTGTTTCAAGGAACCCTAACCCTCCGAGGCCTGCACACCAACTGTATGACGAAATGCCAGTAGAAGTGGAAGAATCGGAAGACAGCGAAGTAGGTCCAGATTCCGCAGTATCTCTACTCGGCTCGTTCAAGCACTTCACTTGTAGCAAAACCAGTCTCCCTTGACCCCAACCCTGAGTACTCTTCAAACCAAATCAGAAACGTTTCATCAGATCACACTAAAAAACTTATTGAAAGCGTATTATTGAAAACTCCAGTTCTGAAGTCTGGGATCGGAATTTCAGCAATATGAGCTTGAAATTTAGAACTAGAACGCCAATTCCATTCCAAACCTCGTAGTGCATGGTCCCAAACACTTTAACTTTATGTAGAGACAGTAGTACCTTGAGTTGGGTCGAGAAGGAAGAGGAAAAGGGAAGAGGATGACGATGCCTACGAGGACTTCTATGGGAGTATACCATGGAAGACGGAGTGGATGAGAGGCTGCTGAATGTCGCCATGGATCCTCTCCCGGTTGAGCTTTGCCCAATATCGGTGCTCTAATGGCCGGTATACGTTACCAGTCTATTTTGACTTTTCTATTATCTTCCATAATTTTCCGTGCCTCACGTGAGATTTGATAAACAATTAGATAAGAAAAGAGTTAATCAATGCGTATCGGTAAATTATCAAAAAAAAAAAAAAAAAAAAAAAAAAAAAAGACTAGTTAAATTCTATAATTATTTTTTAAAAAATAGTTAAATTTCTAAGAAATAACACAACTATTCATCAAAATTGCCCTTCATCAAAAGTATAGAGTTTGTCATTTTAGCCTAATGAAATTATAAATGACATCTATCACTTATGATTTTTTTATCTACATCTGCGATTTTCTAGGTTCTGTCTCTAATTTGACTTATTTTATAACAATTTCTAAAAGGGTGTTGCTCTCTAATTTTCTCTTTTGATGCATCAGTTATTACCATCACCTTCAACAATGCGTAAGATTTTTATGGAACGACATGCATAACATTTCTAGCACCTTGATTTACATTGATCAAGTGACATGCATCATTATCATAACTATGTCTATAATATAATGCATTTGAAGATGTTGGAAAAACAAACTAATATCTTATTTATCTAACAAACTTGAGAAAATCGAAGATGGCCCAGAAGAAATCGTAGATGGGTAGATGCCATCATCGAGTCAAAAGGCAAAACCCGAATTTTTTTTTTATGATGAAACGGTAGTTTAAATGACGAAATCATAACTCAAATGATGAAATCGTATTCCATTCCGGTCTACTTGCGATTTCAATGGTTATATATGTACTTTTATTATTTTGTGGCTATTTCTTGAAAGTAATTAAAGAATTTGGTTAAATTAATCATTTTCTAATAAATACGTAATATGTAATATTATATAACTAATACTTTTATTAAGACGTGAAAAAAAAACATATGCTTGTAAAGCAATTTATAAACTCTTTTGACTTGTAAAGAACCACATGAAAAATGGTATTTTCAACAAAATTGTACACAAAAGGCGTTTTTTGTTTTAAACACACCAATTATTGATATTTAGAAAAAAAGAGTAAGGACGTTTGTTTTAAATATACTATTATTTGTAAACATAAAAATGTTATATATATATATATATATATATATATATATATATATATATATATATATATATATATATATATATATATATATATATATATATATATATATATACTAGTTTATAACCCGTATAACACACGGATGATGATTAAAATAAAGTATTATAATAAGAAGATGTACATGTTAGTTATAATAGTAATGAATTATGTAATTTAGAGAAGTTGTATATGTTATTTATTTTGAATTTATATTGAAATAAATTTAGACTGCCATGTGACAAATTAAAGCCTTAAAAATGTTTTCCTTTGATTGAAAGGACATATTCCTTTTAATAGTATCTAAAAATTAGTGTTTTGTTAATTAATAAAATTTTAAATTATGCAATATGCACACCCAAGTAATTGGATTGAAATTAAAGAAAATGTAAATTAATTTAAAGTTTAATTAAATAGAATAAGGATAGTATTTCAAATATTTCAAGTGTTGCGAAAGCTTATCCAGCCCGTGCTAAAACTTACATGTATGATCCGGTTATTTAATCCATCCGGCCACCGCACCTAATTTTAAGTCTTTGAATATATTTTCTATTTTTATAATTAATTCAAGCGGCTGATTCTATCATAATTTTTATTATTTTAATATTTTCTATATATCCAAATATATTTAGGAGACCATCTCGTTTGGAATACATTTTCTATTATTCATTCAAATTCTTTGATGTGATTTCATATAATAATTATATTACGTAATATTTTGTTACAAATCCAAATATATCTACACGATTTATTTTATCTACATATAAATTTATCTTTGATATCAAACATGACAGCTTTTGCCTTATATCATTATAAGATATGTTATACGAAGCAAAGATATTATGCAAATTAAATAAAGGTAGATAAAGATAAAATTTCATATTATAATCAAATAATGAAGAAAATGACATGTGGTATTCTAGCTTCTAAGACATGCCAATTGTCAATTAAAAAGCCTTGTTAATTAGTATATATATATATATATATATATATATATATATATATATATATATATATATATATATATATATATATATATATATATATATATATACACACACACATACACACACACACTAGTAGGTTTTATGGCAATGTTAAAGCACAGCACATGGATATAATTATAGAAGATATAATGTGGAAACGAGTAAAAGTACGTTGTTATCTTTATTGTCTTTACATAAGTTTAATTCTATTTGACATTTTAAGATTTGGTGTGTGTTATGTAGTAGAAAGGCAGAGTTAAATTTGAAGATTTGTAGCATTGCATTTCATCTATTTTCTAAATCATCAAAATTGAGTTAAAATGTTAAATTGCATGATCAACTTTTCACGTATGCCCGATAATTGAAAAGTATTTAAGAGTCAACTTGTTGGATGGATAAATTTACATCCCAAAACAGGGGGCTTAAAGTTCCTTGTAATCTATAGACCTCTTTGGACTCTATTTATATAAATTTCTATGATGTTGACACAAACTTCCAAAAACTTAACTTGGGAGACAGCTTCATAAAGTTCTTATTATTTTTATAGAAAGTATTTCAGGGAAAGAGTGAATTTACATATTTAAAAAATATTATTAAGGCGTTGTACTATGAAAAATCTACTAATTATAGTATTGTACTTTGTTGTTTTTCTTATCTTATACTTTGAATATTTTATCCAATTATAGCATAGTACTTTAAAGAATTTCCTTATTAGAACATCATACTTTGAAAATTTTACCTAATATATAGCAATGGAAATGTTGGTATTTTGATGACATAGCTATAACCGAGAAGAATTTTGAAAGTACAATGATGTAATATAAAGTTTATACCAGTTGTAGTTTCGGCCTGAAAGTTTCAGGGTTTTCGTTATTAGGACATTATACTTTGGAGCATCTACCCATTTGTATGTAGATGGCATCACTATAAATGGACATATTTTCAAATTAATTATTTTCTTTAAAAGGCGTTGTACTTTGGAAAATCCTACATAACATAACATCGTAGTTGCAATTTTAATTTATAATCTATAACACATGTTTTTGGGTCAAATAACCCAAAAAGAACCAGCTTTCAAAATAGTTTTAGTAATCATCCATGAATCTTGCAACTGAATTAAAAAGAAGTCAAAGTATGCCATAGTATATTCAAATTAGACCTGCTATGAACGAAGAAAGTATAAATAGGGTGAACTGGAATAGATACCAAGTACCTTTACTAAGCATTGAAAATTATTACTAAACCATAGAACATACAAAAATAATTACTCAAATCATTTCAACCACTTACTCGTTTTAGAAATTTTCCATAATTACCCATAAGAATTAATATTAAAATGTACGATTAATTTGGAAGTACAATATTGTAATAGCTATAAATGAAAGTAGGATGCTATGGCACACAGTAAATGAAAGTATGTTTTTGTTTATTGCATAAAGCCAAGTAATAAATATAAACATAATAATAAGTTGGTTCTATTTCAATGATTTTTACATCTCAATCAATTGCAAAAAAAAAAGATATTTATATTGACAATTTCCACCCAATTTTATGTTCACTATTGGAAAGAGCAAGTGCTACTACATGAAATCCCCGCATCTATATAAGAAACAAGAAAAATATAGAATTGTTTCTTCAATCCTAACAACACGCCAACTCTTTCTGCGATTACAGGTTGATGTAATAACAAGTTGGGTTCATCTGATATTGTTATATTTACCTTCTTATTATACTAAAATTATATATATATATATATATATATATATATATATATATATATATATATATATATATATATATATATATATATATATATATATATATATATATATATATATATATATATATATATATATAAAAGTGTTTTAGTAAAAACTCATGCATGTATTTTATGGAGCACATTTGGTCAGTAAGAAACTATAACATATCTTCGTACATCGTAATATATGTATAATGACATATCACTTAGTTGTAGAAAGGTACAAGTCGTAGAAGCTGATGGTTAAGCTTTTAAGATGAAAGCTATATTTACATACCAAATAGAATATGATGATCTATTTGCAAAAGAGGTTGTTTAAAACCAAGCAAAAGATGGATGCTAACCAACCTAAGTACTACTTATTTACACAATAACTAAACTTTCATAGTTTATTTTCAAAAGACGGTTTCTACAACATCAAAAGGCTGTGGAAAAATCCTTGTCACCTGGTTCTTTTATGGTCCTTTTGTCTTTCATCTGATAATCGATATTCTTCTTTGTAGCAACCGACATTGGTTCAATTATTGGAATAGGCAGTTGCTTTTTCCCTCATGGTGATGCGCTTGTCGTGATCTTTGAAATCCCATATATATGACTGGTGGGTTTGTGTGTGCAGATGGGTTTTGATGTATATGCTTTAACAATATTGACCCATGTGTCTGTGTCTGATCTGTTCCTCGATAATGTATCATGTATGCACGGATGAAAGCGGTGATCGGAGATGATTGGACTGCTGCTGCGATATCAGTATAGAGATTCGTGCCTATTGTATATTGGGAAATTCGGTTAATGTAGTGATAACACATAAGAGTGAATAAGTAGGAAAATGTTATCGTTGCTATACTTACAATTTCTTGAGATTCTTTTAGTTATGTTGTCATGAAAGGTATAACTTCTCCACATTTGGTGTGTACATTGTTGCTTGGATAGTACCAGTCTCATCATCAATTATAATTATCATTCGTGACCTAAACATTTATATATAGTTATTAAAGCTATTACTTTTTTAGATTTTAAGGCAAAAGTAAATGGATATTTACATTGCAATGATCTCAAATTCGAACCTGCAAGAAGGGCAAGTGACTATCCATGTTGTGTCGGCTTCCAGTGCTTTTTGGCAATTGGCACAACCTGTGTAAGAGAAGCCTCTTTCTTGCACAGGGAGAGTAATTTTTCTTGTAACCTAATCAAATTTTGATTGGCAGTTGAATAAAATCAAATTTAGCCTCAAATGTATAGTTATGTTATTGTAAGTGGTTGCATTTTCAAAGGACTCGGTAGTTTTAATGATTGAAGTTACGTCTTTATCACTGGGTAAGGAAGGAGCAAGTCATTTTTCCTAAAATTTCTCGTATGGAGTAATTCTTATACCCCTGTTTTGTGGTTGTTATACTTGTTCAATAGAATACATATACTTGTATGGATTATTGTACATGTAAAAACTTTTAAGGTCTTTTAAAACATGTAAAGAACATTTTAAACGTATCGTAAAATATATTGTAAAATGTACCATTGTTGTATATGTAAGTCTTCGTTGACAGGTGGATTGATTAAAAATCTTGAGCTTGATTTTGTTGTTAAAGACACAACTATATGGTAATTTATTAGGTTAGTAAAGTATAATAGTTAGCTAATGTAATAATAGAAAGCTATACAATTATAATTCTATGGGATATGAAAAAACTAACAGAAAATTGAATGTTGTAACTTTCAGTCGCAAGCCAAAAATGAGAGGTGTGACCTCTGTCGTTGCCTGTAGCATGCTAACTTCATGTCCGTTAAACTGATTCCACAGCGTTATCGCAATAAGTATTTTCCTTAAGAAAATATAGAAATATAAGAAATATAGTTACAATGGTACATGTGAGCAATGTAGTTGTTTTACAATGATTATGTCTCTTTTAGTCACGAGGTTCGATCCTTGGTCGTAGCTAGGTAAAAATTGAACCATAATTTCCCTTACATTTGTATATTTACATTGTCGTAAGCAAGTATGTAGTAAATTATATTTGGAAACATGCAATCTACATATCTAAATTTTATGGCTTACCTTGAAAAATCTCTGACTCATCGTACTTATGTAGCTTACTGAACGGAGTGAAAAAAAATTACAGGGCAATATTTGTGGTGTAGAATCTGGTAGTTCTTTAACTAAAGTGTGATTATTTAAGATCCATGTAATTGGTAGGGGCTTACAGAGTATTTTGGCTGATTTCTTATAAGACCAAGTGGTATGGAGCAAGGGAAAGGTGCGGTGTTTGACGTGGCTTCACCGCACGGGAACACCATCCCACTTGGTGTGGTGAAGGTGAGGGGTTCAAAAGTGAGGGGTTGGAACACCGGGAGGGGATCTCTCTCTCTCTCTTCTCTTTCTTACTCACATACATATATATATATATATATATATATATATATATATATATATATATATATATATATATATATATATATACACACACATTTCTATATATATATATATAAGTGAGGTGTAGTGAGGGAATACCATTTCCTAGGTGAGGGGTTAGTGAGGGGAAGGTGAGGTGGCACCTATGTGGCACCCCAACCCCTTGGGGTGAGGGGTTACCACTCCTCTCAGTCTAACAACTGCGTTTGAGTTGTAGTATCGTTTATATTGTCGAAACATATTTATGTAATATTTCAGATGGTTCCCGAAAATAAGTGTTGTCAATTTCATTCTGTGTGGATATGTAAGTATAATTCGTTTGTACGCGTCCTGGTCTTGTGTGTGTTGTATGTGTTGATATTCTAAGACGTGAACCAGGGTTGTCTATCATTTTCGTGGTTGTAGGTCGATATTGCTACCGGTAAAATTTGACTAGCCATCTTATTTTTTTCTGTCAAAACCATATGTTCATATGTAAAAACCAAAGACATGGTTATCAAATAAACACAATAACCTAAAAATGAAGTGTAAATTGGAACCGACAATCATTCATGGTGACATAAACAATATACATGTAATGAAAATGAAACTGGAAATGGGGGTTTAACTTTTGAGCGGTTGTTATTATGTAAAGATTAGGGTAAAGAACTTTATAGGTTAAAATACAACACTTAATAGTTATTGTCAAAACTCAGAAGAAACATGACAAGAACATTGCGTTTCTTATAGCACAGAATATGATTTTTTTTTATTTATAAAGAAAGAAGATAAACCTGGCTGCACAGACATGAAGGTTTGAATATAAGTTAAAGAGTAAGAGGTCATCTGAATATATAGATAGTCAGGGAGGTGAGATGTTAAAATCGAGATAATTAATCACGTGATTACAATAATTAAAGCTGGAGATGTCAACAGGTTTGTTATATAAAAAGATTATGTGTTATCACAATGATGAAGTTGAAAGAAGGGGAATGACTCTTTAAATTCCCTCTAGTTATCAGGTGAAATTATATTTCCTTAAATTATATTTCTGTTCTTTGGTTTGTTGATTTTTACGGGTAAGTCTAGTTGTCCATTCTTTCAATTTTGGGACCCTAAAATGTAATTTCTTTACACTTTTAGTCTATGATTATGACGCCACAAATAGATAGATATTAAAAGCAAGTAAAAACAATACCATTTTCCACTTCCATGTCTTTTTGTTATACATTTTTATGTTTTTGCTAGTTTGATCAGGTATTAGGGATTAGCATTTTTTAGTTTCTACTACATCTATTATTTAGTCAGTTAACATTGTTCCTACACACATTTAGTCCCTGACAGTGACGCTGTTAATAGGTGGATATTAAATGTAAGTAAATTACCATTCCCCATGGCTTTTGTGTTACATGTTATGTTCATCTTCATCCTCATGAAACTCAATATTCAAAACAAACTCGGTAAAATCCAAAATCTATCATAATATTAACCAAAACAAAATGAACATCAAAGCCAAAAGCAGAGCATGTTGGTTTTTGCTTCCAAAATAAAATAACAAATTATTAGCATATATCGGCTTAGATAAAGGCATGAGGAGTCAATTTATTCTCCGTATAAAACCAAATTCTAAATGAAAATTTGATATTTTATATTGAAATAGGTGATTTGGGAAACTAAAATGATCGCACTTAGGATTATGTTTAGGAAGAGTAAAAGATAGAAAATGAATGTGGTAAATTAAAACCCTAAATAATCTAAATTTGTTGATTTCTAAACCATACTAGAATCCTCGAAGAGAGTGACTGATAGAAACTAAATCCTATTTAAAGATAGAAATCATAAATAACTGGAAGATGGTATCGAGCGGACCGGATGAGAATTAAGGAAATAGGAGGTGGCAATTGTAGACAAAACGAGGAACCGTAATTCGATAACAACACGTACATATGCACTTCAATCTAAGAAAGAGGTGGCGAAAAGCTGACGTCGGCTTAGAGACGTCATATGTATTATCCAACGAACGGTCGTAAGTAGACGAACAACAACAAGGGCGCGGTGGAAGCATGAGGCAATGAAGGTGCTTGCCAGAGGCAATGAGACTAGAACACAACAGGGCCCATACTATTGGAAGCACATGATTCGTACCAGGACCTGAAATAGTCACAGGGATTCTAAGGAGCTGGTAGATGAGAGAATCGTGTGTGTTTGTGTGGTGAATTCATTATAATTTGTTATTTTATGTCTTCACCATGGAGATAACCGGTCGGGAAGGGAATGCTTCAGGATTCGGTTCGGACATGAACGACCAAGGTGGATCGGGGTTGAGTGTCGAGGATGTGCGAGAGTTGGTCGCTGCAGAGGTGTCCAAGACTCTGTTGGAGATTATTCCCTTAGTGATCGACTCGATCAAGGCAGAGCTGACTACTGTATTCGACTAGAGATACACTACTGAGATGGTGGCTGCAGTTATATCAAGAGAGCTTGAGCTCGACACCTAACACGGACAAAAGATGTCGGCCCAGGTTCAGGTGTAACCGACAATAGAGAACCTCAAAACTGTTGATTTGAGAGTTTGAGGACGGGGAAGCCACAGGCGGTTAGCCAAGTGTGCGAAAGCCCACAAGGGTCACTGTTATTCTTTTGTATGTCACATGTGTGGCGAGGAATGTCATTTGAGCCACCACTTCAGGTGGTAGATGAGAGTATGTTATCATTGCACTCAGACTGAACACATTAGGGCCAACTGTTTTACGCTGATGGGGGAGGCGGTGCGGGCCCTGGCACCGGATGCGCTTAGGATCGTTGATGACTGCCAGGTGGAAGCAGAGGCCACGAGGTTCAAGGGTAGAGCTTATTAGCTCACGTCAGAGGGGGCGAGAGCAACATCGGATGTTATTGTCGGTAAGTATCCATTTATGATCTATATTGCTCTTTATTTATGTTGGGTTGGATGTATTTTAGTTAGCATGGTATTTGCCTCAGTATTGTTGACTCCCGGAGAGAGTTGTATCTTGTGTTCCCCCTTTCAACAAGGACCTTAATGTTACCCTATGAGTTTGGGCTAATATCTAGTGGTGGAGATTGCAAGTAGTCGGAAGGTCATAACATTGGAGTCTACCGTGTTTGAACTCTGGAGTGACTGTTAGACTCTATCCTTTTTCTAATGGGCAAGGGTAGCACGGTTGAAGGCATGTATTCATTGAGTCGGTGCGAGGCATTTGTGGAATGTGGCCAACAGCAGGTGCAGGTTCGAACCCTGAGTAGGGGAGATCTAACAGTTTAAGGCAAGGAAACGAGGGGCAGTGCAACTTTTTGTTTGGCCGCGAGGGCATGGAGATATCTTCAACTCAGTGGTATAAAAATTTTGGCTTACGTTGTTAGTAATTAGGAAGAAAAGAAGGCGGTTATGGCAACTTCAGGAATTCCTGATGTGTTTTTTGATACCCGGATATCCCTCCTAAGAGATAGGCAGAGTATCGTTTGGGTTTGGTCGCGGTGCGACTCTGATAGCCAAGGTACCATATCGTCATGCACCGTTAAGAATGTGCAGGTTGTCTATGTAGCTTCAGGAGTTATTGGATGAGGATTTATCAGGCTCAGTTGTTCGACTTGAAATAGCACCGACTAGGTTCGACATGAAGAATAACATACCAAAATAGTCCAAGTTAGTTGTCGGGCCAGTCAGACCTAAGCATTGGATGAAGAAAGTGTTTAATGTAGTGGAGGATTTTCGATTGTGAATTTTTATATCACCCGAAATATTGAGTCGTGCTAATGACATGATAACTCCAATAATCTAATTGTTAAATGAATCAGACCTTTTAATAATTATTAGAAAAAAAAAAGAAGAAGTTTTTTTTTTAAATATTGTTTCTTTCATTCTTGTATTGGATTTTACCAAATGAAAATGACTCATTTAATTTCAATAAGTTATTGCTTTTATAACTACGAAAAATCTTTTTAAATGTAATGACTAGAAGTGCTACTGATAATAATGATCCACAAAGAAGAGCCGCATAGCTCAATGTCATCATACTTACGTGCATTATTAACCACCCCGATTGTAGAGCGGGTACTAATATTGTAGGTTTATGTATTTCAGTTAAAAGACCCGAAGTAGCAAAGTCTTAGGTAAAAATAGTACTTGAGGTAGTTATTGTGGTTAAATAATTTTTTCTTATTTTTAAATAAGGGACTACATGAATAAGGGAGAAACTCCATGAAATAAATATTAATGATTCATATAAATCACTTAATGTGAAATGGCCCGAATAAATCCAGCGAGTGATTAATAATTCTGTTAGACATAAA
Organism: Cichorium intybus; assembly: GCA_023525715.1. NCBI lineage: Eukaryota > Viridiplantae > Streptophyta > Magnoliopsida > Asterales > Asteraceae > Cichorium > Cichorium intybus. The sequence goes on along the minus strand of CM042014.1, from coordinate 36,396,322 downwards.
AAGCAACTATCATCCCCTTTTCTGACAAATCATATGGTTTTATGATTTTATTGCCCAATAAGGTTATCAAATGAATTGTAATTACAATTGAAGCAATCAAAAAGTGTCCGATGTATTGAGTCGTGGAGTACCAAAAGGTCATTCATGAGTCTTCGAGAAATGGTCTTACTGCCGGTACGATTGACCAGGAGGATACTAATTGCATATGGGGTGATAACCAATGTGTGGCTTTGAGACTTGCTGATAACTGCAACTGGGAGGTAAGTATTTGTCAAGGAATATCTATTTCAGAAGATCAGATGGAGGAGTGGGACTTTCATGCAGACATCAAAACGAAATTCCAGGAAGGTTTGAGTGTCCGACTCCGTGTAGCATCGCTTATTGTATTTGACATATGCCCGTTGGCTGGACGAATTCAGTCCTCAGGTGTTGGCGGAATGGGATTGCCCTTGATCCGGACGGATTCGGTCCTCAAGGGTTAGCGGAACAGAGGTTCCCTGCAGCTTGGGTGGATTGGGTCCTCAAGCGTTGGTGGATCGAAATTAGTTCGAGCGCCGTCGTGAGTTGTACAGACTCGACCTAAGTAGAAGAGGTGGTTTATACGTCCCTTAGGCGAGGTTCTTCTTCTTCTTCTTATGCTACGATTAGCTTAGGTTAGGTCTCAAATGCCCTCGAGGTGGGTAAGGAATGCGTTAGGCAGCACGATAAAATAGCACATATGTTGTACTCCACCACATCGACGAGACTTAAGAGATAAGGGAAAAGGACTACATGTAGTGCGAAGACGACGATAAGCTATGCAGACTGACGTCAGGAGTGGAATTGGAATTAAAGAATTGGAGTTATGTTCTTCTAAAGGTATCATATGGGACGGAAGACTCGGACGAGGTGCGACATAATGGTTAGACTGACAAGAGTGCAGCAGTGATAAAGAATATGGCAGAGAATAGTTAAGAAGGGTTCTCAGAGTCGGATTTCGAGGACGAAATCCAAGTAAGTGGGGGAGAGTTGTAAGGCCCAATTCCCGAATGACAAATTTGGATTTAGGGAACAAATGGTAATTAAGGATTGGCCTTAGCGGCGCTATCATATGGTTTATAGCGACGCTAAGGTGGACTGAAAGTGGTACGCGGGAGTTGGCGCTATCAAATTTTGTGCTCACTTTCATACTTAGACTATTCTTACTAAATGAGTAAGCTTTATCATCATCATTTACTGTCTCATATTCATTATTGGAACTAAGGTGACTATGATAGCTTTTTTCACTAGGACAATAGTTTGAATCATCGTGTGGTTCATTGTTGTTGTCACACGACTGGTTATGGAAGCAATGCTTATTAGAACCAATGTTATTCTCTATTGTGACGTAAAAGGTTAATTCTTTTTCATCTTTATACATGCTAAGCATATCCATGAACTTTTCATAAAAAAGAAGCTTAATAAACAATTATCCCGATGCACACTTGTCAACATAGGAATTTGGAAAATTGGATTGTTTTTTAATGAATAACACCTCACAAATTCTTTATTTAGTTGACTCAAATTGTAGGACCATATGTCTATGTAGATGCATTTTTGAGAGCCAAAGCAATATGTTTTATTACAAGTGTTATTCACCAGCCGAAAAAACCCCACACTTAAATTTTATATTGTACTTACACGATGTTATACTTGCTGAAACATAGTCAACTATTGGAGAATCAATCATGTTCGCCCATACCGAATTCACAGTTTCATTAAGGATAATAAAGTATCTTCCACCTAACAAAACAAATTCTAATAATTTGTGAGAATCAACAACCATGAAAGAGAAATCAGGAACAATAATCAGATACAACTCAATCAACTTAGGTTCCAATAATATGTCAAAATAAGCAACCATCTAACAATACATTTTTGTGGCTTGTATTTGCAAGGAGTTTCCCATTAATAGAATTCATGTTGTGTATAAATTAGAATGTATGCTGATTAGATACCGAGTTCCTTTTGATGGTATTCGAATCATGGTTGTTGATTGAGTTGTGACATTCAAGGCGAAGTGAAGTGTAAGGGAAAAGTAATCAGGAAAAATAATTTGTGATTATCAGAGTATATATTAATTATATACACAATAATTAGGAACAATCATTTATGATTGTCAGAATGTACGCTTATTAGATACATAATAACCATAAACAATAATATGTGATTATCATAATGTATGTCCGTTAAATACACAATAATCAAGAACAATAATTTTTTATTATAAAAAACCAGGTCTATTTATACATCCTGAATCGTATATGAATAAATACACAATTAGGATACTCTAATAATTATCATATTGATTAGAAATCAGAATATGAGTAGAAATCAGAATATATGCTGATTAGAAATTTGTCTTGATGAAGTTACCTTAGAAATCAGTGAGATGATTAGCGATATGTGCAAATGTAATGCCGTGTTGGTATGTGATTCTAGTAGCAATTGAGGATGACTATGGACGGCAGACGGTTGTTATGAACGACGGCAATGGCAAAGTCGCCTTTTCCCCCTGATTGCATCGTCTGTGTGTCTCCTGTGACGTAATCCTTTATTCCAACGATAATGTTTGATTGAAGATTGAAAGTATTCTAACAAAAAAGAAGAATGAGTAGTCATTTCATATATTTTTACATTTATAATGATTTTACATTAAAAAATATTTAAAAAAATAGATAAATATAATATTTAAAAACCTTATATAAGATATATATAGCAGTTAAAGTTTAAATTAGATAAATACGATATTTTAACGTTTATTTATGAAATATATGAATTCTTCAGGGTAAATATTATCGAAAGGGCCTTGACGTCAAACAATGTAATCTTAGATGTCTTATTGTCAAATGACTAAAGTCACCAGACGTTATTGTAAAATGAGCGAGCGCCTGCCCCCTTTTCAGTAGAAGTTTTTTAAATAGCGTCGAAAGTACTGCTGCCAAAACCCTCGAAGAAGATAAATTTCGCGATCTAGGGTTCTTGTCTGCAAGAAATGGTGAGCTCTCTCTTCCTCTCTGTTTTGTTATCACTCGTTTTTGTTTGTACATGTATAGTGATACGTTTTTCTCACACATTTTAATGCCTTGTAATCTATCATTTGCAGGCTGACTCTCCTCGACGAAGGTAAACCCTAAGATCTCAACTTTGTTTGTTCCTATTTTTTCTCGATATTCACTTACCGGCGTGTTTTGCGTTTCCTAGGGTTTTCGATTTTGTTGAATTCTACCTCGATTTTTGTTTTATTATGTTGTTTAAGACGAAACCCTTTCTGAGATTAAACAGTCGTACCTAATAAAATACTATTGAGCATATCAAGTGGAGTTCTGTGTTGTTGCCAGCAAGTGGGAACAATTCTAAAGAATTTTAATTCAAAGAGGGTCTAGTACTGAATATTGAACTTCAAGTAGCATGTTATCTTAAAAGAATATGTCCTTGAAGGAAGCTGTTGCATTTTCCTTGAGTTTTTATGCAAAATGTATCAGATTCCATACATACTATGTGATCTTGACGACGGATGTTTTTGAATAACTTGCTTAGAGTTAGAAGCCCTTGACATTTCTGCCATAGAATTGCATGTAATTTTCCAGTTCCCTTATAATCATGGTCTATAAGACTAGGATATGGAGCCCACAAACTGCAAAGTAAAACCTGTTGTAATGATACGTTAGCATTAGAACACCATCTCATTTTACATCAATAGAATATTGAATTACCTAGTATTGATGTATATAAACAACATTTTTTTTGTTAATATAAAATATATCTTCCTAACATCATCCAATCTATTCAGGTTTTCACGCTCTCCTCCCTATGAAGCACCATCAAGGTCAAGATCCAGGTCAAGGTCTCGATCCTGGTCAAGACCAAGAGGTAGGCCCGCATCAAGATCAAGATCCAGGAGCGGTGGAAGGGGAGAAGAAGTCGTAAATCCCGGAAATACCCTTTACGTAACCGGCCTTTCCACACGTGTAACACAAGAACAGCTCGAAGAACATTTTTCAAAGGAGGGCAAGGTCAGCTTATATTTCCAAGGGCATAAACGTCTTTTCCTCGAATAACTAATGACAAATACGCTTTCATTAGGTGGCTAACTGTTTTCTGGTTGTGGAGCCACGTTCTCGTATCTCACGTGGGTTTGCTTTTATAACAATGGACACTCTTGAAGATGCAAATCGCTGCATAAAGCATCTTAATCAGTCTGTTCTTGAACACCGCCAGATAACTGTGGAGAGGGTAAGTTAACTTAACCATGGTTAAGTGATGTTCTTTTTCTGTTGTTGAATTCGAGGTTTACTTTACTGGGTATGTTGGATCAGTTATGTTGGCAGCAATCAATGAGTCAATCAGAGTTGATGATCCATGACATTGCAACTTTAAAACAGCTTGATCAATGGCCAGCTAGCTAAAACAACAGCATCATTTCTCACATGCATCTGTTCAACAACTAAACATAGCAAAAGCTTATTGCTCAACCATTTACAACATCGGCTTACATTCTCAACTATCAACTAATCAACGGTCATTATCAACTGCAAATTTATTCAACTATCAACTAATCGACGCTCATTAATCAGACTTTAATGGTATCGTTTGATGCATTTTCTTTGAACCCATTTTGGTACTACTAGCCACATGCATTTTCTTTGAACCCATTTTGGATTTGGTCAAGTCTCTTGTTAACTTCTAATGGTTATGACTTTTTTTTATCTAAGATAGTATGCATGTTTATAATAAGGTTTGTGTAGTTATATGATATTATGCAATTTGCTTGTTGAAAGAACTTTTACTTGAGGTTTTTTGTTTGATTTATTTCAGTCGCGAAGGAAACGTCCCAGGACACCCACACCTGGTCATTACCTAGGTCTGAAAAACACTAGGGACACCGGTAACGTTTTTCTCCTTTATCTGTTATGTAGTGTTTTAATATGCTTAATATATTTATTTTTGTAAATAATAATTTGGTTGATCACAAAATATTAGAGAGGGTGCGAGTACACAATGGCCACCTTTCCAACAAATATCCCAAAAAAATAACCAGCCATTTTGCAAGACCAAGTTTGCAAAATGCATGCTTTTTAAGCAAAATGATGTCACTTTGCAAAAATAAGTACAATTTTTTTCCTAAAGATTTTTGTAGTGGGGATCATTCTTAAAAGTAATTTGGCTTAAAGAGTGGTTATTTTGTGATAAATGTTCAAAATGTGGTCTCTTTGTTTACTCGTGATTAACCGATAATAAGTTCCATAATTATAATTTAATAGTATATATAGAATATATATTGCTATTCCATTCTATTAAAGAAATTTGTTGTCATGTTAGGCTATCGTGGCGACAGAGGAGGGAGGTACCGCGGTGGCTCTGGGCGCGATGACTATGGATACCGGAGGTCTCCAAGGCGGTCACCACCACCATATAGAGGTGGTCGTGACTACTCTCCAAGGAGGTCACCGCCGCCATATAGAGGTGGTGGGCGGGATTATTCTCCCAGGCGCTCACCTTATTACGGTGGCAGATCAAGGAGGGAACGAACAAGGTCTCCTCCTTATTCCCCTTACAGGAGTCCTGAAAGGCACTATGGTCGCCGTTAAGTTAGTTTTGGGACCAAAAAAAAATGTTGTGAGAGTCGAATAGTGAATTTGGCAGATGTTTTTGTTTCTTTTTTTTAATTTGTTCTTTAAAACGGTGAATTTGGGAGATGTGTAAACTATATGTTGCAGACATGGAAGAGTCTATGGTTATTGTTTTAGATGCTTTTAGTTTTTGGATGGTATTTGAATATTCGTCGGTGTGGCATCTTCATATCATACGATGTTTTTGGGGTGAATTTTTGTAGTGAAAGACGAAAGCCCACTAGCGGCTTATGGCATATATGGTTTTAAAAAAAACAGCGGCATATGAAAATGATGTACATTTTTTATCATTGCTTCTGCGAGAGATTATGTATAAAAGAATTAACAGAACTAATTATTTATAAAAAATTAAAAGAATTGACGATGAATGTTGCGACTCAACTGTTAAATCTAAGTCAGTCAGAGGCAGAAGGATGCGTACTTTTATTGATAATCAAGATAGGCATTTATAGCCTTTACAAGAAACGACTAAGCAAAAAAGAAGGAACAAACTAGGAACATTTCAAAAAATAAAGCTAGTCACTTCTGTGATATCTAAACCCACCAGAAGCCTTATTTCTAGGAAGACTTAATCCAACAGATGACTAAGCCTCAACATATCTATAAAAACTCAACACGTGTCTACAAACATAAACACGTGACTAAGCCACTAAATCCCAACACATCCTCCCCTAAACTAGAATATTCTTTTCTTTCTAGTTTAACTCTTTAATTGTCGTCACTCCAAGCATACTTCGCAACTTCTCATACCTCTCAAGCTTCAATGGTTTTGTCATAATGTCTGCAATTTGTTCATCAGTGCTACAGTAAATCAATTCCACAGTACCATCAACAACAAGATCACGAAGGAAGTGAAATCTTATATCAATGTGTTTGCTTCTTTTATGCAGCACCGGATTTCTTGACAATTGTATGGTTGACATATTGTCACAAAATATTGTAGTGGCCCCATCTTGTATGCTCCCAATGCTCTCAAAAATCCGGCGCAGCCAGATCACTTGGCATGCACAACCAGCTGATGACACAAATTCTGCTTCGGTTGTTGACAACGTAACTACATATTGTCTTTTTGATGACCATGAAACTGCAGCATCTGCTAGCATCATAACATAACCTGAAGTGCTCCTTCTAGTTTCTACATCACCTGCATAGTCTGAATCAGAGAAAGCAACAAGCCTTCTGTCTTCAATTTTCTTTTCATTTCTCTTGTACCACAATCCATATTCCATAGTACCTTTAAGATATCGAAAAACTCTTTTGACAGCTTGCATATGCATTTCAACTGGGTTTTCCATGAACCTGCTTACTAGGCTAATTACAAATGCTAGGTCGGGTCGAGTTGCTGCCAGATACATTAAACACCCAACCATTTGTCTATAAGTACCGCTATCCACCTTCTTCCCAACCTCATCCTTTGTTAGCTTGACTCCTGGAACAATTGGATTACGTACTGAATTGCAAGATTCTAAATTAAACCTTGCCAACATATCACGAATATACTTCCTTTAACAAAGAAATATTCCATCCTTTCTTTGTGTAATTTCAACCCCAAGGAAATACCGCATCTCTCCAAGGTCTGTCATATCAAACTCTGATTTCATGGACTTTTTGAATTCTTCTATTAAGGAGATCTGATTTCCAGTTACAATAAGGTCATCAACATAGAGCGAGACAATAAGAATGTTACCTTCCTGATCAGCCTTCAGAAACAATGTGTGATCAGCCTTCAGAAACAATGTGTGTTCATGTGGGCACTTTCTGAATCCAGCTTCTGTGAAGTAGGACTCAATTCGGCTGTACCAGGCACGCGGTGCTTGCTTCAGCCCGTATAAGGCCTTCTTTAACTTGTAAACTTTTTCTTCCTGCCCGGTCTTCACATATCCCTTAGGTTGATCAACATATACCGTCTCCATAAGCTCACCGTGTAAAAATGCAGACTTTACATCTAGTTGAAAGACTTTGTAACCTCGTTGAGCACTTAGTGCTAGAATGGACCTGATGGTATCCCACCTTGCTACCGGGGCAAATACTTCATTGTAGTCAACACCATATTCCTGTGCATACCCCTTTGCCACGAGCCGCGCTTTATGCTTTTCAACCTCCCCATTTTCATTAAGCTTCGTCTTGTATATCCATTTCACACCAATTGCCTTTGCTTCACTAGGCAAATCACATAGCTCCCATGTTTCATTTTTTTCCATCGCCTTCATTTCTTGATTCATAGCCATTCTCCACTTTTGTTCTTTATACGCCTCTTCAAAAGTGATGGGATCAGAAATGGAGGAGAATAGTGCCAGCTGGTCAATGCTGGATACAAGTTGATTAATACCTTCATCATCCGAGAGACCTTCTCCACTGTCATAATCTCTCATCCACCCTGGTGGTCTACGAATTCTTCTGCCATCTTGAGGTAGACCTGCAAGATTAGTTTCATTGTTGGGCGATTCATCATTTTGTTCATTAGCAACTTCATTTTCTCTTTCTTGCAGGTTTACCTCAAGATGGCAGAAGAATTTGTAGACCACCAGGGTGGATGAGAGATTATGACAGTGGAGAAGGTCTCTCGGATGATGAAGGTATTAATCAACTTGTCTCCAGCATTGACCAGGCACTATTCTCCTTCATTTCTTGATTCATATCCATTCTCCACTTTTGTTCTTTATACGCCTCTTCAAAAGTGATGGGATCAGAAATGGAGGAGAATAGTGCCAGCTGGTCAATGCTGGAGACAAGTTGATTAATACCTTCATCATCCGAGAGACCTTCTCCACTGTCATAATCTCTCATCCACCCTGGTGGTCTACGAATTCTTCTGCCATCTTGAGGTAAACCTGCAAGATTAGTTTCATTTTTGGGCGATTCATCATTTTGTTCATTAGCAACTTCGTTTTCTCTTTCTTGCGGATCAGGGTCAACATTTCTTTGTTGTGATTCGGGCTCTATGTCTTCATCCCAAAGTAATTCTACACCTGCATCATCAGTATTCCAGTTCCATGCTTCATCCTCTTCAAATACAACATCTCTACTAATAATGATACGCTCACCTGATGGATCATACAATCGATAGGCCTTTGATTCCTCACTAACTCCAAACATTACACATTTGACACTTTTATCATCAAGTTTCTTCCTCTTCTGTTTTGGTATGTGAGCGTGTGCAAGGCATCCAAAAATTCTGAAATAATGGACCTTTGGCTTCTTACCACTCCAAGCTTCTTCTGGTGTATAATCTTTAACAGCAAGTGTAGGACTTCTGTTGAGCAAATGAATGCTCCATTTAGCTGCTTCAGGCCAAAATTTCTTTGGAACGTTGCGTGATGCCAACATGCTACTCACCATGTTTAACAATGTACGGTTCTTTCTTTCTGCGACGCCGTTCTGTTGCGGAGAATATGCTGCTGTTAATTGGCGTTTGATCCCATGTGCATCACAAAATTCTTTGAATTCGGCTGAGTTGTATTCTCCACCTCGATCCGTTCTAAGACACATAATATGATTGCCAGATTCCTTCTCGACATGTGCTTTGAAGGTTTTGAATGCATTAAATACTTCTGACTTTTCAGACAAAAGATATATCCAACACTTTCTACTATAGTCATCAATGAAAGTTGCGATATACCTTCTGTTGGAAGAAGACTGTGGTGGTATGGGACCACACAAATCAGAGTGGACGAGTTGCAGTTTATCGTCTGCTCTCTACGAGGATTTCTTTGGAAATGAGTCTCTTTGTTGCTTTCCTGTTAAGCAATCTCTACACAGCTTGCTTGGTGTCTTAAAACCTGGAAGTCCTTCCACCATCCCTCTGAACTGTAATGTTCTCAATCCTTTGTAATTCAAATGACCGTACCTGTAATGCCATAAGTGTGTTGGATCTTCAGTTGTTGTGATGAAGCATCGTGACACATGGGGAAGAGCTTTTGCAGTGAGACTGAACATTCTATTGGCACTCATTTTTGATTCCATAATTAACCCTTTATCAGGGTGGTAGATTTTGCACATTTTTCCCTGAAACAAAATTGATGCTCCTCTTTCTTGCAGCTGACCCACACTGAGCAAATTGCTAGATAATGCAGGAATGTAGTAAACATTAGTTATGACTTGTGATGTACCGTTAAGTTGGAATCTAATATCTCCTCTTCCCATCACATCTAACTTTGCGTTGTTTCCCAGTTTCACCGAATGCATGAACTTCTCATCTAAATCAGAAAACCATGCCTTGTTGCCACTCATGTGGTTGCTGCAACCGGAATCAAGAAACCACACGAGCTTTTGCTTGTCTTGCATTTCATCAACCTGAACCATTAGAACCATCTCCTCGTCTGCTTCTGCTTCTACATAGTTTGCACTTTTCTCCAACTCAGGACATTCATATTGAAAATGTCCAAGTTTAAAGCACCGATGGCATTCCATCAATGCCTTATTAAATGGTTCTCTCCTTCCTGTTCTTCCTCTTCCTCGATACCCACCTCGATACTCGCCTCTTCTTCCTGACCATTGTCCTATTTTTCTTTCCTCAGCAATCTTTAGTACCTGCTCTTCTTCTTGTTGTCCGGTCACTCTTTGCTCTTGAACCAGTAGGCTGCTGTGCAGTTCATCGATGGTCATTGTATCAAGGTTGGTTGATTGTTCGATAGAACATACAACATAGTTATACGTAGGAGTCAACGATCGAAGTATCTTGGATACAACATTGTTGGATGTAAGCACGTCCCCATTTGCCTTCATCTTGTTGACAATAACCAAGGTTCTTTCAAGGTAGGCATCAACTCTTTCGCCTTCCTTCATGCTTAGTAATTCAAACTCCTTCCTTAGAACCTGTAACTGTGCACGTTTCACCTTTGTAGAGCCCTCATACTTTTGTTTCATAGAATTCCAAATGTTCTGTGATGTACTCTTGTCTAGAATGGTCTCAAGAATTTCTCTGTCAATGGACTGAAACAGGAAATTCTTGACCTTCAAGTCCTTCAGTTTAGCTTCATCTATCAAGCGCTTTTGTGCCTCACTTGCTGCAGAGTTTCCCATTGGCATGGCAGGAATACCATCTTCAATCAGCTACCAAAGCTCTTTGCTTCTTAGGAAGTTTTCCATCAACATAGACCAGTGGTCATACTAACCATCGAATCTAGGAATGGAAGGTTGCACAAACTTATCTCCAGATGCCATGCTATTTCAATACTCTTTCTTGTATTTCCTGATCTGCAATCACTTTCTCACTTATCTCTCGTGTTTCAATCAAAATTCTGCTAATTCGATTGGTAGGCCTTGTGGCTCTGATACCAGATGTTAAATCTAAGTCAATCAGAGGCAGAAGGATGCGCACTTTTATTGATAATCAAGATAGGCATTTATAGCCTTTACAAGAAAACGACTAAGCAAAAAAGAAGGAACAAACTAGGAACATTTCAAAAAATAAAGCTAGTCACTTCTGTGATATCTAAACCCACCAGAAGCCTTATTTCTAGGAAGACTTAATCCAACAGATGACTAAGCCTCAACATATCTATAAAAACTCAACACGTGTCTACAAACATAAACACGTGACTAAGCCACTAAATCCCAACACACAACTTGGTTGATTTTAATTTGTGGGAAATTGCGCAGTTGAATCTGTTATGCTATTCTCCTTGGATCCTACACTAATTAGGTAGCGGTTGCATACATAGCACGTAGGGATGAGCAAAAACCGACCCAGAAACCGAAAAACCTACAAACTGAGACCGAAAAAACCGAACCCATATAAAAAACCGATGGGGTGGGTTTAGAAATTAAAAAAAACCGACTTTGTCGGTGTGGGTCGGTTTTAATGTTCATACCGACCCAAAATAACCGAACCGACCCATCCTTTGAAAACCCATAGAAAAAAACCGATCCATACTTAAAAAACCGACCCACTTGAATAACCTATTGATTTTTACGCGTTTCTTTCCTTTCCAGCCCTAATTCCTTTTCCAGTTTTCCTTCTCTTCTTTGTTCTCTTGACTCTTAGAGTTTTAAGCTACGACCTTCGATGTGTGGCTGTGCTCCTGATTTTTAAGCTCCGATCCATACTTAAAAAACCGACCCTTCGAGGTGCAATGCCAGTGGCCGGCGCAACACCGAACGCCGCCGACCCTTCGAGGTGCTCGTGATTTTTAAGCTCCGACTGCCTCACTGTCACTCCGTCAGGTGCTGCAACACCGAACGCCGCCGACCCACCGCCGATGATTCTTCAGCTTTTCCATTTCAGCGAGGTATTTTTTTTCTTTCCCGGTTTCTACTTTCTATAGAAGCTTGATTTGGATGTACTTGATTTGAATCGTGTGTCGATATGAAATTATCCGATTAGAAGTTTGAAACTGAAATGAATATTACAAGTTAAACATTACTGACTTGGAATCATTTGAAATTATCCCATAAAAACCGAACCGATTAAAAGCGAACCCATATGTAGATACCGAGTTCCTTTTGATGGTATCCGAATCATGGTTGTTGATTGAGTTGTGACATTCAAGGCGAAGTGAAGTGTAAGAGACAAGTAATCAGGAAAAATAATTTGTGATTATCAGAGTGTCAATAATTAGGAACAATCATCTATGATTGTCAGAAGGTATGCTTAGATACATAATAACCATAAACAATAATATGTGATTATCATTAATGTATGTTGGTTAGATACACAATAATCAAGAAGAATAATTTTTTATTATAAAAAACCCGGTCTATTTATACATCCTAAATCGTATATGAATAAATACACAATTAGGATACTCTAATCATCATCATACTTATTAGAAATCAGAATGTATGCTGATTAGAAATTCGTCTTGATGAAGTTACCTTAGAAATCAGTGTGATGATTAGCGACATGTGCAAATAGAATGCAGTGTTGGTATGTGATTCTAGTAGCAATTGAGGATGACTATGGACGGCGGACGATCGTTATGAACGACGAAAATGGCAAAGTCGCCTTTCCCCCCTGATTTCATTGTTTGCGTCTCCTGCGACGTGATCCCTTACTCCAACGATAATGTTTGATTGAAGATTGAAAGTACTCTCAGAAAAGAAGCATTTCATATTTTTTATATTATAAAAATTAGATAAACATAATATTTTAAAAGCTTATATAAGATATATATAACAGTTAAAGTTTAGATCAGATAAATACGATATTTTAACATTTATTTATGACAAAAGGTTCTTTTTTCAAATGGACTAATTGGATTTCGATTAAATTGAATTGCTTTGCTTGGAGACTTTTCCAAAATAGAATTCCACTGCTCGATAATCTTTATCTTTCTGCTAGAGGCATAAATGTTTCCTCCTCGCTTTGTTCTTTCTGTGGGGCGGAAAATGAAAATTTAGACCATGTTTTTTTCTCCGTAGAAGAGTTTCTTCGATTGGTCTGGGCTGTTTAGCTCTTCACCAGGGAGCTCTTGGAGGCGTTTCGTTGTTTCAAGGGTAATGTTCGGTCTTTTTTCCTACTGCTGTCCATCGCTTATGTTTCCTTATGGGGTATTTGGAAGGAGAGAAATGCTAGACTCTTTAGAAAAGAGCGCAAGTCTGTCCTAGTGACTTTTGATGATTTATGTTTGTTGCTCTTTAATTTTCTTAAAGATAGGTCCAATTTACATTGTCTAGATTGGCATTTGTGGATTATGTCTCCTTTTAACTGTATTTGATTTTTAAGGCTGAGCTTCTCGCTTGATCTCCTGCTAATGAATTGTTGTTAGTTCAAAATTTTTTTTATGAAATATATGGATTCTTCTGGGTAAATACTATCGAAAGGGCCTTGACGTCAAACAATGTAATCTTAGATATCTTATTGTCAAATGACTAAAGTCACCAGACGTTATTGTAAAATGAGCGAATGCCTGCCCCCTTTTCAGTCGAAGTTTTTTAAATAGCGTCGAAAGTACTGCTGCCAAAACCCTCGAAGAAGATAAATTTCGCGATCTAGGGTTCTTGTCTGCAAGAAATGGTGAGCTCTCTGATTTGTTGTCACTCGTTTTTGTTTGTACATGTACAGTCATACACACATTTTAATGCGTTGTAATCTATCATTTGCAGGCTGACTCTCCTCGACGAAGGTAAACCCTAAGATCTCAACTTTGCTTGTTCCTATTTTTCCTCGATATTTACTTACCGGCGTGTTTTGCGTTTCCTAGGGTTTTCGATTTTGTTGAATTCTACCTCGATTTTTGTTTTATTATGTTGTTTAAGACGAAACCCTTTCTGAGATTAAACAGTCGTACCTAATAAAATACTATTGAGCATATCAAGTGGAGTTCTGCAAGTGGGAACAATTTTAAAGAATTTTAATTCAAAGAGGGTCTAGTACTGAATATTGAACTTCAAGTAGCATGTTATATGTCCTTGAAGGAAGCTGTTGCATTTTCCTTGAGTTTTTATGCAAAATGTATCAGATTCCATACATACTATGTGATTTTGACGACAGATGTTTTTGAATAACTTGCTTAGAGTTAGAAGCCCTTGACATTTCTGCCATAGAATTTTCCAGTTCCCTTATAATCATGGTCTATAAGACTAGGATATGGAGCCCACAAACTGCAAAGTAAAACCTGTTGTAATGATACGTTAGCATTAGATTTTACATCAATAGAATATTGAATTACCTATTATTGATGTATATAAACAACATTTTTTTGTTAATATAAAATATATCTTCCTAACATCATCCAATCTATTCAGGTTTTCACGCTCTCCTCCCTATGAAGCACCATCAAGGTCAAGATCCAGGTCAAGGTCAAGATCCTGGTCAAGACCAAGAGGTAGGCCCGCATCAAGATCAAGATCCAGGAGCCGTGGAAGGGGAGAAGAAGTCGTAAATCCCGGAAATACCCTTTACGTAACCGGCCTTTCCACACGTGTAACACAAGAACAGCTCGAAGAACATTTTTCAAAGGAGGGCAAGGTCAGCTTATATTTCCAAGGGCATAAACGTCTTTTCCTCGAATAACTAATGACAAATACGCTTTCATTAGGTGGCTAACTGTTTTCTGGTTGTGGAGCCACGTTCTCGTATCTCACGTGGGTTTGCTTTTATAACAATGGACACTCTTGAAGATGCAAATCGCTGCATAAAGCATCTTAATCAGTCTGTTCTTGAACACCGCCAGATAACTGTGGAGAGGGTAAGTTAACTTAACCATGGTTAAGTGATGTTCTTTTTCTGTTGTTGAATTCGAGGTTTACTTTACTGGGTATGTTGGATCAGTTATGTTGGCAGCAATCAATGAGTCAATCAGAGTTGATGATCCATGACATTGCAACTTTAAAACAGCTTGATCAATGGCCAGCTAGCTAAAACAACAGCATCATTTCTCACATGCATCTGTTCAACAACTAAACATAGCAAAAGCTTATTGCTCAACCATTTACAACATCGGCTTACATTCTCAACTATCAACTAATCAACGGTCATTATCAACTGCAAATTTATTCAACTATCAACTAATCGACGCTCATTAATCAGACTTTAATGGTATCGTTTGATGCATTTTCTTTGAACCCATTTTGGTACTACTAGCCACATGCATTTTCTTTGAACCCATTTTGGATTTGGTCAAGTCTCTTGTTAACTTCTAATGGTTATGACTTTTTTTTATCTAAGATAGTATGCATGTTTATAATAAGGTTTGTGTAGTTATATGATATTATGCAATTTGCTTGTTGAAAGAACTTTTACTTGAGGTTTTTTGTTTGATTTATTTCAGTCGCGAAGGAAACGTCCCAGGACACCCACACCTGGTCATTACCTAGGTCTGAAAAACACTAGGGACACCGGTAACGTTTTTCTCCTTTATCTGTTATGTAGTGTTTTAATATGCTTAATATATTTATTTTTGTAAATAATAATTTGGTTGATCACAAAATATTAGAGAGGGTGCGAGTACACAATGGCCACCTTTCGAACAAATATCCCAAAAAAATAACCAGCCATTTTGCAAGACCAAGTTTGCAAAATGCATGCTTTTTAAGCAAAATGATGTCACTTTGCAAAAATAAGTACAATTTTTTTCCTAAAGATTTTTCTAGCGGGGATCATTCTTAAAAGTAATTTGGCTTAAAGAGTGGTTATTTTGTGATAAATGTTCAAAATGTGGTCTCTTTGTTTACTCGTGATTAACCGATAATAAGTTCCATAATTATAATTTAATAGTATATATAGAATATATATTGCTATTCCATTCTATTAAAGAAATTTGTTGTCATGTTAGGCTATCGTGGCGACAGAGGAGGAGGGAGGTACCGCGGTGGCGTTGGCTCTGGGCGCGATGACTATGGATACCGGAGGTCTCCAAGGCGGTCACCACCACCATATAGAGGTGGTCGTGACTACTCTCCAAGGAGGTCACCGCCGCCATATAGAGGTGGTGGGCGGGATTATTCTCCCAGGCGCTCACCTTACTACGGTGGCAGATCAAGGAGGGAACGAACAAGGTCTCCTCCTTATTCCCCTTACAGGAGTCCTGAAAGGCACTATGGTCGCCGTTAGGTTAGTTTTGGGACAAAAAAAAAACATGTTGTGAGAGTCGAATAGTGAATTTGGCAGATGTTTTTGTTTCTTTTTTTTTTTAATTTGTTCTTTAAAACGGTGAATTTGGGAGATGTGTAAACTATATGTTGCAGACATGGAAGAGTCTATGGTTATTGTTTTAGATGCTTTTAGTTTTTGGATGGTATTTGAATATTCGTCGGTGTGGCATCTTCATATCATACGATGTTTGGGGTGAATTTTTGTAGTGAAAGACGAAAGCCCACTAGCGGCTTATGGCATATATGGTTTTAAAAAAAACAGCGGCATATGAAAATGATGTACATTTTTTATCATTGCTTCTGCGAGAGATTATGTATAAAAGAATTGACAGAACTAGTTATTTATAAAAAATTAAAAGAATTGACGATGAATGTTGCGACTCAACTGTCAAATCTAAGTCAATCAGAGGCAAAAGGATGCGCACTTTTATTGATAATCAAGATAGGCATTTATAGCCTTTACAATAAACGACTAAGCAAAAAAGAAGGAACAAACTAGGAACATTTCAAAAAATAAAGCTAGTCACTTCTGTGATATCTAAACCCACCAGAAGCCTTATTTCTAGGAAGACTTAATCCAACAGATGACTAAGCCTCAACATATCTATAAAAACTCAACACGTGTCTACAAACATAAACACGTGACTAAGCCACTAAATCCCAACACATCCTCCCCTAAACTAGAATATTCTTTTCTTTCTAGTTTAACTCTTCAATTGTCATCACTCCAAGCATACTTCGCAACTTCTCATACCTCTCAAGCTTCAATGGTTTTGTCATAATGTCTGCAATTTGTTTATCAGTGCTACAGTAAATCAATTCCACAGTACCATCAGCAACAAGATCACGAAGGAAGTGAAATCTTATATCAATGTGTTTGCTTCTTTTATGCAGCACCGGATTTCTTGACAATTGTATGGTTGACATATTGTCACAAAATATTGTAGTGGCCCCATCTTGTATGCTCCCAATGCTCTCAAAAATCCGGCGCAGCCAGATCACTTGGCATGCACAACCAGCTGATGACACAAATTCTGCTTCGGTTGTTGACAACGTAACTACAGATTGTCTTTTTGATGACCATGAAACTGCAGCATCTGCTAGCATCATAACATAACCTGAAGTGCTCCTTCTAGTTTCTACATCACCTGCATAGTCTGAATCAGAGAAAGCAACAAGCCTTCTGTCTTCAATTTTCTTTTCATTTCTCTTGTACCACAATCCATATTCCATAGTACCTTTAAGATATCGAAAAACTCTTTTGACAGCTTGCATATGCATTTCAACTGGGTTTTCCATGAACCTGCTTACTAGGCTAATTACAAATGCTAGGTCGGGTCGAGTTGCTGCCAGATACATTAAACACCCAACCATTTGTCTATAAGTACCGCTATCCACCTTCTTCCCAACCTCATCCTTTGTTAGCTTGACTCCTGGAACAATTCGATTACGTACTGAATTGCAAGATTCTAAATTAAACCTTGCCAACATATCACGAATATACTTCCTTTGACAAAGAAATATTCCATCCTTTCTTTGTGTAATTTCAACCCCAAGGAAATACCGCATCTCTCCAAGGTCTGTCATATCAAACTCTGATTTCATGGACTTTTTGAATTCTTCTATTAAGGAGATCTGATTTCCAGTTACAATAAGGTCATCAACATAGAGCGAGACAATAAGAATGTTACCTTCCTGATCAGCCTTCAGAAACAATGTGTGTTCATGTGGGCACTTTCTGAATCCAGCTTCTGTGAAGTAGGACTCAATTCGGCTGTACCAGGCACGCGGTGCTTGCTTCAGCCCGTATAAGGCCTTCTTTAACTTGTAAACTTGTTCTTCCTGCCCAGTCTTCACATATCCCTTAGGTTGATCAACATATACCGTCTCCATAAGCTCACCGTGTAAAAATGCAGACTTTACATCTAGTTGAAAGACTTTGTAACCTCGTTGAGCACTTAGTGCTAGAATGGACCTGATGGTATCCCACCTTGCTACCGGGGCAAATACTTCATTGTAGTCAACACCATATTCCTGTGCATACCCCTTTGCCACGAGCCACGCTTTATGCTTTTCAACCTCCCCATTTTCATTAAGCTTCGTCTTGTATATCCATTTCACACCAATTGCCTTTGCTCCACTAGGCAAATCACATAGCTCCCATGTTTCATTTTTTTCTATCGCCTTCATTTCTTGATTCATAGCCATTCTCCACTTTTGTTCTTTATACGCCTCTTCAAAAGTGATGGGATCAGAAATGGAGGAGAATAGTGCCAGCTGGTCAATGCTGGAGACAAGTTGATTAATACCTTCATCATCCGAGAGACCTTCTCCACTGTCATAATCTCTCATCCACCCTGGTGGTCTACGAATTCTTCTGCCATCTTGAGGTAAACCTGCAAGATTAGTTTCATTGTTGGGCGATTCATCATTTTGTTCATTAGCAACTTCATTTTCTCTTTCTTGCAGGTTTACCTCAAGATGGCAGAAGAATTTGTAGACCACCAGGGTGGATGAGAGATTATGACAGTGGAGAAGGTCTCTCGGATGATGAAGGTATTAATCAACTTGTCTCCAGCATTGACCAGCTGTCACTATTCTCCTTCATTTCTTGATTCATAGCCATTCTCCACTTTTGTTCTTTATACGCCTCTTCAAAAGTGATGGGATCAGAAATGGAGGAGAATAGTGCCAGCTGGTCAATGCTGGAGACAAGTTGATTAATACCTTCATCATCCGAGAGACCTTCTCTACTGTCATAATCTCTCATCCACCCTGGTGGTCTATGAATTCTTCTGCCATCTTGAGGTAAACCTGCAAGATTAGTTTCATTGTTGGGCGATTCATCATTTTGTTCATTAGCAACTTCATTTTCTCTTTCTTGCGGATCAGGGTCAACATTTCTTTGCTGTGATTCGGGCTCTATGTCTTCATCCCAAAGTAATTCTACACCTGTATCATCAGTCTTCCAGTTCCATGCTTCATCCTCTTCAAATACAACATCTCTACTAATAATGATACGCTCACCTGCCGGATCATACAATCGATTGGCCTTTGATTCCTCACTAACTCCAAACATTACACATTTGACACTTTTATCATCAAGTTTCTTCCTCTTCTGTTTTGGTATGTGAGCGTGTGCAAGGCATCCAAAAATTATGAAATAATGGACCATTGGCTTCTTACCACTCCAAGCTTCTTCTGGTGTATAATCTTTAACAGCAAGTGTAGGACTTCTATTGAGCAAATGAATGCTCCATTTAGCTGCTTCAGGACAAAATTTCTTTGGAACGTTGCGTGATGCCAACATGTTACTCACCATGTTTAACAATGTACGGTTCTTTCTTTGTGCGACGCCGTTCTGTTGCGGAGAATATGCTCCTGTTAATTGGCGTTTGATCCCATGTGCATCACAAAATTCTTTGAATTCGGCTGAGTTGTATTCTCCACCTCGATCCGTTCTAGGACACATAATATGATTGCCAGATTCCTTCTCGACATGTGCTTTGAAGGTTTTGAATGCATTAAATACTTCTGACTTTTCAGACAAAAGATATATCCAACACTTTCTACTATAGTCATCAATGAAAGTTGCGATATACCTTCTGTTGGAAGAAGACTGTGGTGGTATGGGACCACACAAATCAGAGTGGACGAGTTGCAGTTTATCGTCTGCTCTCCACGAGGATTTCTTTGGAAATGAGTCTCTTTGTTGCTTTCCTGTTAAGCAATCTCTACACAGCTTGCTTGGTGTCTTAAAACCTGGAAGTCCTTCCACCATCCCTCTGAACTGTAATGTTCTCAATCCTTTGTAATTCAAATGACCGTACCTGCAATGCCATAAGTGTGTTGGATCTTCAGTTGTTGTGATGAAGCATCGTGACACAGGGGGAAGAGCTTTTGCAGTGAGACTGAACATTCTATTGGCACTCATTTTTTATTCCATAATTAACCCTTTATCAGGGTGGTAGATTTTGCACATTTTTCCCTGAAATAAAATTGATGCTCCTCTTTCTTGCAGCTGACCCACACTGAGCAAATTGCTAGATAATGCAGGAATGTAGTAAACATTAGTTATGACTTGTGATGTACCGTTAAGTTGGAATCTAATATCTCCTCTTCCCATCACATCTAACTTTGCGTTGTTTCCCAGTTTCACCGAATGCCTGAACTTCTCATCTAAATCAGAAAACCATGCCTTGTTGCCACTCATGTGGTTGCTGCAACCGGAATCAAGAAACCACACGAGCTTTTGCTTGTCTTGCATTTCATCAACCTGAACCATTAGAACCATCTCCTCGTCTGCTTCTGCTTCTACATAGTTTGCACTTTTCTCCAACTCAGGACATTCATATTGAAAATGTCCAAGTTTAAAGCACCGATGGCATTCCATCAAGGCCTTATTAAATGGTTCTCTCCTTCCTGTTCTTCCTCTTCCTCGATACCCACCTCGATACTCGCCTCTTCTTCCTGACCATTGTCCTGTTTTTCTTTCCTCAGCAATCTTTAGTACCTGCTCTTCTTGTTGTTGTCCAATCACTCTTTGCTCTTGAACCAGTAGGCTGCTGTACAGTTCATCGATGGTCATTGTATCAAGGTTGGTTGATTGTTCGATAGAACATACAACATAGTTATACTTAGGAGTCAACGATCGAAGTATCTTGGATGCAACATTGTTGGATGTAAGCACGTCCCCATTTGCCTTCATCTTGTTGACAATAACCAAGGTTCTTGCAAGGTAGGCATCAACTCTTTCGCCTTCCTTCATGCTTAGTAATTCAAACTCCTTCCTTAGAACCTGTAACTGTGCACGTTTCACCTTTGTAGAGCCCTCATACTTTTGTTTCATAGAATTCCAAATGTTCTGTGATGTACTCTTATAAGAACCCAAAAATAGTGATAAAAGTATAAAATGAAAGTATATGAAGTATTTGTTGAATTGTATCTTAATAATAGAATTTTTGTATAAAAGAGCAAAAAAGGGGTATTTTGGTAATTTTCAGTTCTCATGGTAAAATGAAAATAATCATATTTTCAGTAAGGATGATATATATAAACTACAATAAAGTTATAAGAATGTAGTGAGGATGTTGGAAATGTAAAAGTGAGAAAAGTACAAAAATAACCAAAAAGGGTATTTTGTCATTTTGAAATATTTAACTTAAGAATGAGATTTAAGAGTGTTAAAATGTCCAAAAGTGCAAAATAAGTTTATAAGTGGAGTAAAGTTATAAAATGTAAAAGTTCCTACGATCTAAACCTGTTATGTGCTATTTTGAGAAAAATGGTAAAAAGGGTAAAATGGTCATTTGTTGCATTATAGACCGAAATGAAAAATAATTTTTGTGATGTGGGGCTATGCAAGGAAATGAACTTTGTGTAATAAAACTAGGTCTTTGGTGCCAAAATGCAGAAAATTAGAACTTGAGGGTTAGAAATGAAAATATGGAAGTATAAATAGGCTAAGTATCTCCAAACTCTCCATAAATTTACAGAGGGTTCGGGAGAGAGAGCCCATAGGAGTAACTTCTGGAAGTTTATGGAAGATTGAAGTTGTAACTTGGAATTGAAGATTTAACAAGCTCAAACAAGGTTAGTAATCCAATTTTCCAACCTAGCTCCTCGTGTGTTCTTCACGGGATAAGTTGGAAACTGAAATTTTAATTGGAGTTCATATGGTTTTAATGATTTCTAATATCATACACATCTCATGAACTAAGAAACATGTTAAAATCAAAAGATATGGTTGAATTGGGGAAAATCATGATTTTGGCCAAGAACCCTAGTTCATGGGTCCTTGTGATCAAAGATGATTTTAGTGACTAAAGTGAGTTTAATAAGCTAGAATAGATGAAAGAAACTAGTATTGATAGTTAATTTGAAGTAATTTTAGTTTTTGGGATTAAAACCTTAAAAATGGATTTTCATGAATTTGGATGGAATCAGTGATTCCATGGTTAAAAGACATGTTTAAATGATAGGTTTTGGTCCTGGAATAAGTCTAAAATGATTAAGTGAGTCATAAAGAACTTAATATGAGAAACTAGTGAATTACAGGACAAAAATCAGACTAAAACTGGTCTCTGCAGGTCATGCACGAGTCGTGCCTTTTAACCCTTGGGTTTGCACGAGTCGTGCACTACCTGGGAACAAAAGAAAGTCATTTTTAAAGGAGCACGAGTCATGCTCTCTGTAGTGCAAAATATGCACGAGTCGTGCTCCCAAAGCAGTAGCAATATAAGGTGCAATTTGATGTTAGGCTTATCCATTTGATGTCCAATTGATACCTTAAGGATAATATGATATAAAAACATGGAAAATAATGTTAGATTGAGTGCATGACTTTACAAGGGTATAATGGGCAATAATATACCATGTAAGTGATAATTAAAAATAGCAAAGAAGAGGATAAGTGAAGTAATGAATGTTACAACCATATTGTGATATGAGTCTAATGGGATCTGAAATCAGTGGTATATGCATACCGTTAAAGTATAATATGTTATTAATAAAGTGTGAATAAACTCCTTAGGTACTTAAGGAGTAAAAGATCATGAATAGGAGGGACGAGGAAAAGGATGGTTCTAGTTAGACTTCTCTAACTAGTCAAGGTGAGTAATGTGTGGATTTTTCGAGTACATAGCAAATGGGTTTTATATAAATAAATGAATTTTATATAAAATGAATTTTATTAAAGAATGTTTTGGGAGTCAAAATGGTTTTATAGAAATTGAAATAATTAACGAAAATGAAAATGATTTAATGGAACTGGAAATGGTTTTGTGAGATTGGAAAATGATGCCTATGAAATGGTAAGGATAATGTATACAAAAGGGTAAATGAGAAATACAAGAAAGGAATAAAGTAATTGAGCCCTGTTGATGAGTTTAGAAGTATCCGGATAAAGACCACGGCCTGCTGCGGTAGGGGTGGCAAAAAGACACTACTGGGATGGTACCTCCCGTCGCGAAGTAGTTGTCTTACCTTGGTAGATGAATCCGTTTCATGCTATTGAGGAAGAAGCTATACGGGTGCGTCTCGTATAAAACCTACGGGTGCGCTCGTAGGAATGTGCTCAAGAATGATAAGAAATACCTATGGGTGCGCTCATAGGAAATTGAATAATAAGAAAATTTGGAATGTTTTGAATATGAGAAATTGTTTTGGGTCTAAACCCGTATTACTCACGAGACGTATGTCTTACGTATGTTTTTTTAAAAAATGCTATGTACTCAGGTAGCAGTGGAAAAGGGTAGATGATGCGTTAGAGGAACAGGAGTCCTAGATTGATCAGAGTATGTACCTATTTCCTTAAATTGTGGTGATGTATTGAGCTTGTGACACCCCATTTTGTAACGGAAATTTTTCTATAATAAATTTAACACGTAAATTGTTTTACTAAATGTTGTATATGGGACGGGGTGTTACAAATTTGGTATCAGAGCCATAGTTTAAGTGAACTAGGTGTCAATACTTGAACCTAGACTTAAACTGTGTAGGAGTTAAGTAGGGTACATACTTAACTATGAAGTCGTAAGTAAGGAGAAGTGGGAGTAGACCCGAAACAGTGGAACATGAGTCCTGGTGGTAAAGCTGGAAGCAAGTATGTATAGGTGGTTATAATAATATGGGCCCGTACTATCATAATCACAGGATATATACTTGAGTCTGGCGGAATCATACGAGAATCATGTGAAACTGTAAGGGATGAGTAGAGGAGGTGTGAGGGGCATAGGTTTAGAGTACCTGTGCAACAGAATCCAGTATGCCTAAAACTACTAAAGTAATATTTGAAAAGTATTAAAGGTGAAATAATTAGTATGAGTTATGAAGTGGGGGAAAACCCCATATCCTATATGTGAACTACTACGAAGTATGAACGAAGAGAGTTGAAATTAAGATAACAAGGGTGTAAAAAGGGTAAGAATCCAAATATGTGGTTGTAATAACCACCGTACCATATGAAAAATAATGTAAAGCATACGTAACGGGAAGTGCGACAGTATGAAAGAAACAGTAAAAAGGGACATAACCAGAAGATATAAATATATCGATAATTTTTGAACAGGGAGAAATGGGGTATATAGTACAAATATCAAGGAAAGTGTATAACTGAAAATTCCGTTGTCTAACGGAAAAGAATTATGATTATGGAATGAGAATAAAAGTAGTAGCACAGCAATGATCAAAGAAATAAAGATTGGGGAGAAGAATATATATATATATATATATATATATATATATATATATATATATATATATATATATATATATATATATATATATATATATATATATATATATATATATATATATATATATATATATATATATATATGAACAAAATTCCTATAAGGAAGAAGAATGCCATTTAATTGGGGGGAAACAGAAGAAAACGGGTTGGGTTTTAAAAAAAAATTATAGACAAACCTAAGGACTGTATGAAAGGGTAAAGAATAAATATTGAGAAGTAATATGAAGTGTCTCCCAAGGACAACCAGGGAATTAAAGTATGATCACTAAGAGCTGTAATCAAACATGTTGTTATGAAATAAAAGTAAAATACTTAATTAAGTATTAGATAAGAAATCAAAGACAGGAATGGAAATCTAAGGATAGGAAGTCGTGATTTTCAAACCTGAAGGAAACATGATAAGTAAATGCATTTAATGGTCGGAACAAATAATTAAGTCATAAGTACAATGCTATAGAGAGAACTATAATATAGTAAGTTACCTGGATGGGAAAGACATGGAAAACTATTAAAGGTTGTGAATATTTTGCATTATTATAAAACGACTAAAAGAAAATGAATTGAGTAATAGAGGTTGAATGCCTAATCAACTGATAGGCGAGAAATTAAAGACAAAGTAAACGTTGAAGATAATGAGAGGGATATAAAGAAAGTTATTAAAGAAAATGGTAATGAGAAAAATGGTCGTTGGGATCAGATTTGGTAATCATATAAAATAAGTATAAGAAGAAGTGTTAATGGTAAAAGGGTAACCGAAAGAATGTAAGAATGGTGACTGAAATAATATGAGGAAAGAAATAAAATTAAATATCTTGATAAGCATCAGAAAAAGAATCAAAGAAAGAATAAGAACGATAATAAACAGACAAGAAGTTACCCTTTCCGTATATGAATGAATATAATTAGCAAAAGTATCCGAAGATTGTGAGAAATGGCCAGTACATGGTTAGTAATGATGAAACATAAGAAAGGGTGTATATGTATATATGTGTATAAATATAAAAGACTAAGTAAGTTACGGGACATATATAAAAGTATACGGGTGATTATGGAATAGGTACCTTAATTAGAATACTATAAAATGTGAAGCATAAGAGTGAGATAAATTTTTAACGTAAGAAAAAAAAAGAACACAAGATGAAATTAAGAAATTGAACATTGGATTGAAAATATTTAAATGCATGTTAGTAAAAAGATCGAAACGATGAAAATTTATCAACGAGTAATATTGATGAATTGAGTATTGAGTCAAGTAATTGATATGGGACAAAAAGGGATGAAGCACTTAATTTGGGTTTTTAAAACAAAAGAGAATCAAGTATATGTATACGTGTACATTATACAATTAAGAACTTGTACATATGTGCTAAGAAGTTGTTAAGAAAATGAGTTGTATATCATTGACAAGTTAGAATCATAATAAGACTAAAAACATATAAAGTTGGTCATAAATTTTTAACAACTTTGACTTTTATAAGAGTCAAACTTAGAATATCTCCATAAAATTATTTGAAGTATGTATGAAGTATATTGAAATTGAGCTTGTAATTATACAATACTATATGTAATAAACTAGAAACACCAAAGAATCAACATGGTAAAGTCGGGGTGCTAAGTGGTAATCAAGAGGTAAAAGAGAAACAAAATTTATTTGTAAAGGTCTAGAGTGGGACAAGAGTTTGAAAATTGATTTTTGTAATCAAGAAGTTAATAAATATGGTTTGTGAAATTTAATTACACCACAAGATGAGAATGTCATGAAAAGTGTAATGAGCATGAAAACGTGAATGATCATATACAAGATGTATGAGACATTATAAGTTGTTTGAAAAATGGAATCAACCATGGTAAACAATTGAAATACTGGTAGAGGAAGAATAAGTAAGGGATAAAGTGCTAAATTAAGCACTAGGGTGAGAAATAACAATTACGAGAAAGTATTAAAATATAAAGTATTAAGATGAGAATGGTACACGGGGTACCCAAAACGAATGAAAAGTATAATTATAGAAGTATTGTAAGCAAATTGAAGAACGAGAAAGACACGATTATAAAAATAAGTATAAGGAGTAAACGAGACCGAAATATCCTAAATAATAAAGAAGGATGAAAGAAAAAAATCTAGTTTGCTAATATGTGGAAATGTGAAGTAAAGGGTGATATAGACTAAGAAATTGCGAAAGTATTGCATATAATTTACATGAAACGAGTAAGAGGTATGTGAAACTGAGATTTTGTAAATTATGGAATAAGAATGAGGGTAACGTTTGAATTACTGATAAATCAAGATACAAAAGTACTATAAGTATCACGAGATACAAGATATGTATTCATGAGAGTAACTCATGTGAATTAAAGGGGAGGAAGATAATAACATGATGAAAATGTATGAAATGTAGTATAAAACTAAATGGATCCTATAATTATGTGGTAAGGGTGATGAAAGTGAGAGTAATGGAATTTGATAGCAACAATGGGTTAACTCCAATAGTAAAAATTGTATAAAACTATAAGGCCAAAAAGAATATATTATACATAAAATGACATCTAAGGATATCTAGTTACTCAATACAAAAGGCGGTATGTCGTTTTGGCTCCTCGAAAGTGAGAAATGCGAATTCATATGAGAGGTGTACTGTTTCGACAGATTCTGCCTCAAACCGAAAAGTGAAGATGTAAAGTGTAGTAAAAAGGAAAAGAATACATCATTTCTTATAAGTGATAATAAGATGGAGGTTGTTAATAGAAAAAAAGAAGAGTGAAAATAAATAAGTAATATTAAGTGAAGTATGAAAAGTGTGAAAAAAGGGGTTTATTTAAGTAAGTGTCCATCAAGGGACAAAATTTTACAAAGAAAAGATTTTGTAAATTTACGATAATTATATGTAATGGACTTTGGGAAAAAATTTGAAGTAAAGAATGTAATGAGTATAATTCCATGTGTTCTAATAAAGACATGGGGGAAAATTACAAAGAAAAATGCTATTTTTGATAAAAGAATGGAAGTATAAAACTATTTTGTAAAGTGGGTTTTACTAAGAGAATTGGTATATAAATGAAATGAGAAAAGAAGGAATGTAACAAGGAAATAGGGTATGTAGTATGAATGAGTAACTAAAGAGTTGAGAAAACAGTTGTGAGGATCACAAGGGAGATTTTGCTCACTTGATAACAATATTATAAGCATTTCAAGTAACATAAGAAACGAGAGTAATGTAACTAAGAAAGTATTTTGGGTATTTAAATAAATGAAAAGATTCGAGAGAAATATTCATATTATGTAAATTGTGAGAAGATTCCGAGGACGGAATCCTCTTAAGGAGGGGTGATTGTAAGAACCCAAAAATAGTGATAAAATATAAAATGAAAGTATATGAAGTATTGGTTGAATTGTATCTTAATAATAGAATTTTTGTATAAAAGAGCAAAAAAAGGGGTATTTTGGTAATTTTCAGTTCTCGTGGTAAAATGAAAATAATCATATTTTCAGTAAGGATGATATATATAAACTACAATAAAGTTATAAGAATGTAGTGAGGATGTTGGAAATGTAAAAGTGAGAAAAGTACAAAAATAACCAAAAAGGGTATTTTGTCATTTTGAAATATTTAACTTAAGAATGAGATTTAAGAGTGTTAAAATGTCCAAAAGTGCAAAATAAGTTTATAAGTGGAGTAAAGTTATAAAATGTAAAAGTTCCTACGACCTAAACCTGTTATGTGCTATTTTGAGAAAAATGGTAAAAAGGGTAAAATGGTCATTTGTTGCATTATAGACCGAAATGAAAAATAATTTTTGTGATGTGGGGCTATGCAAGGAAATGAACTTTGTGTAATAAAACTAGGTCTTTGGTGCCAAAATGCAGAAAATTAGAACTTGAGGGTTAGAAATAAAAATATGGAAGTATAAATAGGCTAAGTATCTCCAAACTCTCCAGAAATTTACAGAGGGTTCGGGAGAGAGAGCCCATAGGAGTAACTTCTGGAAGTTTATGGAAGATTGAAGTTGTAACTTGGAATTGAAGATTTAACAAGCTCAAACAAGGTTAGTAATCCAATTTTCCAACCTAGCTGCTCGTGTGTTCTTCACGGGATAAGTTGGAAACTGAAATTTTAATTGGAGTTCATATGGTTTTAATGATTTCTAATATCATACACATCTCATGAACTAAGAAACATGTTAAAATCAAAAGATATGGTTGAATTGGGGAAAATCATGATTTTGGCCAAGAACCCTAGTTCATGGGTCCTTGTGATCAAAGATGATTTTAGTGACTAAAGTGAGTTTAATAAGCTAGAATAGATGAAAGAAACTAGTATTGATAGTTAATTTGAAGTAATTTTAGTTTTTGGGATCAAAACCTTAAAAATGGAATTTTCATGAATTTGGATGGAATCAGTGATTCCATGGTTAAAAGACATGTTTAAATGATAGGTTTTGGTCCTGGAATGAGTCTAAAATGATTAAGTGAGTCATAAAGAACTTAATATGAGAAACTAGTGAATTACAGGACAAAAATCAGACTAAAACTGGTCTCTGCAGGTCATGCACGAGTCGTGCCTTTTAACCTTTGGGTTTGCACGAGTCGTGCACTACCTGGGAACAAAAGAAAGTCATTTTTAAAGGAGCACGAGTCGTGCTCTCTGTAGTGCAAAATATGCACGAGTCGTGCTCCCAAAGCAGTAGCAAAATAAGGTGCAATTTGATGTTAGGCTTATCCATTTGATGTCCAATTGATACCTTAAGGATAATATGATATAAAAACATGGAAAATAATGTTAGATTGAGTGTATGACTTTACAAGGGTATAATGGGCAATAATATACCATGTAAGTGATAATTAAAAATAGCAAAGAAGAGGATAAGTGAAGTAATGAATGTTACAACCATATTGTGATATGAGTCTAATGTGATATGAAATCAGTGGTATATGCATACCGTTAAAGTATAATATGTTATTAATAAAATGTGAATAAACTCCTTAGGTACTTAAGGAGTAAAAGATCATGAATAGGAGGGATGAGGAAAAGGATGGTTCTAGTTAGACTTCTCTAACTAGTCAAGGTGAGTAATGTGTGGATTTTTCGAGTACATAGCAAATGGGTTTTATATAAATAAATGAATTTTATATAAAATGAATTTTATTAAAGAATGTTTTGGGAGTCAAAATGGTTTTATGGAAATTGAAATGATTAACGAAAATGAAAATGATTTAATGGAACTGGAAATGGTTTTGTGAGATTGGAAAATGATGCCTATGAAATGGTAAGGATAATGTATACAAAAGGGTAAATGAGAAATACAAGAAAGGAATAAAGTAATTGAGCCCTGTTGATGAGTTGAGAAGTATCCGGATAAAGACCACGGCCTGCTGCGGTAGGGGTGGCAAAAAGACACTACCGTTAAGTTGGAATCTAATATCTCCTCTTCCCATCACATCTAACTTTGCGTTGTTTCCCAGTTTCACCGAATGCCTGAACTTCTCATCTAAATCAGAAAACCATGCCTTGTTGCCACTCATGTGGTTGCTGCAACCGGAATCAAGAAACCACACGAGCTTTTGCTTGTCTTGCATTTCATCAACCTGAACCATTAGAACCATCTCCTCGTCTGCTTCTGCTTCTACATAGTTTGCACTTTTCTCCAACTCAGGACATTCATATTGAAAATGTCCAAGTTTAAAGCACCGATGGCATTCCATCAAGGCCTTATTAAATGGTTCTCTCCTTCCTGTTCTTCCTCTTCCTCGATACCCACCTCGATACTCGCCTCTTCTTCCTGACCATTGTCCTGTTTTTCTTTCCTCAGCAATCTTTAGTACCTGCTCTTCTTCTTGTTGTCCAATCACTCTTTGCTCTTGAACCAGTAGGTTGCTGTGCAGTTCATCGATGGTCATTGTATCAAGGTTGGTTGATTGTTCGATAGAACATACAACATAGTTATACTTAGGAGTCAACGATCGAAGTATCTTGGATACAACATTGTTGGATGTAAGCACGTCCCCATTTGCCTTCATCTTGTTGACAATAACCAAGGTTCTTGCAAGGTAGGCATAAACTCTTTCGCCTTCCTTCATGCTTAGTAATTCAAACTCCTTCCTTAGAACCTGTAACTGTACACGTTTCACCTTTGTAGAGCCCTCATACTTTTGTTTCATAGAATTCCAAATGTTCTGTGATGTACTCTTGTCTAGAATGGTCTCAAGAATTTCTCTGTCAATGGACTGAAACAGGAAATTCTTGACCTTCAAGTCCTTCAGTTTAGCTTCATCTATCAAGCGCTTTTGTGCCTCACTTGCTGCAGAGTTTCCCATTGGCATGGCAGGAATACCATCTTCAATCAGCTGCCAAAGCTCTTTGCTTCTTAGGAAGTTTTCCATCAACATAGACCAGTGGTCATAGTAACCATCGAATCTAGGAATGGAAGGTTGCACAAACTTATCTCCAGATGCCATGCTATTTCAATACTCTTTCTTGTATTTCCTGATCTGCAATCACTTTCTCACTTATCTCTCGTGTTTCAATCAAAATTCTGCTAATTCGATTGGTAGGCCTTGTGGCTCTGATAAGTCAATCAGAGGCAGAAGGATGCGCACTTTTATTGATAATCAAGATAGGCATTTATAGCCTTTACAAGAAACGACTAAGCAAAAAAAGAAGGAACAAACTAGGAACATTTCAAAAAATAAAGCTAGTCACTTCTGTGATATCTAAACCCACCAGAAGCCTTATTTCTAGGAAGACTTAATCCAACAGATGACTAAGCCTCAACATATCTATAAAAACTCAACACGTGTCTACAAACATAAACACGTGACTAAGCCACTAAATCCCAACACACAACTTGGTTGATTTTAATTTGTGGGAAATTGCGCAGTTGAATCTGTTATGCTATTCTCCTTGGATCCTACACTAATTAGGTAGCGGTTGCATACATAGCACGTAGGGATGAGCAAAAACCGACCCAGAAACCGAAAAACCTACAAACTGAGACCGAAAAAACCGAACCCATATAAAAAACCGATGGGGTGGGTTTAGAAATTAAAAAAAACCGACTTTGTCGGTGTGGGTCGGTTTTAATGTTCATACCGACCCATCCTTTGAAAACCCATAGAAAAAAACCGATCCATACTTAAAAAACCGACCCACTTGAATAACCTATTGATTTTTACGCGTTTCTTTCCTTTCCAGCCCTAATTCCTTTTCCAGTTTTCCTTCTCTTCTTTGTTCTCTTGACTCTTAGAGTTTTAAGCTCCGACCTTCGATGTGTGGCTGTGCTCCTGATTTTTAAGCTCCGATCCATACTTAAAAAACCGACCCTTCGAGGTGCAATGCCAGTGGCCGGCGCAACACCGAACGCCGCCGACCCTTCGAGGTGCTCGTGATTTTTAAGCTCCGACTGCCTCACTGTCACTCCGTCAGGTGCTGCAACACCGAACGCCGCCGACCCACCGCCGGTGATTCTTCAGCTTTTCCATTTCAGCGAGGTATTTTTTTTCTTTCCCGGTTTCTACTTTCTATAGAAGCTTGATTTGGATGTACTTGATTTGAATCGTGTGTCGATATGAAATTATCCGATTAGAAGTTTGAAACTGAAATGAATATTACAAGTTAAACATTACTGACTTGGAATCATTTGAAATTATCCCATAAAAACCGAACCGATTAAAAGCGAACCCATATGGGTTCCATATGTAGATACCGAGTTCCTTTTGATGGTATCCGAATCATGGTTGTTGATTGAGTTGTGACATTCAAGGCGAAGTGAAGTGTAAGAGACAAGTAATCAGGAAAAATAATTTGTGATTATCAGAGTGTCAATAATTAGGAACAATCATCTATGATTGTCAGAAGGTATGCTTAGATACATAATAACCATAAACAATAATATGTGATTATCATTAATGTATGTTGGTTAGATACACAATAATCAAGAACAATAATTTTTTATTATAAAAAACCCGGTCTATTTATACATCCTAAATCGTATATGAATAAATACACAATTAGGATACTCTAATCATCATCATACTTATTAGAAATCAGAATGTATGCTGATTAGAAATTCGTCTTGATGAAGTTACCTTAGAAATCAGTGTGATGATTAGCGACATGTGCAAATAGAATGCAGTGTTGGTATGTGATTCTAGTAGCAATTGAGGATGACTATGGACGGCGGACGATCGTTATGAACGACGAAAATGGCAAAGTCGCCTTTCCCCCCTGATTTCATTGTTTGCGTCTCCTGCGACGTGATCCCTTACTCCAACGATAATGTTTGATTGAAGATTGAAAGTACTCTCAGAAAAGAAGCATTTCATATTTTTTATATTAAAAATATTATAAAAATTAGATAAACATAATATTTTAAAAGCTTATATAAGATATATATAACAGTTAAAGTTTAGATCAGATAAATACGATATTTTAACATTTATTTATGACAAAAGGTTCTTTTTTCAAATGGACTAATTGGATTCCGATTAAATTGAATTGCTTTGCTTGGAGACTTTTCCAAAATAGAATTCCACTGCTCGATAATCTTTATCTTTCTGCTAGAGGCATAAATGTTTCCTCCTCGCTTTGTTCTTTCTGTGGGGCGGAAAATGAAAATTTAGACCATGTTTTTTTCTCCGTAGAAGAGTTTCTTCGATTGGTCTGGGCTGTTTAGCTCTTCACCAGGGAGCTCTTGGAGGCGTTTCGTTGTTTCAAGGGTAATGTTCGGTCTTTTTTCCTACTGCTGTCCATCGCTTATGTTTCCTTATGGGGTATTTGGAAGGAGAGAAATGCTAGACTCTTTAGAAAAGAGCGCAAGTCTGTCCTAGTGACTTTTGATGATTTATGTTTGTTGCTCTTTAATTTTCTTAAAGATAGGTCCAATTTACATTGTCTAGATTGGCATTTGTGGATTATGTCTCCTTTTAACTGTATTTGATTTTTAAGGCTGAGCTTCTCGCTTGATCTCCTGCTAATGAATTGTTGTTAGTTCAAAATTTTTTTTATGAAATATATGGATTCTTCTGGGTAAATACTATTGAAAGGGCCTTGACGTCAAACAATGTAATCTTAGATATCTTATTGTCAAATGACTAAAGTCACCAGACGTTATTGTAAAATGAGCGAATGCCTGCCCCCTTTTCAGTCGAAGTTTTTTAAATAGCGTCGAAAGTACTGCTGCCAAAACCCTCGAAGAAGATAAATTTCGCGATCTAGGGTTCTTGTCTGCAAGAAATGGTGAGCTCTCTCTTCCTCTCTGATTTGTTGTCACTCGTTTTTGTTTGTACATGTACAGTCATTCGTTTTTCTCACACATTTTAATGCGTTGTAATCTATCATTTGCAGGTTGACTCTCCTCGACGAAGGTAAACCCTAAGATCTCAACTTTGCTTGTTCCTATTTTTCCTCGATATTTACTTACCGGCGTGTTTTGCGTTTCCTAGTGTTTTCGATTTTGTTGAATTCTACCTCGATTTTTGTTTTATTATGTTGTTTAAGACGAAACCCTTTCTGAGATTAAACAGTCGTACTTAATAAAATACTATTGAGCATATCAAGAGGAGTTCTGTGTTGTTGCCAGCAAGTAGGAACAATTTTAATTCAAAAAGGGTCTAGTACTGAATATTGAACTTCAAGTAGCATGTTATCTTAGACGAACATGTCCTCGAAGGACATGCTCGAAGGAAGCTGTTGCAGTTTCCTTGAGTTTTTATGCAAAATGTATCAGATTCCATACATACTATGTGATTTTGACGACGGATGTTTTTGAATAACTTGCTTAGAGTTTGAAGCCTTTGACATGTCTACCATAGAATCGCATGTAATTTTACAGTTCCCTTATAAGTTATAATCATCTTCTATAAGACTAGGATATGGAGCCCACAACTTTGCAAATTGATTAGAATTTTTATTTTAAAAAAAAAAGAAGTTTTGATTTATAGTTTATATATTATCATTAATCATATATGATTTATAAAGTAAAGTAGTATTGAATAATAACACTGTTTGCTCAAATTTCATATGTACGACGGAAGATTAATGTGAAAAGGGTTCACCGGCGGGAAATACGATAAGACGGCAGCAATCTCCTTCTATTTAGTATTGCCGGGGAAAAAGCCATACTTTAGTCACCGGAGGCTCCGCCATAACCATGCGCACAACTCAGGGGACTATACCCTTCTACTCCACACTGCTCGACTCATATTCTTCCACAAGAAATTTGCGTAAACTCAAACAACTACATGCCCGAATGGTAATCACAGGAATCTCCCAGCACGACTTCATTCGTGCAAAACTCGTCTCATCTTATTCAACCTGTGCTCAATTACTCGAAGCATCCATTATCTTCTCAGTCACTAATCGCCAATCCACTTTCCTCTACAACTCCCTCATCCGAGCCTTCTCTTCCGTCGATCGTTTCTCCGATTCTCTCATCCTTTTCCGCGAAATGCTCCGTGCTCGTAAACCCTTAGACCGCCACACTCTACCGCCGGTGCTCAAGTCCTGCGCTGGTGTTCCAGCTCTACGACTCGGACGCAACGTCCACGTCCTTATTTTCTCAAACGGATTTGACACCGATGTCGCCAACATGAATTCTCTGGTGACAATGTATAGTAAAGGGGGCGATTTAGTGAGTGCCCAAAAAGTGTTCGACGAAATGTCCGAACGAAATGTGGTTACATGGTCTGCTATGATGAGTGGGTACGGGTTATATGGAAGATGCGAAGAAGTTTTTGAACTGTTTGAGAGAATGGTCAGTGATAGAGTGGTGCCAGACGGACTGACCTTCACAGCAGTTCTTACCGCCTGCAGCCATGGTGGATTGGCTGACAAAGGGAAGGAGTACTTTAAGATGATGAAGGATAGATTTGGGTTAAGACCAAGTTTGGAACATTACACTTGTATGGTTGATATGTTGGGGAGAACAGGGAGGGTGGAAGAGGCGGAGACAATGGTTGAAAATATGGATGCTGTCCCAGATGATGCTTTATGGGGTGCTTTATTGGCTGCCTGTAAAAACCATGGCAAAGTGGAAGTAGCCGAGAGACTGGCTGAAAAGATATATGCAAGAAATAATTACAAGCATATAACTATCATATAGTTTTTTTCTCCTTAAGCATGTAATAGAAAATAAAGTTATGAAATCAATGGTTACAATGCTTTATTTCACAAATTCCTAACACAGCCACATATTTACTTCATATTACCTTAACAAATTTACAAATTGAATGACTAAACCTAAGGTGTTTCATTTTTATTCGTATGAACATAACAAATCGGTCACGGATCATGTTGTTAAAATATCGGGCAGTGCGGGCGAATGTGCCCCCATAACCTTCCCTCCAACATCAGGGAAGTTCTCAAATCCGGGCAGTGAGGTCACATTTCCGTCACCGTCAACTTGTAACGGATACCTTAAAATATGACCTTCCAACGTTGTAAACTTTTCATTTGTATATCGTTTCCAGTTATCTTCCGCTATTTTGTTAACACTATTTACACACTCCAACGTTTCTGGCTCCGCGTAGCATTTCTTTAATGCTCCTAACTGCTCAGCCCACAACGACATTCTATAACCGTACACCTGACAATTTGTAGAATTTTAGAAAAAGTTATTTATGAAGATAAAAAAATTGATAAATCGTTGTATTTGTGGTGACATGACACACCTGTCCATATGGGTGTCGTTTTTTTGCTGCCCACGTGTGATGGGGTTGATATGAACCCATGGCTATTTCCGTGTCTTTTGAACCGGCTAAAGATCTTTGATTAATGTTGGCGGATCCCACGATTACATACTCATCATCCACGATCATTCCTTTAGCATGCACATAAATCATGAATCTCTTGAATTTTTGCGAATCTGACACCTGTAACACAATAAAAACTGTTAACGAAATATAAAAGAAAAACGAACGAATTAAGTGTAAAGAAAAATATAAGCTAGAATGGATGAGATACCTTGTCATCTATAAATAATTGATTCATTTTAAAAGGTAATTCTTCCCGTTTCCCAAGGCAGTAGAAATTTAAATAGTCTTGAGGGTGTGCATTTAGTTGCATGGACTTAATTTCTCGTGTAACAACGTTGTACATCATTTGCATTGTCTGCCTCTGTAGATCACAAAATTTGGAAGTGAATATATATTGAAACATGTGTCTTTATATTTTGCGTTAAGTTGGAACCATTTTTGTGATATGAATTTTTAAGAAATCAAATAATACCTGCCAATAGAGAATCTCTTGTACGGTAGCAGATGTTGGGACCCCTTCAGGCCACATTGGTATCACAACATAAACCGCAAATCGCTCTTTCTTTCTAATCTTACTTGCGATCTTTTGAGCCAACTCCATAGGGATTAAATTATCAGCTCCTAAAAAAGATAAAAAGATACATTTCAAACTTCATTAGAAAATTTAATTATTTATCACGTACACTTTCATTAAAGTATTCGAAACACACCCGCATTTTCATATGACCATGCATATGATGATCCAATGAAATATTGATTTTCAATGTAAATGAAATGCTGAGCTGACCGGATTGCTTGAATATATGCTGTTTGAATACTCTTGTCTATCACCATATTTTTTGCAGTAATAAGATTCTGAAAAAAAAAAAAAAAAACAGAGTACTAAACTACTAATTATTATATTCGCATTTAGATTAAAAAAAAGCTTCAATTTTAACCTGTGCCTCAGCAACGTCTACAGTTTTTGGAAACCCTTTCAAAGATCCAGAATCAATAGACCGAAAAATCTGCAAAGTAAGAAAAACCCATGAATTTTACGTAAGAATAATTAAGAAAGGGAATTTTTTAGGAGGTTGATGAAGTTTCTAACCTGCACGTGCCAGTTTTCAGGGTCGTCTTCACTGGACACGTGTAATGATGGATCATCTTCAGGAACAATAGTGTGATCTCCGTGTTCTGGAACGGGATACTTAGGGCTAACAATCCATGAAATTCGGTCGATTTTTAACAATGCGTCATCTTGCCAATGAGCCATTCTTTTAGCGACTAATGCAAATTCACGCCATCTTGTAGCTTTCCTCCATCGTTGCTCAAAGTTTAGAAGAACATCATATGCAGCAGGACCATCGATTTTGCAGTGTAAGTCATGCCATGGCTGCCTTGGGGCCTTTGTTCCTGCCTAATTTGTATAAAATACATTTGATTGCTATCAGAAATTGTAGAATCTGAGAGGTAGATAGAAGAAGAATGGTTGCAGAAATGGAAGGTGGGATGAAATGGTAACTTACAGGGACCGTAGGTTGGTGAAAGTCGTCTCTGAATACAGTGTCGAGATCGTTGAATAACCTATGTTCAGGTGTGTCATATCGGCCATCACAGAGATCAAGGCCGCCTATAAATGCTGTAATCTTTCTGTTATTGCCGTATGATTGTGTATCCACCAGTACACATTTCTGATGGTGTGTAAAAGCACCTCCAACCACCTGCTGTTTAAATAGGCCAAGTTTACCGCTTCCATAGCGAGGTGAAAGGACACATTGCACAGATGAATGCTTGAAGAACTTCTTGGTTTCTTCATCATGAGTTTGCATTACGCCAGTCTGAATCGATTACGAATCAACACCATTGAACAATCGGAATTCTAAATTATAGATTGATTTTGTCATTTTGAAATCTTACCGTGTTAATGAAGAGCGTGCTGTGGGAAGTTTTATCGTCCCAAACCAACAACAAAACCCTAACCCCTTCTTCAGACTTATACTTGAGCAATTCACCAAGAGTCAGGTCACCACCTCTGGGCAATTGTCGAGTAGGCTCTCTGATTAGTTTGATTTTGTGGAAAATGGACCAACCGACGATGTATATCATATGATGAGCGGATGATATAGCTTCACATATATCTTCCCAACACGAATTATGCTCATAAAATTTACCCCCATCCAATTCAATCTTAGGCATCTTAAATTTAGGCATTATGTGAGCATCCTGGTATAATGTCACCTGAGAACCTTTTCTCACCGGAAAATACGTGTTCCGGACACCTTTTGACTCCGGGTCACCAGCAATGCCGTGCCGGTAAAGTGGATTTGTTTCACACGGTACAAACATCATTTCCAGCCTCAGCGACGAGTCCTTGCGTGAATTTTTCAGAGGGAACCAGCCGGAGATCAAATTTCCGGTAGCGATCTCCTGCGCCGGGATGTGAACGATCCCCAACAAGTCAGCACCGAAAATGTCATCGTCTTTGACTTCGAACTCCAGGTGAACAAGCTCGTGAGCTAACGGAATATTGAACCGCTCGTTCCACCTTGGGTTTCTGGAGTTTTTCAACACACGCGTACGTGCGACCGCTGCTTGAGGCACCGATACTTTGACGTAAGGATCGCTGGCAATAATCTTCCGGCCGCTGGAACGCAGTTTCTTGTCTGGGGATCCAGCGGTAGAGGTGTCTTCCGGGCAAGAATCAAAGGAAACGCAACGGAGGATGTGGCCAGTGACTACATCCATATTCGGTAAGTTTTGAGCTTCAATAACTTGGAGATATAAATCACCATGTAAGAACACAACCTTTGATGAAGAATTATCTGTCATTTTGCAATTCGACAGACGAAATAAACAAATCGAACAGATTCAATGTTTAAAACGATCTATGAACCACAACACGAAAAAATTCTGCACAGATTTCAACTTCTTTTCTGTGAAGATTTGGCTCGGTGACTAATTAAACAGAGGGCTGAAAACAATGGCGTCGCACGATGCGTGCGCGCCAAAACCAGCTAGGTACTGTTGTATTGGAAAATCTCTGGGAGGTGTTGTATTTATAGGAGTGTACTTTCGGTTAATTACAGAAAACACCCTTCATATTTGTGGTTGCTTCCAAAATAGCTTGGATTCACAAGTATTTTAACAATGGATAAAAATACAAAGTTGTAATCCAAGTTTGTAAAATATTTAAATAACTCATGAAAATGTAAAAACATAAAAAAAGACTATCATGTAAACCAATTTTGAAGGTACAATTGTTTTTAAGTGGTTGTGATTTATTCATGATAACCTAGAAATCCCAAATTTTAATTATATATTCATGTTTTAACAAGTAATATATTCATAAACATACGATACAAATTTCCACCTTTTCTGCTTTTCATGTACTTTTGTCTCTTTAAGTTAAAAACATATCTCAGGGCTGTTGACGATCTTGACAAAATGAGTCCACCTCAAAGCTAATATTATTTAAAATTTGTATCTTCAAAATCTATGACTATGGGGGTAAATTATGTAATTTATTATCAAATTATTTACTGAACAATAAACTATAATATCATCACCAAAAATGCAGATAGTATACACAATCCATCGTCAACGTTAACCTCTTGTAAAAGCTCTAGTGCGTAAGAATAACTTTATAGTTTGACTACTTTATAATAAAAGCCTTATATATTGAACTATCACCTTTTTATAAATTTTATTTGTGTTATAATAATAATAATTACTGTTATTATCGTTATCACCGTTCATCTTATTCTAGTTAACTATCACAAACATTGAACTCTACCACCACCACCATCTATGAAGCAATACAATTTACCACTATAACTCCTTACACTTTATCTACAGTGACAAAGTCCCAATTAAAAACAATTTATGGCATTGGTATTGAAATCGCCAATTTGTTTTTATTCATCAAATATGGCTTAAAGATGTTAACATTTTTTTAAACTATCTGAAAGAGTCACTTTTGTAGTATATACTTATAAATATTATTTAAAAGATTGATTCAGGCACCAATTTCCTAGTTAGTTTACATATTTTTACGCGGGTATTTTTTATTTGAAAACTGTAATAAAATTCTCAAAATCCGAGTATACAATTGAATGCATTTGACTTAAAAAAAAATAAAATAAACCTTCTAGTTTCATTTAGGAGTTATAGAAGAAGTGTTTTTGGTATGGGACAAGTGTGTGCCTTTGTCCAAAGGATAACTTTGATTCTCCATTTGGTAGCACACCATACAAAAAATTGGCATATTCAATATTTCATAGGTTTCCTTCTTTGCGCTGTTTCTTCCTTGTAATTTATTTAGTGTATAATTTAGTTGATGTCACTTAGATACCTTATTATTGTTGATAAAATATTTAAATTTGATCATCAAGTTAGATTATATTTGTTACGTTTACTGAAATTAAATCACATATATCTAAACTTTTAATAGTTGATTTATATTTTGATATACAAACAATCACATATCTCTATTGACATGTTAATTTTTTTGTGGCGAGAAAAAGATGTCATTAAAAGCTAGCAAGGAGCTAGACTAAAAAAGACAATAATATCTTAGAAATCAAAAGAGTCGGATTATGCGACCAACCAACCGAGTTGGGATTTAAATATCCATGTCTATTAATCGCCCAAAAATACGATTGCGAAATGATCTTGTCAATCAAGTCCGGTTTCTAGGCCTCACTTTAGCAAAAAAGAAAATATTCCGGAAAAACCAAATAGTCCACCAACAATGTACATACAAATT
This sequence comes from Cichorium intybus, assembly GCA_023525715.1. NCBI lineage: Eukaryota > Viridiplantae > Streptophyta > Magnoliopsida > Asterales > Asteraceae > Cichorium > Cichorium intybus. The sequence goes on along the minus strand of CM042014.1, from coordinate 36,355,385 downwards.
TTGCACATAAGAGTTAATTTTTTGTTAGCATATGTGATGATTTTATATTTTCATGTCCCTACCAACAATGTACATACAATGTTTTTGCACATAAGAGCAACATGTTTATACTTTTTGGTCGATTATAACAATATGTAACCCAAAACTCATAGCTATAATTATATCAGGGATAAAAAATCTAATTGTATTGCTATCATGAGTAAAAGTAAGATATCTTGCTCATTTCAGTAATTAGAACAAAGTACTATTATTATCCACAATTTTCCCTATTTTTAATTACAAACTCGCATAATTTTATCGGTCTTGGTTTTTATTTGTTCATAGTAATGAAAATTAAGGTTGTGCTAGCATAACGTATTTGGCCTTTTAATATTTTGGGTACACAATTGGTATGACTACGAGATTATATACTTATGTTTTGTTATATGGAAATAGAATAAGGGGAAATTTGTCAAAAAGTCCTTATATTTTGGCTCTATTTAGGAAAAAGTCCTCATTGAATTTTATTTTGTGATTTAATCCTCTAAACCTGCAAAAGTTTGTGAAAATGCCCATTTCACCTGAAATAGTAAGTCAGGGATAAATTCGTAAATAAAACGATTTTTCAATGGTTTTTTCGCAAATAAAATGACTTTTTCTTCGTTTTTGTAACTAGTATAATGTTTACATACGATGTCCAAATTTTACAAACTTTATATCCCTGGAAATGTGGTAAAGTAGTACTACAACTTTGTTTTACAGATTTTGTCTAAATATGTTCAGATCTTTTGCTGCAATCTCTTAAACATGAGCACAAACTCATTTATGTGATGTTTTAGTCATTTTCAAACATTCATCTCTTTTTCGTTATAACTCCAATTAACATGAATATCTTCCTATGTTTTTATCACTCTAAATATTACAATATTCATAATGATATGTTTCCTCATTCATCATACGTTTCCTCTTCTTAATAGCTTCAGATCTTGACTTATTTATTTTCAAACATGGTCTTAGATGAACATGTAGAATTTTGTGACATATAGATATAAATATAGCCTCAAATCTTAATAACTTCAAATCTTGACTTTTTGCTATGTACATCTATTCCACTTATTCTTTTCCTTATCTTTGGTATATATATATATATATATATATATATATATATATATATATATATATATATATATATATATATATATATATGTATATATATATATATATATATATATATATATATATATATATATATATATATATATATATATATATATATATATATATATATATATATATATATAGAGACTAAATATCAAATGGGAACCAATATTTTCCTAGGAACCGTAGGAACTTTTTTACTGAATTTTTTTTTTCAAAAAAAATGACATAGTACACCTAATCGCATATATTTAAGACGTTTTGTAAAAAAAAATTGAAAAATAATATATATACACGAAATGTGCACATATGCACGAAACGTGATCATATACACATGTGCGAAAAAATGCATATATGCACATTTCGTGTATACATATTATTTTTCAATTTTTTTTGACAAAAAGTCTTAAATATAAGCGAGTAGATGTATTATGACATTTTTTTTGAAAACAAAATTTCAGTCAAAAAGTTCCTACGGTTCCTAGGAAAATATTGGTTCTTCCTTGAAACGGACTCTCTCTCTCTCTCTCTCTATATATATATATATATATATATATATATATATATATATATATATATATATATATATATATATATATATATATATATATATATATATATATATATATATATATATATATATATATATATATATATATCCATTTCAAGCAATGTTGATAAAAAAATAAGTGTTATCAAGTGGCCATGTTTGGAGATGCATAAGTCAATATCTGAAGCTATTAAGAAGACACTTTTTAAATGAAAGTTTTAGTATATATTTCAAAGAGTACATAGAAAAAAGAATCAAGTGAAATAGATGTGTATAAAAATATATGCTCATATGAAAGTAGGTGTTCATACACATTAAATATTGAATAATTGTGGGATACAATGTTTATAACTATATATCTCAAAATCTACGATGAATTGGAAAAAGTCATCATTATGAAAATTATATTATTTGAAGTAATAAAACATAGGAAAAATATTCAGGTTAATTGGAGTTATAATGAAGAATATATGAATGTTTGAAAATGACTAAAAAGTCGCATAAAAATGAGTTTATGCTCATGTTTAAGAGATTATAACGAAAGATCTAAACATATTTAGCCAAAAGTTTGTAAAACAAAGTTGTAGTACTACTTACCACCTTTCTAGAGATATAAAGTTTGTAGAATTTGGACATTGTATGTAAAATTTATGCCACTTACAAAATGAAGAAAAATTAATTTTATTTGCGAAAAAGCCCTTGAAAAATCGTTTTACTTGCGAATTAACCTCTGACCTGCTTCTTCAGGTGAAAAGGGTTTTTTCACAAACTTTTGCAGGTTTAAAGGATTAAATCACAAAATAAAAATATGAAAGGACTTTTTCCTAAATAGAGCCAAAATATAGGGACTTTTTGACAAATTTTCCATAGAATAAAATTGAGATCAAAATGAATGATCAACAATTCAAAAGAGAATCATATTGCAACTACCAGACAATAACCTAAAGATATAATCTTTAAATCCTTAAATAGACCGAAATTAATTGCCTCACGATTCTTTAGTAATAAAATCAATTCTGTCTCCATGGTTGAACTGAACGTCAAAACAGGCAAAATGTTACTACTTGTAAAGAATTAGGTTGCTCGAATATACTTCTACTTTTTATTTGGTAGAGACAGTTAAATCTATCTTAAATATTCTCCGCGAAAAATAAAATGTGTCTGCGAGTGATGTTTGCTAGAATGGACATTCCCATGAGTTAATAGATATTTATTCGAGGTTTAAATGGTAATTTTGTTAGAATTCAAAAAAAGATTGTTGTATGATGATATACATTCACTTCATTTGGTCATTTAGTAAATAACACTTTTTTTTATTATAAATATGATAATGTAAACAAATAAGTAAGAGAAAAGACAAATATGTCTAATCTTATTGACCACTTTCCAATTAATAATTAAAAATTACCGTAATCATCAAAATAGCCATAAATTGCATAGATAAAATCTCTGAAATTCGCAGGCAATATGCGAAAATCATCTAAACTATGTTGTTTTGATGATTTGCGAATTTCAAAGTTGTTATCTGCGAAAATGTCTTTTGGATCAAGGAAATGGCCGAGATATGGGTCTGCCTATGGTTATGAACGAAAAGACCGGTCCCAAAATAACATAAAAAACCGAACCGTTTCTAAACAAGATAAGCAAAAAAAGACTAGACAAAAAATCCCAATTCTACAAGGTTAATAAGAAATTCCTCTTAATAAAATAGATCAAGACAACACCAATCTACCGGATACATTAAGTTTTTTATGTTTTCAACAGGTTTATGCATTTCATGTAGCATTTTATACGATTAGTTTGAATAATACATGTAAACAAGAGATTTTATTAGATGTTATTTGTGAAAAATCCAATTATACAAGGTCAATAAGAATTTTTCATAGATGTCATATGTGAAAACCTTGGATTTACTTTGAAGATTGGATTTTGGTAGAGGTTATCTGCAAAAATCTTGAATTTACCTTGGAGATTTGGGATTTTCACAGGTGACATATGCAAAATTATTAGATTTTCAAAGTAATTCCTAGAATTGGCTGATTCTTGTTTTTTAATGAATTTTAACAAGTTACTTGTTAATATATCATGAGAACAAAACATTTAAAGGAGTCATGAATGTCAAAGTAGCCGTTGGGAAAGTTAGAGAAATGATAAACCGTTTACAAGGAATAAGGCTAGATTTATTTCAATCGACGATCTTTGAATTTTGGGTTGACATACCTCTGCCCAAATAGGAGCCAATACTTATTCATAGGGTCATGTTGCATGAGGTTCGACTATATGCTTTATAAATCGCACAACAACGTTTACTATTTCCATATGGACATAGAGCTGTCGTTTGGACGAGATGAATTTTTTTTAATAACCAGGTTCAAATTTGGTTGGTATCCAGATATAGAAAAGGAATTAAAGCATGTTACATCAACGTGTGTTCTCGAATAGAACTTATAATTCGTTGAAAGTTAGCAATTTGGGTAAACTGATCTATAACAAAGTATTTTTTTCGCATATATGATGAGGATAATGTGAGAGCATGTTTATTCCATGTTCTTTGTAATGGGATTCTAGGAAAGGAGATGAATTACAATGTTCACATCAATGACTTTCACTCCTTGAGAATTTAAATAATTGGAATATGTAGGGTATTTGCAATTTATATGTTTATTAATGTTGTTACTTATAGATACTAATTTATATCTACGTACAACAATTTTTCACGTGGGAGTTTTTGTGGACATGCACTTAAAATGAGATGCGTAAATGTTTTAAGAAACTAGAAGTTTATGCAAACCTTTTAGAGATGGGTGAAGCCCCCCAAAACAGTGAAGTACGGTGTCTCCAATTTCTTTTCCTGATCAATGTATAAATTAGATTTTTTAAATATAAACTAAATTAAATTAAATTTATTTATAATTAATTTATTAATTTTTAAACACTAATTTATTTTACTTTTATAATTAGTTGGATATGGATTTCGAAGATGTTTCCTAGCTGTCAGCAATGATTTGTTGTATGTCATGCAAGGAGATTGGTACCGCGTAAGGAATATGAAGGGGGTTAGATGACATTTTGGAAACTTGTAATCTCAATTAAAATAATAATAATAATAATAATAATAATAATATTATTATTATTATTATTATTATTATTATTATTATTATTATTATTATTATTATTATTATTATTATATCTAAGTTTAGTTTAGATATGAAGGGAGTGTTGACATTTTGAAAATTGTAATGTATTATGGAAAAAGGGGTATAAGAAATTAAAACTACAAACCTAGGGGACCATTATTGCCATAATCTTAGAGTTGCATGAATTCCATCTTTTGTTTTTTTTGTATTCCTTAGGTCGATTATCACATATATAAGAGCTATGAAGCCTTCGATCCTTGCTTCCAGCCCATGCGACTCCGTTTCCAGCATCACATAAGTTCTAGTCGGCACCCTCGAGCCCTAATCGAGATCATCCTTGAAGCCATATTGCATTATCGTGATCAATGGTGAAGCCGAGAAGAGATTCAAACCGAGAAGCTTAAGCCGAGAAGGTGGGTTAGAGAAGTGTGGTTGTGATTGTGAAGGGATATTAAGCGATCAGTTTATCTTTCAGCATATCCGAGTCATGTGTTCCATATATGTGTATACATATTTCACCATTTTGTCGAGAATTAAGTCTAGCTGTGAAGTGATGTTACCGAGAAGCAAAAAAGGGGCTGCTATGAATCCCGTTTGGACAGCAACAAAGTGGTGAATAAGAAGGTGGATTTTGGCTAGTTGGTGAGTTCTAAAAGCTGTAAGTAATCAATAGAATCCTTGGTCTTTAGCTCCTCTTGTTTTTCTCAAATTCAAGCCACCATTTGAGAACCTCGAATCCACCATCACACCACCACAAAACCGCCACACATGTGGTGGTTAAAGACTGATTCGACCATGGATGAGACGAGACTTGATGAGTGGTAATTTTTAAACTTATATAAACCATAAACACACACCATTTCCATGCTTGAAGCACTAGAGATGTATATGTGGAAAAATGTGTGGTCCTTATGCTAAGATTGGGTATGGGTCTTAATCCATTAAGATGGCCCTTTTATACATAAAAATGCCTATGATTTAAGTGTACTTCTCACCGAAATTAATGACCATGAGCTTAATCATTAAGTGCTTAATGAATGTGGGTATGATGCTTAAAACTTAATTTGCGTTCACTTGACAACTTTCCGTATTAAATTTTGGAAAAATCATATAAAATCGTGGATGTATCCATTAAGGTTGAACCTTATGTCCCTGAAATGATATTTGTGTCTTGTTTCTTCCCTCAAAAGAGTCTGGGTTGATTCTGACCCTAAGTCGAGTGAAATTAGTAATTTCGACTGATTGGTCTAGGATTTTGACAGATTAGGTCCTCTGTCTTTGTAAAATCATTAAAAATTGTCTAAAACTCATTTAGGTGTGAGTTCAGTGGTCTTAGTTTAGGTTGTGTGTCTAGTTTTTCCACACCAAGTTTCAGAACCTAATCCTTATACCATTTGGAGCTTGGACTGATTATTTGAGGTATGGTCCAGGTCATTGATTGAACCGTTGAGTCCGCTTGTTGATTTTTCCTAGAACTATTAGGGAATGAAAATGGAACGAGGTAAGGTCATGTAGTCTTATATTAGGGTCTAGAACATTCCTCATTTTTTCCCTAAATTGATAAAGGACCCTTACTAGGTTGAAAGTTGCAAGCTTTGCAACATGGTTCGAGTTTGGACAACTTTGATACTTGAATTTGGTTAATTCATAGAAAATAGAATAAAAAATGGTTAGAGTGAGTGTCTTACATCCTTGGAATCCTAAAACGATGAACTAAGTGACTGTGCAAAAATATCATAGATTGGTTGGGTTTAGGATGGGTTAATAAGGTCATCAACAGATCATCTGTTGGGAGTTAAAAGCTGAAATGTAACTTAATAACATTAATAATACTACAACTATATATATTAAGTAAGGTTTAGCTATTATACTATGTAGTAACTTAAAATACCTTATAAGAGTATAAGTTGTGCGATTGGAGCTTGGTGGGACCCGCAGAGTCACTGGGCGGTTTTTTGCTTTACTGTGTCGAGGTGAGTTTCTCACTGCATTCTGTTGATGTTATATGTGCTTTATTGTAGCTCGTGTGTGCTTATAGAATGTGTGTGGGTAGCATTAGGATGTTTGGATGTATTGCGTGTGTTGATGTGTTAGTGTGTGGTGCTAGACGGGTCTAGGTTAAGTATGTAGATGTTATTGGATTGACGTACTGAGCAATATAGAGTGGATCGACGTACTGAGCAATATAGGGTGACTCGACGTACTGAGAAATATAGGGTGTCTCAACATATTGAGCAATATAGGGTGGCTTGACGCACTGAGCAACGTGGTATAGAGAGGAGATGCCCGACAAGATGCACTGAGCGGATTAGTTTCTACATTTAGTGCAACATCAAACTAAAATGTTCCTGAATGACCGTATTTTTCATTTTCACCTCTTAAACAAAAATGATAGAAACTGTCATTACATTTCTTGGAAACTTAATATATGAGCCATATATCCGGAAATTATAGTATATACATTGCTTTTTCATGGTTAATAAAACCTCCTCTAATTTGAACAAGATCTGCAAGCCGGTCTCGTTCTACAATAAGCATGTCAATATCTGCTAACACACCATTAATATGCTTTTCTACTGCTTTAAGCTTCTTATTAATATCATTTACGCATTCCAACTTTTTTATATATCTTCACAGAGAAGTTCGACACATTCATTAAGTATCTGACTCATTTCTGAGTCCCTTCGATTATATTCTTTAGCATCAATCATCGCTTCAAATATATTATCAAACATCTCAGGTGACATTAGTTCATCACGAACAAATTCTGGAAATGAGTTTAGATTAAAAATAATATAACAATCTTCCTCTTCTCAATGCTAAATACTAACTTTAGATTAATTGATCTTACAGTAAATAAGAGACTATTATGATTAAAATACTTTATATAAGGTGGTAGATGAAAATTGAATATAAGATAAATGTGAATTAAACATCTCGAAGTTAAGTATGATCAGGGACGGACCCATATCAAAACATAAGGGGTCACACACTTGTTTTCCAAGGTAGTACTTATAGAAAATTGACATTAGGTAAAAAAAATACTCAAAAATTTACATTATGACGAAAATTTTGAAGGGTAGCCCAGACATCCCATGCTCTATACTAGGTCTGATCCTAATTATAATTATACTGAAAAAGCCAAATTAGTGACCATTTCGTAGAATACGTCATCATTTCATCTGTGAAATGGCCAAAATATGGTATTGTCACAATTTTACAGGTGAAATCATGAATTTCGCAGACGTCATCTACATAGTTTCATGACTATTTAGGTGATTAAGTTAATTTTTTTATTGTTTCTATATCAATGAAATTATTATGTTTGTCGCTAATCACAGCCGCCCCCGGGGCGGTGCAATTTTTATTTTTATAAAACCGAAAAATTTAGGTGCGGTGCGAATTTTATTTTTATAAAAACTGCAAAACGCCGAACCGCGCCTCTTGTAAGAATCGAACCGCAAATCGCAATATAAACCGAACCACACCGCGTATCTTATATTAAAATCGAAAAAACTGCAAGAAAAACCGAAAAACGCATTGCATTAAGAAACCACAATGTTCAGTTATTTTGTAGGAAAAACCGCATTTGCGGTTTGCGGCACGGTTATTATCAAAAACTACATCGTAGGTTTTATAGAGGAATTTGATAGCGGAGGTTTCATAAGAGAATTTGATAGCCCAAATAGATTAAATGGCCCGTCATCTCAGAGTTTCATCAGAGTCGATTTCCTGCTGCGACTATAACTATATACATAGTTGGAAACAGGCAAAACAGTCCGGCACCGAGTCCTAGCTAGCCCTCCATTACTTTGGCGAGCTAGAAGAAATATTGGTGAATGACCACCGTTTAACCCGGTTATCCTTCTCCGTGGACCCATAAGCACACCAGAAGAACCCAATAGTGGCATAGAGGAATACAACACCGACAGCGACTATGATTCACGATAAATACCAAGAAAAGAGATGGCGAGATGGCGAGAGAGAGCGGAACAGAGAAGAGAGATTCGAGACGGAGAGTGCGAGATTGAGACCGACTATGGTATTTGTGGTTGCGATATGTCACTGGAGTTTTTTTTTCTGAATTGGTCACTGTAGATTTTTATTTGCGTAATAAGTCACTAAAGTTTAATTTACGTGTTAAATAGGTCCCTACACTAACGTGAAAACCAGTTAGTTTTAACGTCGATGACCTATTTACGACGTAAAATTTAATTTTAGTGACCTATTGCACAAAAAAAAAACTTTAGTGATCAATCCGAAAAAATTATCAAACTTTGTTGTGCTACGGTAACAATCAGCCAACTTAATAATTAATATAGCTTTTTTTGAATAATTTATTTCAAAAAATATTACAATTCTAGAAACCTGAAATTTGGAACCGGAACCGGCTCCGCGTTCCCAATAAAAAGTCAAACACGGTACATGCTTTCCAACCCCCTTCAAATATCATCGAAGCGACGAAACCCCGTTCAATTCTTTCATCGTCAATTTCATCAATGGCATCGATCTACACCTGCAACGAATGCGGCTCCAATCTCAATCTTCATACCGCTAACCTCTTCCCTCCCGACTTCTACTTCGAGGCTGGCAACAAAGGTACTCTCTCCTTCGCCGCCATCGACTCCTCTAAATTCAGATTCGTCAAAGAAGATAAGATCAGACCATTTTTCGAGACCGTCAATTACTGGGGGATTCAGAGAAAACGAACTAAACTTATTTGCAATAGTTGTGGTCGGCTCGTCGGGTATGTCTATGATGACGGCCCGCCACAAATGACTGGAACAGGGCAGTTTGGATTTGGACCCAGTCAGGCTATTCCTAGGGCTCCCAGGTATCGATTTAAGACCAAGGCTCTACGAATCACTTCGGAAACTTGAGAGTGTTTTTGGGAATTTGATTGATTTTGCGTAGTATACGATTTGTTATTTTGTATGCTAGTTCTTTTTTTCTTTCTTTTATCTATTTACATGTATAAATTGTGATATTGACAATGAAAATTGATTGTGATTTTATGGTCCTGTTTCATATTCATGTATAAATTGTGATATTGACAATGGAAATTGATTGTGATTTTACTGTCCTGTTTCTTATACATGAAAACTTTATAGTTTACAAAACAATCCGTTTATTTCTTATGTGTTTACAAAATTAACCTATATCTTTTTATTATAATAGATCTATAAATTATAGGCATAAATTATATTACAAAAGATTTTGTAAAAAGAATAATAATTATTCATGCATAATTAGTTATCCTATTTTTCAAATGATAATTTCTTTTAAATAAAAAAAAACTTACAATTAACGCACATCTAAATAAATATTAGACATGCATTTTAAAAATATTACATATATATTTAAACAAACACTACATAATTATGCATTGAAATTGTTTTATCATATTACAAACATATCAATTATGTATTTTATTTAAATATGAATTGTATTTTAATTATTAAATTTAATAATACAAGAACATTATTAATTGATGGTATAAGGCTGATGAGTCTGTTACTTGGAATTGAAGTGTGTCACACAAATCCACAATCTAATGTAGAATTAAATAAGCTAATTTGTTATTTCATCATCACAATAATTATTGCTAATAAACCTTTACTCCAAGGAAAATTAATTAGTAATACATTAACGTTTGCCTTTAATGTTTGTTATCATCAAATTAAACGAGATCGACATTAAGTGCAAGTCGCATGCATGAAATACACCAAAAATCCGCCCCATTTTGATGATAACAAACACCGTGACATTCGGGGTTAAAAGGATATTATCAAAAATCGACCACAAACCCAATAAATAATAACTATAAATGTATAAATGGCATACAATTATTTTCTCATTTTGTGGAAGGAAAAAGGTGGAAAAATGAAAGCTTCCCTATTAATGAGCTCCCTATCAAACGAAACATCTTGATAACCAAATATAAGCTTAGAAGGTTAATATTAATTTTTCAAAAAATATTCCCCCCCTTAAAGGATTTCAAATATTGTAATTTGATCGAAATTTGAATTGCAATCATACACAAACATACAAATTAGATAAAATTTCACTATTTCAAGCATGCAATCATATATATTAAATGAAAACATGACACCGATTGAAATGAAACAATATCAAGAATGATACCATATGAAAATATATCAAGTTGAGAATATAAAAATTGAAAAGACACGTTTGAACTGTGCACCAACAACATTTCAAGCACACATTCATTACAAAAATCATGAAACCAATGTTGAAGATGGACAAAACTGAGACCCCATCCTTTCTGAATCATCCCTTAAAATCACTCATCAACATAACTTCCCATTTAAACGAGGCCATCAAGTGTAATATAGAGACCCAGAGCTGCCATTTACTAGCCGATTCTTGCGGTACATAAATGTGATAATCATGACATCCATAGCTAGTGGGAACACACCCCTTCAACCCCAAAAAATTATCATGAATCAACATCCTTTTCTGCTGAAACATATCCGGGGTCCTAAACAACCAAAACCCCTTCAGAAAGTCCCCGAAAGGAGAATTCTCGAAACGAAAAGACAAATCCCCCATAAGGTTCTCATCGTAACCAAATCCATAGCTTCCATATTAGCATCTTACACACCTAAAAAATGCACTCAATGCTTATGGTACAAAGATCTAATCCAGGAACGTTTATCATAATTCCCCAATCCTTGAATATTAACAGAGAGGCAATTCATCTATTAATATTTGATCCCCCTTTCCTCACAATTAAATCACAAATTTCCTATTGACATCCCTCCATAGAATGTCCAAGCACTTGTCACATCTCCACTTCTTTATTGTTTTACTCCATCACCGCCCTCCATGGCAAGACCACACCAAATGGCGCCCAACTCCCACGACACGTGAATTAAACTTGGGTGAAAATCCTGGAGGATGTGACAACGTATCCTTCGAGGCACTACCACCTAGTATCCCCTAAAATCCGCCACCGATGCTTTTGAAACCAAACCCGAAGAAGTCAATGTGGGGGAAACACCTTTTTCCTATGGCAATTTCAAGTCGTTTGCTGTCGGTTGTGAGACAGGTACTACTGTTGGATATTTATACCCCACGAAATAGTCCTTGGCTTCCCTCCAAAACCGCTATGTCCGTGTGACCGAGAATGGTGACCAAATGCGAAAACCTGTTGTTAAGCCTATCATAACCAGCCCCTTGAGTTCTAATATACTCGGTTTCCTTCATTTTGTGCAGGACTTCATATATACCAAAAGAATCGAAAGATTTCCCTTCCGAATCCAAAGTCTCATTGACCGTTGTATTATCAAAATTTTCCACCCCGCAATAGTTTCTTCAATGGATTTGACACTTTGAGCCTCATCAAAATGCAAAAGGCATTGGATGTAATATCTCAATTCATACACCATTTGAGTACATGATAAAATCAGAGTTAAACGGAAACTTAGACCTATTTTTTTTAACAAAATATATGGATTCATTGTGTCCCATCTATTAATTTTTTTAAATGAGTTTTAAACCTTTGTTAGAGGTTTTTATTATCTTTTTATTAATATTAAATCTTTATTACCAATTTCCAATTTTACTAAGGGATTCAACCATGATAAGGAGAGGTTTGCCATTTTGCATTCTTAAACCCGACAAAAACTGTTGCCTTTAGACTTCTAATTGTGTGCCACTTTTTCATTTTATTTTGACACTTTGAAACTTATCTTAACAATGTTTCTTAATTTATATAGTTAATATTTGTGAAATATGTTGGCTTTGTTCTGGGTATGTTTGGTGTGTGTTGTATAGGATTTCATCCATGCCTTCCTAACAATACAAATATGCCAAGATCCATATATTTTAGAATTTTTCTATGTTTATAATATGCACAAATTTCTAGAAATATCATCATACTTTACCTTTCTACTAATTTAAGCATTTGCATTTTGTTTTCTACACATAGTAGGAAGATACGTACATTCAATTACCTCTTATAGAAATACATACTCGTTTGACCAATGATAGCAATATAGCATATAATACTAATGTACTTACCTTTCATTACATGTAATACCAACTTACTTACATTTTCTTATCCATATTAGCAACATACTTGCTTGTCACCTAAAAGATGCTATGGTTGTGTAGAAATTTCAAAGTACATTACTCTAATTAGAATGTAAGATCAAAGTACATTACCATTTGCTAATAAAACTCAACTTACTCAAATATGTGGCTTGACATTGTTTTCTTTTTGGTTCTTATTTGTTTCCTTTTTAACTTTACCAGTAAAAATGTCCATAATACCTTTCTATTTGCATAACATTTTAATAGATTTAAAAACTGTTTCTGGGGTTGATAAACCAAAAAAGAATACAGAAAATGGACCCAATTTTAGCATATGACCGTCATTTTTTTTTCTTATCGGGACTTTATACTTCAAAATGGACTAGAAAAGTGACAAAAACGAAAATATTTGTTGGACCTATTTTTTTGCTTGGAGAGATCTCAGCTTCAATAGGATGAATTGTCCAATACCTAATTCAATGTAAGAATGTTGCTATTAGTAGTTACATATTGTAAGTTTTGGTAAAGGGGATCAAGTACATTGCTACTATGTTGAATAGACTTGAAAAAAAAATCCTTGATTAGGCTCAACTTCAATTTGGCTGGAAAAATAACAAATAGAGTATTATAAGATATTCGGGTTATTTTACTCTGAAAATTTCCAAATTTAAACTATATGAGATGCTAAAGAAATTTGTAGTAAAAAGGATTTGGTTAGTACATTAATCAACTCAATATATTTGAGATGTAAATATAAAATAAACAAAACCAGTACCAAGATCTAAATTATTGGAACCAGAATCAAACAAACTAGTTCTTGAAATGTTGTATTGGGAACTAGAAATGCTTAATTGTTTACCATGTATATATGTAATCAATTCTTTGAGACTTTTTTGATATGATATTGTTGTATGCAAGAAATAGCAACATACTTTCATTAATTTGTTTATGATATCATCCAATTTTCATTTATTCATGTTACAACATTATACTTATAAAAGGAAACGATGTAATAGAAAAAAATGAAAGTATGGTGCTATAATACAATAATGAATGATAGTGTGTTGCTCTTTGTCTATCATATTATCCAACTTTCATTTCTTTCTATTATAACATATTTCATTGATTTGATCACATTATTATTATTTTGGTTATTAATATTATTGTTTTTTTTTTGTGAAATAGCTTTGACCCACATGCCATACATTGGTTACCTATGTGGTTGTAGTTTCCTACTTTAACAATATGTAACATGCCAAGCCTAACCACATCCAAAAGGTACACAAAATTCTTTTTGTTTTTAAGATTAGTTTTAAATGGTAAAACTAACAATGCACTTTGTATAGTTGTTTCATTTAACATCTCACTTTATTATTTACAACATTGTATCTTTGAATTTTTACTAATCCCCATTACCAATTTGGAGAATATGCTCTATGTTTACCCATAATATTCTTAGTAAAAACTGCAAAGTATGTTGCTATTGTGAGTAAGGAGGTGTTTGTTTTTTGTCTGGAAATTTTTTTAGACTCATTTGTTTGTAGCCTGCAGACGACGTGCAGACGTTACCCCTCACATACTATTTGTTTTTTTAGAAGACCACAAACCTAAAAAGGTTTGTGCGTCCTTTTCTTATTGCAAACATGGACTAAAAACTTTTGGCATCTTCTAACATCTTCTAACTTAAAAAAAGTAATTTTTATATAAATTTATATATAATTATTGATATAAAGTAATTGAGAAAATGAAAATGTGCAGACATTTGATCCACATCTTCTTCTGTAGATGTCTGCAAATGTGATCTGTAGACTGCAGACTTTTTACCTCTTAAAATACAAACATCACCTAAGACACTATAAGAGGGTGAACCTTAAACTTAGAAAATACATATTATACCACAAAAATTATTGTTTAAACTTCCGCCCCTACATGTTTAAAACTCTGGTTTGCAAACAATTTGAAGAATAATTAGTAAGCATCTTATTTGACCCTACATTTTAAAGGATAATGCTCCGTAAGGGTAATGAACTTTGTCCCGTATACACATTTAGCCACTTATGTTTTTTTATCTATATAAGGTCAGTGTACCTATTTTTGTGCTTGATTTATCCATGGATTTTTTAAAATTGTTCATATTTAGTCAATTATGCTTTTTTTATTCACAAATGACCGTTAAGTTATTGGTCATATGTATAAATTTTTTTTAATCGTCATATGTGTATAAAATAAAATATAAATGATTAAATTTGAACAATTTTAAAAAAATTCATGAGTAAAGGAGACACAAAAATAAATTAGTGATCAAACGTGAATAATTTAAAGTATCATTGCCTATCATTTAAATAGCCACGTTGACATTGTTTCCGTTGTCAATGACTTCATTAGATTTTAATACGCACCAAGAAGTTTAACAATGCAACACAAATTGCGGGAAATAATCACTGGAATCAAAAGGAACAACAGCTGAGAAATCTCATTTCCCCTTCCCATCAATAAACAATCTTCGGATTGAACAAAATTCTAGGGTTTTGCTCGTGATCTGTGTGTCTTAGGATTTTCAAAAATGGCGCCCAAAAGGTTTCCTTCGCGGAAATCCTCATCATCGACGCTCATCTTTTCAATACTCATTATCTGTATGTTCTTTGTTTTAATCCTTCTCGCTCTCGGAATTCTATCGATTCCAAGAACATCACCCAATTTCCCGGGAGCGCATGATCTCAGCTCCATCGTTCAACAGACTACCAACGCTGTCAGGTCTGTTTACGTTCATACCGAACTTTGATCGAATTTGTTGTTGTGATCCGATTCAATGTCGTATTGGACTCATACTGCATGAATTTCCTGGTGAATGTAGCAGCGATGGCAGCGATACCGATCATTGGGCTGAAGTAATCTCATGGGAGCCTAGAGCCGCAATCTATCATAATTTCCTGGTCAGTGTTTCTTATCGATTTATTAATATTTAATCGCATAAATTTCAACACGTTCACCCTTCCGGTGTTATCGAGATCGGTCTCTCTCGGCTGAAATCACACAATCAGATAACCTCTTACATTTTTACTGTATGCATATGAAGATAAGCATCAGGTGCATGGATATATATATATATATATATATATATATATATATATATATATATATATATATATATATATATATATATATATATATATATATATATATATATATTTGCAACCGGACTTTCTTAAATAGAATTTCATAGTGATCTCCTTCCAGAAAACAGAATCAATGTTAAATCAAATCCTTTTCCATGGCAGTCACAGGAAGAATGTGAACATCTAATTAATCTTGCTAAACCTCACATGGAGAAGTCAACAGTTGTCGATACTTTGACAGGCAAGAGCAAAGATAGTAGGTGAGTAGTTCATCTTGCTCCATTCAGATCCTTTCATGAACTGTCAAATTTTCTACTGATGTGATCTTCTTTCAAACATGATTCGTTTACATAAACCACCTCATTTCTTTCAGGATACGCACAAGTTCTGGGACATTTCTGAAGAGAGGACAAGATGAAATTGTTCACGCCATTGAACAAAGGATTGCAACCTTCACCTTCTTACCTGTAGGTATGGCTTTTAAGAAGTAGTGTCAAAATCTTTCATTGATTCAATTTCACATAACTGATTTCAATTTCCTGCTTCAGAACATGGTGAAGGACTGCAAGTTCTCCACTATGAAGTAGGTCAGAAATATGAACCACACCGTGACTACTTTGCTGATGAGTTTAACATCAAGAATGGAGGTCAAAGGATGGCTACAGTTCTGATGTACCTGTAAGTCATTACTATTACTTGTTCATTTTTCTATGATTAATTTCTTACATTCTCTCATGATTTACAGATCAGATGTTGAAGAAGGAGGTGAAACAGTGTTCCCACAAGCAAAAGGAAACATTAGTGCTGTCCCATGGTGGAATGAACTATCTGAATGTGGCAAAGGGGGGTTATCTGTAAAACCCAAAATGGGGGATGCTTTACTTTTCTGGAGCATGACACCAGCGGCAATTATAGATCCTTTCAGTTTGCATGGTCAGTTATTTCTTAATATATATAGAATTATAGATCAAGTGATTTATAGTATTTCATGGCACTAAATTAATTTATACCTGCTTTTCTTGTTTCCGTAGGCGGGTGCCCTGTTATTAAAGGGGATAAGTGGTCCTCTACAAAATGGATCCGGGTCAACCCGTATTATACTTAATTTCGGTTCATAAATATTTCACCAAAATTTGATGCTTTATATCCCCCCTCTTTAGAGGTGTATACATGTCTTGATGCATAGGTTTATTTAGCTGATTTAATGGCCATTTTGAGGCTGTTTCTTTTTCTTTTTCTCCATAAAGTTCTGTATGGGTAGAGTGGCTACATGGTAATGAGGTCTCTCCTCAAAAAATGTTGTATACATAAAGTCTGTTTCTTTTCTGGATTGAATAAATCGTCCATATAAGACTAAATTTATCGTTACACTCAAAAACATAAATTTCATAATATCTATAAATTACAAAAATATTCATCAATTTTAATGTGCGAGCAAAAAGAAGAACGCAAATAGGTTCATTTTGGGCTTAAGCTATTAAATTATTCTGTTCTGATTAAATAAAAAAGAAACAACCAGGTATAGCTGTCCAGATTAAATACTTAACCCATTAAGCTCATTAAGTCAAAATAAAACGGTCCCCATCAAAACTCGCTTTCGTATTACATATCTTGATTCAAATTTAAGGAATAAATATCACCATTTCCATATTCGAAATTCACGGACTATGATACTATGAAATATATTTAGGTTGTAAACTTCTTATTACTTAAGTTATTCAAGCACATATACATATAATCTCTCTGTTATTACATACCTACCTAGACCTCATTTGTACTTGCATGCACATTTTTAGAACCAATGAAGCTCCTTATAACATATTGCAAAATGTCTCCATGATCATAGTAAGCCAGTTCTACCTGAAATTGGAAGTTACCATGAACATGACTGGTTTTCCTCTATCATATAAGCAAAAAAATTAAGGTAGATTTTATTATAAATTACCTCTGTGTCGAACCTTAGTTTACATTTGAATGATTTCCCACTGTTTGTTTTGACTGTGATGTCTTGCCCGGGTGTTATCTTGCTGATGTCATTTGGGAGGTCAATGGTGTAGCGTTCATGTCCGGTCAACTCTAGAGTCTCTGCATCCTCGCCAGGCTGGAAACAAAGTGGAATAATTCCCATGCCAGCTAGATTACTGCGATGAATCCTTTCAAAGCTTTTAGCTATTACTGCTTTAACACTCTGTGTGGATAGAAATAATCACATAAACATGTTACAAATGTTAAAAGGTCAAAGTCAAATGATAATAGCAAGTGTACCATCAATTTTGGACCTTTTGCGGCCCAATCTCGCGCGCTTCCTGTTCCATAATCGGCTCCAGCTAAAACTATTGTATATTTGTATCTTGCCCCTCCCTTTTGTATCTCTGGTCACAAGGAAAAATATGGTTAAATGTTATTTTAAAAGAATTAGGAACCATTGATTGAATGGAATAATGGATAAGTAATGGAATAAACAAGCCAATGAAATAAGTCGTGGTAGGAATAACATGAATTTTCTATATTATATGTAAATACTAATTATAACTTGATTCTATACATTATTTTAATCATAATTAACAAACATTTTTGTATACAAAAATTTAGAGATAATACAAGCTTCTTAAAATCCAAATTAGTTACCATAAGAATAATACTCTTAAGTTAGATTTATAAATGAAATTGTACTTTCATTTAGATGATGATTTTTTTTTTTTAATATAACTGTCATTAAGAATTGCTTGAATAAAAATTGGGTTATGTTGCAAAAATAGGTTTTTTTTCTTTCCATTCCTATGGAATTATTTCATTATTTTCCCGATTCCATGTTATTAAACACTACTTTAATCTGACGTAAAAGGTTAAAATATTTGAGGATAATAAATTATACATACCATGGCCGCATCAAACACAGAGAGCTTCTCTCCACTAGGAATATGAACGGTATTAGGTCCAACTTCTCCTTCCAACAATTTATTCACAATTCTTATATTACCGAAAGTGCCCCTAACCATGACCTCATCATTGCCACGTCGACTACCATACGAATTAAAATCTCTCCTATCAACCCCAAGTTCCATCAAGTATTTAGCAGCCGGACTGTCTTTATGGATACTCCCCCCTGGTGAAATATGATCCGTTGTAATACTATCACCCAAATTTAGCAAACAGTACGCATCTTTTACTTCATATGGACCCGGAGGGGTAACACTTATATCTTTCAAATTTGGAGGCTCGCGTATATAACTCGATTTTGGATCCCATTCGTATAGCTTACTTGAAGGCACATGAAAATTGTTCCATGTTGGGTGCCCTTCTGTTATGGTTTCATACACGGATTTGAACATGTCCGGCAACACGTTAGATTGCACAATCTGATTCCAAAAAAAATAATAATAATAATAAATATATAACAAACGTTTTTTAATTAAAATGTTAGATTATAAATAAAATTATTTGAGTAGCTCACATTTGCTATTTCTTCATTAGATGGCCAAATGTCCCTCAAAAAGACTTCCTTCCCGTCTCTGTTTAATCCAATTGCTTCCGTTTCAAAGTCAATGTCAACCTGGTAGTCAATGATCCAGGGAAAAGTCAAAATTTGACTTTTTGAAGTCAAAGGAAGGGGAGAGAACTTTTATTAATTTACATACCGTGCCAGCAAGAGCATATGCAACAACGAGGGGAGGGGAAGCGAGATAATTTGCTTTTGTAAGTGGGTGTATACGTCCTTCGAAATTACGGTTTCCAGATAAAACCGCTGCTGCGACAATGTCTGAAAGTACAGGGGGATAAAACGAAACTTTTAATAAAAAGGAGAAATTATAAGAGTTAAATGATCTCTTATTAAAATAATGAAGGTTACAAGGATTACAAGTACGTACAGGAGATGTTTATATAGAGAGTGATACAACAAACTATGGAAAATATATGAGCAATAATAGGAAAAGATACAATAGAATATGCCGATTATACTAGAAGAGATATGATCTCATATTATAGAGATATGATCTCATATTATCTCTTGATACGCCCCCGCAAGATGGAGGATCCATCGGAGACTCCAATCTTGGATCGAAGACGTAGAAATGGAGAACGACTGAGTGGCTTGGTAAGTGCATCAGCCAATTGATCGAAAGAGTTGATATGACGTACTTGTAGAGAGCCATCAGCCACTTTTTCGCGAACAAAATGATAGTCCAAAGCAACATGTTTTATACACGAATGATAAACCGGGTTCGCACAAAGATAGGTGGCCCCAGTGTTATCACAATATAAGGTGGGAGGAGACTGCGTAGTGATACCCAAGTCATGTAATAGATTTTGAACCCAAGAGACTTCAGATGCGGCATTGGCTAAGGCTTTATATTCCGCTTCAGTCGACGACCGAGAGACAGATTTCTGGCGAGCGGACCTCCATGATATAACATTAGAGCCAAGATACAACAAATATGCAGTGGTAGACCGACCACCACATTCAATACCTCCCCAATCTGAATCCGAGAAGGCCTGAAGATCCATAGAGGACCCTCGGCGTAGGAACAAACCGTGATGAATGGTGCCTTTTAGGTACCGGAGAACTCGTTTCAACGCTTGCCAATGAGTCTCAGTGGGAGAGTGCATAAACTGTGAGAGTTTATTCACAGCAAAGGAAACATCCGGTCTTGTAAATGCCAGGTATTGCAAACCTCCCACTAGTTTTCGATATGGTGTAGGATCAACACTCGCGGTCCCGTCCGAGGAGGTGAGAGTCACCGAGGAGTTTAGCGGTGTAGCTACCTCTTTGGCTCCATCCATGTGAAAGTTGGTCAGGAGATCTTGGATGTGATGATGTTGAGAAAGAAATAAACCTGTAGGGGTAGAGATGACCTCTATTCCAAGAAAATGGTGGAGTGGGCCAAGGTCTTTAATGGAGAAACGATTGGCAAGGGTTAGGACAAAGTGATCGAGAAATGAGGTGTTGTTACCGGTGAGAACAATGTCATCAACATAGACAATAAGATAAGCAAGAAGATTATGTTGATTGTAGATGAAAAGGGAGGGATCAGCCCTGGATTTTCGGAATCCAAAGGAGATGAGAAAGGTTGTGAGTTCCATGTACCACATCCGGGGTGCCTGTTTCAGCCCATAGAGAGATTTTTTGAGCTTACAAATGTGAGAAGGAAACTGAGGGTGAACAAATCCAGGTGGTTGAGTCATGTACACCTCTTCACGAAGGGTACCGTGAAGAAAGGCATTGTTGACATCTAATTGTCGGAGATGCCAACCCTTAGAAAGAGCAATTGAGAGAACTACACGGATGGTAACGGGCTTAGACACAGGGCTAAAGGTATCGAAATAGTCTTTGCCATATTGTTGGAGGAAACCTTTGGCAACAAGGAGAGCTTTATATTTGGCAATGGTGCCGTCGGGGTTGCGTTTGAGACGAAACACCCATTTACAGCCGATGGGGGAATGAGAGGAAGGAGGTACTAGCTCCCATGTGCCATTATGCATTAGGGCATTGAATTCTTGATCCATTGCTTGGCGCCAATTAGGGTCTTTTAGAGCTTGGGTGTGAGTATGTGGTTCAATGGAGGGTGGAATTGGATGTAGAGTGGATGAGTTGATAAAGGAGGGATTGAAGTATTTAGATTTGGGCTTGCGGGTGCGTTGAGTGGGTGGTGGTGGAGGGTGAGGAGTGGAGGAGGGTGTAGGCGGGGGTGAAGGTGGTTGTGGAGGTGACATGTTGGGTAGAGGAGAGGATGGCGGTGAGTGTGGTGGAGTATCGGAGGGTAGTGATGCAGGGGTAGGGGATGGTGACAACGAAGGGGTTGGAGAGGTGGTGGGTGTATCAGCTGTTGTGGTGGGTGTGAGAGAGGGAGAGAAGAATGATGGAAACGGGGTAGAAGTGGAGGGAGGATGCAACGGTGTGATATTTGTAGGTGCGGGTTTGAAAAAGTCATCGGGTGAGGGTAAGGTTAGGGTGGAGGAGAAGCTGTGGGATGGGAAGTGATTGGCAATGAACTCAACATGGCGTGAGTGGTATAGGCGACGGGTAGTAGGATCGTAACACTTGTATGCGGATTTGGATGAGGAGTATCCAAGGAACAGGCATGGACTTGAGCGGGGTTGAAGTTTGGACGTTGTGTAGGGTCGTAGCCAGGGGTAACACAAACATCCAAAGGGTTTAAGTTTGGAGTAGTTGGGTAGTTGACCAAAGAGACACTCGAAGGGACTTTTGTGAGATAGGATGGAGGTTGGGAGCCGATTGATGAGGTAGACAGCAGTCTGAAATGCATGTGTCCAGAAGGTAAGGGGTAATTTGGCGTAATGAAGTAATGCAAGACCAGTTTCAACAATGTGGCGGTGCCGCCTTTCGGCAATTCCGTTTTGTTCGGGAGTGTGTGGTGGGGTAGTGTAGTGAGAAATGCCATGGGATTGTAAAAACGGGAGAAGACCTTGATATTCCCCCCCATTGTCGCTGAAAAGGGATATGATTGGAAGATTAAAATATTTTTCGACAATGAGTTTGAATTGAGGGAAAAGTTTGGCAACGTCACTTTTGTATTTCATGGGGTAAATCCACGTGTATTTAGAGAAGAAATCAACAAATATCACATAATATGCAAAGTTATCAATAGAGTTTTGAACAGGACCCATACATCAGAGTATATAAGTTGAAGTGGTTTAGTGGCAGAAAAGGAATTTTTACCAAATGGTAGTTTATGACTTTTATTAATAGAACATGAAGGGCAATGAACACCAGACAAGCAATTGGAATTAAAACCTAACATTGAAGCAATAGTTTTAAACACTTTGAGAGATGGGTGGCCAAGTTTGTGATGGAGATCGAGTGGGGAAAGTCGAAGGGTAAGATGGAGTTGGAGCTTGGAGGGTAGCTTTGCATGATAAACATCCTCAGTGTTCTCCCGTCGCATGAGACGTGCCCCCGTGCGAAGATCCTTCACAACAAAAAACGATGGAAAAAAATTCCACCGATACACGATTAGTTTTACATAGTTTAGCGACAGATATAAGATTCCGACGTAGGGTCGGAACATGTAAGACTTTTGATAACCAAAGGTGCTTATGAGGTGTGTGAAAGTGGGTGTCACCAATGTGAGAAATATGTAAACATGTACCGTCACCAAGAACAATTTCATCGGGACCTCCATATTCAGAAACACTGTGGAGGTTGCTTCGATCAGAGGTGACATGATTGGAGGCGCCACTATCGAAGATCCATGATGGAGATGTGGGTCCGGAGGTTGTCACATTTGCAGTGGGCGAGGAGTTGACTGTGACATTATTATCTCGTAGAAACCGGGCAAGTTTGCGACAATCACGGGTGAGGTGACCAGGAATGTTACAGTATTGGCAAAAAGAGGTGTTCCGGTTGTTGCGATTGCTAGAGGAACCGGTCCATTGAGGACGATTGTTATTGTTATTGTCACCAGACCATTGCGAGTTGTTCGGACGGTGATTGCGATTGCCAGAGAACCGAGATGGGTTATTAGAGCGATTCCCTTGGTTTTGTTGGCGAGAGGTGTGGTTGACTGTGATGGGCGGTGATTCAACTACAGGGGAGTGATCTTTGAGGGCTCTTTCATAGTCTTGAAGTTTATCGAATAGTTCGGAGAATGACAGTGGATTATCACGAACTTTGATTGCAGCAGCTATGTAAGAACCCGTGAAAACTTGTAATAAAATATGTAAAATAATCGGGTGAAAAGGGCGAAAAGTTGTAAAAGGGTAAAACGGTCTTTTGACACGTTATGAGATTAATATGTAAAATAATATGTATTCGTGAAATAATAACACAAGAAATAAAGTTTATGTGAAATTTGGAGTTTTTACCGCGTGAATAGTGAAATACGACCAAAAAGGGCAAATTGGTCATTTGACATAGAAATAACCAAAAATGTCAAAACAATGTTAAGTAAAGAGTTAATGGAACTTTGGTTGCAAAGTTATGGTCTTAGGACCATTTTTGTAGAAAAGCTAGAAACCAAGGGACTAAAATGTAAGTGTAATAAATATAAAATAAGGAAAAAAAATGATAAGTTCTCATTCACTGGAAAGTTAGAGCAGCTTCTAGAGTCCTGGAGAAGGCTACGAACGATCACGAAGAGCTGCAAATCAAGTTCAAAGAATTGAATTCAAACCTTGGAATTGGTGATTCCAAAGTAAACAAGGTAAGAATTCCTTTGTTTTAACCTAGTTTTTGGGGTGTGTTCTTCATTTGGGTTTTTGGATGGAATTGAAACTGCAATTGCAGTTATAAATCATGTGGGTTAAGTAACTAATGCTTCCAATAAGCCATTAGTTAAGAACTTAACTCAAAAACATGAAAGTAGAATGCTATTCTTGAGAATTTTCAAGTTTAGCCAAGAATTTTAATTTCTGTAATTGAGTTATTGAAGTGTTTTTAATGGCTAAAAACCTGTTATT
This sequence comes from Cichorium intybus, assembly GCA_023525715.1. Taxonomy (NCBI): domain Eukaryota; kingdom Viridiplantae; phylum Streptophyta; class Magnoliopsida; order Asterales; family Asteraceae; genus Cichorium; species Cichorium intybus. Next base: position 36,330,969 of record CM042014.1, on the reverse strand, counting down.
AGTCAAGGGTTTTAGTCCTAGAACAAACCCCAGGTGATTAAGACTTAGAATAAGAGCTTAAAGCCTCAAAACTGCATGCTACAGTGCCAAATCGCGACTGATCAGGAGCCTGCCCAGGCGCCAGGCGCAGTGCGCCCAGGACCAGGGCGGGGTGCGCCCAGGCGCAGTGCGCCCCATACCTGGCGCAGTGCGCCTTCAGTCAGGGGCCAGACAGGGACCAAAAATGTTAAAATTTTCAAATAACTCAAACGCTAGAAACCATAGCTAGACATGTCCGATTGACCTGAAATTTTAGCCATAACCCTAAAATGGTATAAGAACATGTCGGGAATGGTCAAATCCGTAATTTGACCTTGCGGAAAAGTTACTGTAGCGGCAGAGGCCAAAAGTACTATTCCTGTCAAAACTTAATTTTGAAATTTAAGCTAGACTTGTCCAATGAACTCCAAATTTGAAACACAAGTCTAATATGGCTTAAGATTTCATGGAAAAGAGTCGGAACTGAAATACGACCCCTCGGGGGTACTGTAGCAGAATACGCGTATTTCGGAAGAAAATCGTTAAACGAATTTATTAATGATTATACATTTATTATAACCCGTAGTAGCATCGTATGACACTCTTGTGCTGTAAGTTAGTTGTTATATATATGAACTGAATATAAACGTAAATCTTGTAAAAAATAGGTGGTGGTTCAAATACGGTGAACCGAGCGAAGGAAAAAGAAGTGCAAAAGATTAACTGACCCGAGGTGAGTGTTATGTGGATTTTCGAGTACATAGCTAAATAAATTTTATTTAAAGTATTTTGGAGTCAAAGTGGTTTATGACTTTAAGAGTATGTTATGGAAAGTATAATTATAATGTGAAAGAAATGGAACCAGAAATACAGTGACTAATAATGTGATTGGCTCATGATGATAAGTTGCTTTAGTATCCGGATAAAGACCACAGTCTGCTGCGGTAGGGGTGGCAACAAGACACTACTGGGATGGTACCTCCCGTCGCGAAGTAGTTGTCTTACCTTGATAGATGAATCTGTTTCATGCTATTGGGGAAGTAGTTATACGGGTGCGTCTCGTATAAAACCTACGGGTGCGCTCGTAGGAATGTACCATCATGAAATAATGAGTACCTGTGGGTGCGCTCACAGGAAATGTAAAACTTGGAAATTTAAAAAGTAATTGATATAATTTGGTAAATTGTTTTGGGTCTAAACCCATAATGCTCACGAGACATTATGTCTCACGTATTTGTTTTAAATGCTATGTACTCAGGTAAACCGGAAGGGGCGTTAGAAGAGTCGAGTGTGGGACTATTACATGTATTATTGTGAAGAATGTATCATAAACAGGTTTGAACCGTGGTTGTGAAACAAATTCGTGATACCCCGTTTGTAATGAAAATACATGGTTTGTTCTCAAATGTTGTAATAAAGTTTGTAAAAAAATAATAATAATAAATTTGTGTGAAAATTGGGGTGTTACAAGCTATGGGATTGTATTCATCGCCAAGTTGGGAGAGCACATGGACCATGAGGTCTTCTTCAGTAACCGGACTTTGAGCAAGAGCGAGATCATCGGCAATGGATCTCATGTCTTGGAGAAATTCAGCAATGGAACGACCTCCTTGAGGATTTTTGACCAATTTTGATTTGAGGGAAATGATACGCGATCGAGACGATGAAGCAAAACTAGCGTTCAATCGTTCCCATGCTTCTCGAGCCGTGGTAGCGGAGGAGATGAGGGGCTGGATCTGATCTGAACAACTTCCAAGAATGGCGGACAGGACCATTTGATCTTTGCGGTACCATGGAAGGTACTCGGGATTCGATTTCTTGCCGTCTTTGTCGTCAATCTGTTTTGGGGGTTGAGTGGAGTGTCCGATGATGAAGTCTTCAAGTTCGAGTCCGATGAGGGTGGACTCAACATGTTTTCTCCACACTGGAAATTTATTAGCCGTGAGCTTGGTTGTGAGATGAGTGGCGGCTGTAACTTGGTTGGTGTTTCTGGGTGTCATGGCGGAAGGTAGGTTTGCGGATCAAAACTCGTGAGAGTGGTGATGCTCTGATACCATATAAGAGTTAAATGATCTCTTATTAAAATAATGAAGGTTACAAGGATTACAAGTACGTACAGGAGATGTTTATATAGAGAGTGATACAACAAACTATGGAAAATATATGAGCAATAATAGGAAAAGATACAATAGAATATGCCGATTATACTAGAAGAGATATGATCTCATATTATAGAGATATGATCTCATATTATCTCTTGATAGAAATAATAGAGAAAATGGGGAACTTGTTAAAGTATGTTACCATTTTCAGCAATAGCAGATGCCACTGATTCGTTCAGGTCACCCGAATTCCCAATACAAGTCGTGCATCCATAACCAACAATATGGAAGCCCAACTCCTTCAAATACCTCAGCAATCCACTACAATTACAATACACTAAGTCTATCTTTTTTAGACGATTAAACTGTTTGACCGCGAGTAAATGACCATTTTACCCTTCTTACCTTTTCTCGAGATACTTGGTCACGACTTTTGAACCTGGCCCGAGGCTTGTCTTAATCCATGGTTTCACCTACAAAGACAAGTTTGAATGATTTTTAATGCTTGTATACGTATTAATTAATAGTAACATGTATTTGACCTCGAGCCCTAGGTCGCAAGCTTTCTTTGCTAACAAACCAGAGTGAATCATGACACTAGGATTGGATGTATTTGTGCAGCTTGTAATGGCTGCTATAACAATATCTCCATGTTTAAGTTGTGCTCGCATGCCCTCGAATTCAAATTTTACAATCTTCCTTTGGTCCTCTCTTGGTATACCATATCCCTACAAGTTATTTAAAAAAAGAAAAATTAGCAAGAACAAAAAAGTATTTTATTTTAAGGACTCGGTTTGACAAAAGTACAACCTTGAAGCCAACTTTATTGTCCAAGCATGCATGCCAATCGGCTTTCATGTCTTTCAAAAGAACCTGATCATGAGGCCTGAAAACCAGAAAAAAAAAAAACGAGACAATTGAGTACAAGTGTAGAAGCATGAGTTACAAGCTTACACAGAAAAAAGATCGTACCGCTTTGGTCCAGATACACATGGCTCCACGTCTTCAAGCTTTAAATTCAATTGAGAACTAAATACCATTTCTCCCTCCGGCTACCACAATCGGGTCAAAAAACATAGATAAGATAGTGAGTACAACTGTACAAGCATGAGTTACAACTTATATGCTTAAGCATATATGTACCTTGCTATAATCCATGAACAACTTGTTTGCCCGCAAATACGACTCTATCATGGATATCTACATGATTTCATAACTCAATGTAAGTATACCGAAAGGACACGGTAAATTAAAGTATTTACCAAATTACCATATCATCACTTCTGCCTGTGAGCTTTAGATATTGAAGGGTAACATGGTCCACAGGAAAGAAACCCATGGTTGCTCCGTATTCAGGAGACATGTTTGCTATTGTTGCACGATCTGGTAAAGATATTTCACTCATGCCTTCACCTGCAAGATAATCATATTACATGAAAATAGACCATGATTATTATGTCACAAGCTCGAGGTTTACTAAACTTGATAAATAATAATTCAGAATATTTGGTTTTCTAGATGCTTACATAAGTGCTTACCACATCCTTGTTAGATTTCTGGAAGTTTGAAGTATTCAAAGTCAAATAAATGTTTTTAAATTAGTTGGTAGGTAATAAACTTGGCTATAAATAGCCATGCAAGAACTTGAAACATTGTACCACTCCTCAGTTTATTAATAAACACTCCTCCTTCTTCTCAACACTTGGTATCAGAGCAAATCTGGGCAGCCACTTGTTTTTTCGGTCAAAATTTTTTTTTGTCTCTAAATCAATTTCCGAGCACACCATTGGAAAGGTCTCGTTTCCAGGATTCGGAATATATTTTTTTTGTGATTTTTCGACCACCGGAAAATTTGGCCGGAATAGTGACCAAATCCGCCGGAGAAGACGATACTGTATACACCGGAGACTGTAGCAGTTCGCCGGAGAAGACGATACTGTAGCAGTCCGATCCTATACTGTAGCAACCCAATCCGATACTGTAGCAGTCCGATCCGACACTGTAGCAGTCCGATCTGACACTGTAGCAACCGGTCACTGTAGCAATCCGAGAAAGTTCATTTTAGCCCCTAAACTTCTGAAAAAGTTCATTTTGGACCCAGAACTTCTGTGAAAGTTCATTTTAGCCCCCGGACTTCTGAAAAAGCTCATTTTAGACCCAGAACTTCTTAAAAAAATTCATTTTAGCCCCAGAACTTCCGAAAAAGTTTAGTTTCAACCCCGAACTTCTGAAAAAGTTCATTTTACCTCCTAAAACTTCAGAAAATTGTCTTTTGGCCCCCATATTTTAAAAAGGCTATATTGTTGTTTATGCCCAAGTACCAATCTCGAGAAGAGATGGCAGGAAACAATGGTGAAAAGGATGGACAGGTCACCCTCCACTATCCGATGTTGTCAAGAACGAATTATGCTGCATGGGCGATCAAGATGAAAGTGTTCATGCAAGCCCAAGGTGTGTGGGATGCTGTTGAGCCACGAACTACAAACACGGCAGTAGATGTGAAGAAAGACAAGATGGCTCTCGCGGCCATCTATCAGAGCATTCCAGAAGATTTGCTACTTGGATTGGCAGAAAAGAAAACATCCAAGGAAGCATGGGAAGCCTTGAAGACACAGTTTATGGGAGAAGAAAGAGTGAGGACCGCCAGAATTCAAACTCTAAAGGCTGAGTTTGAATCACTAAACATGAAGGAATCAGAAGGAGTGGATGAGTTCGCTGTGAAGGTGAACAATATCGTGAGTACCATGCGAGCATTGGGAGACACGGTGGAGGAGTCATATGTGGTAAGGAAGTTGTTAAGGGCGGTACCAAGCAGATTTCTCCAAATCGCCTCAACACTTGAGCAATTTGGAGATCTAGACAACATGACAGTGGAAGAAGTGATCGGAAGGCTCAAAGCACATGAAGAACGAATGAGAGGCCATGGTGATAATGATGATCGAAAACTTCTCTTGACACACCAAGAGTGGTCAGAGAGAAATAAGAAGAAGGGAGAAGGTGACTCCAAGTCTAAATCAAATCGTGGCGGATTTGGAGGTTCGCGAGGCAGAGGTAGAGGAAGAGGAGGAAACAGCAGTGGTCGTGGTGGTCGTAGTGGTCGTGGCAGAGGTGGATCACACTACCAGAAAGATGGAGGCCGTAGCACTTTAAATAATCAAGATAAAAGTAGGGTCCAGTGCTACAATTGTCAAGAATTTGGCCACTATGCAGCAGAATGTACAAACCCAAGACGTGAAAGAAGACAAGAAAACAACTTGATTCGCGAACAAGATGTCAATGAGCCAGCACTATTGTTAGCTTCGTTTGACAATGGTGAAGTTTCCTTAAATGAAGAAAATGTATTCCCAGAGTTGAAAAAACGGGATGATGAGGTGAAGCGATCAAGTATCTGGTATCTCGACACAGGAGCCAGTAATCACATGACCGGTGATAAAGATAAGTTTCGTGACTTGAATCAGACTGTTCATGGCTACGTGAAGTTTGGAAACGAATCAAAGGTAAAGATCGAAGGCAAAGGTTCAGTCGTATTCCAATGTAAGAATGGTGAACATCGAAAGCTTAATGAAGTCTATTACATTCCAGACTTATGTAGCAACATCATAAGTTTGGGACAGTTAGCAGAGGGTGGTGATGAAATCACGATCAAAGATCCATTCTTATGGGTCCGTGAAGCAACAGGGAAGTTGTTGATGAAGGTTAGAAGATCTCCAAATCGACTGTACAAGATAGAGTTGGAAGAAGTCAATTCGATGTGTCTAACCGCTCGAATAGGTGATCCAACGTGGTTATGGCATATGAGAATGGGTCATATAAATTTTAATTCAATGAAATACATGGCGGAGAAGAAGCTGGTTGAAGGAATGCCAAAACTAAACATTCCTCAACAACCTTGTGAAGGGTGCCTCTTGGGAAAACAGACAAGGAGTCCATTCCCTACACACACGAATTATAGAGCAAAGAAGAAGCTTGAACTAATTCATGGTGATTTATGCGGCCCAGTATCACCCCCTACACCATCTGGCAATAGGTACTTTATGTTGTTAGTTGATGACTATATCAGAGTTATGTGGGTTTATCTACTAAAGACAAAATATGAAGCTCTTCAAATCTTTAAGAACTTCAGGAGCTTAGTAGAAGTTGAAACCGGGGAGAAGATGAAAGTTTTCAGAACTGATCATGGTGGTGAATTTTTGTCGAAAGAATTCACCACATACTGCAGGGAAACAGGGTTGGAAAGACATTACACATCTCCATATTCTCCACAGCAAAATGGGGTGGTGGAGAGAAGAAATCGAACGGTATTGGAGATGGTTAGGTGTAATTTGAAAACCATGAAAATGCCTGACACGTTATGGGGTGAAGCTGTGAATCACTCTGTTTATGTTCTAAACAGAGCTCACACGAAAGCATTGAAAGACACAACTCCATATGAAATGTGGACAGGGAGAAAGCCACATGTTGAACATCTTAGGGTGTTTGGTTGTATTGCACATATGAAAGTCTCCAAAGGCCACCTGACAAAACTAGATGAAAGAAGTAAGCGATTGGTTCATCTGGGAGTTGAGAAGGGATCAAAGGCATACAGATTGGTTGATCCGGACACCGGAAAGATATATGTGAGTAGAGATGTGGTTTTCGAAGAACAAGAAGGTTGGGTGTGGGAGAAGAGTTCAAAAATTAAAGCCACACCAGGTATGGGCTTCACCGTCGAAGGTTTTAACCTAGACGACTTGTACAATGAAGATTCTAAGTCGGAACCACGAACACCGGAACAAAATCTTTGGTCTCCACAAAGTGATAGTGATCAGACCGAAGAAAGTTTCCAGCCCATAAACTCTCCACAAGACTCCCCGATAAACTCACAAAATATACCCATCAACTTATCGGATACACCCAATTCACCGATCACCCAAAATTCCCCAATTTCGTCTCCAAGCTCCGCCTCAAGCTCCACAGGCGGTGGTGCTCCCAAACGATTCCGCTTATTCACAGACTTATACGACCAAACTGAAGAAATTGAAGAATTAATGATGATTCGCAATGATGACGAGCCAGTCTCGTACACGGAAGCAAGCAAGAGAAAAGTGTGGATTGAAGCTATGAATGCTGAATTAGCATCAATTGAGAAGAACAAGACTTGGAGTTTGGTCGATCTCCCTAAGGATCGCAAAGCTATAGGGTTAAAATGGGTGTACAAAGTGAAACGAGATCCAAGCGGAAAGATTGTGAAGTATAAAGCGAGACTTGTGGCAAAAGGGTACGTCCAAAAACGAGGAGTTGATTATGTCGAAGTCTATGCACCAGTGGCCAGGATCGAAACTGTATGCGTCATCCTAGCTCTCGCAGGCTCAAATGGATGGCGTGTACATCATCTTGACGTGAAATCAGCTTTTCTGAATGGCACTTTGGAAGAAGAGGTGTATGTGTCTCAACCTGAAGGGTACACGAAGAAGGAAGAAATCAACAAAGTGTACAAACTATCAAAAGCATTGTACGGTCTAAAACAAGCACCAAGGGCATGGAATGCTTGCTTAGATAAGTATTTGAAAAGCTTGGGGTTTGCCAGATGTGCTCAAGAATACTCTGTTTACACGAAGAAGGAAGGTGAAAATGTCTTAATCATCGGAGTTTATATTGATGATTTATTAGTAACTGGAAGTTGTCACAAGAGTATTCAAGCTTTCAAAACAGATATGAAAGCCAAGTTTGAGATGAGTGATCTTGGACTTCTAACCTATTATTTGGGAATTGAGGTGAGCCAAAAGGAAACAGGTATAACACTGAAGCAAGAAGCTTACGCCAAAAGCATCTTAAAGAAGACTCGAATGATGGACTGCAACCCCACTAAGAGTCCAATGGAGCACAAACTGAAGCTCACCAAAGAAGGAGAAGGAGAATTAGTGAACCCCACCGATTATAGAAGTATAGTCAGAGGTTTAAGATACTTAACTCATACACGTCCTGATATCTCATTTGCAGTCGGAGTAGTTAGTCGGTTCATGGAGAAGCCAACTGAACAGCATCTACAAGCAGTAAAGGGAATACTAAGATATGTGAAAGGCACTCTCGATCATGGTTTGACTTACACGAAAGGAGAAAGTAGAGTAAAAGTCATAGGTTACTCAGATAGCGATCTAGCAAACGATGTGAATGACAGGAAAAGCACAGGAGGAATGGCATTCTATGTGAATGGTAATTTGGTCGCGTGGGCATCTCAGAAACAGAGAGTTGTGGCATTGTCCTCATGTGAAGCAGAATTTATGGCTGCAACTCAGGCAGCTTGTGAAGGTATCTGGTTGCGCCGACTCCTGACTGAGATAACAAAACAAAAGGTACCACATGTTACCTTGTTTGTTGACAACCAATCAGCATTAGATCTGATGAAGAATCCAGTGTTCCATGGGCGTAGCAAACATATAGATATACGTTATCACTTCATTAGAGAATGTGTTGAAAATGGAGAGATTACAGTACATCATGTTTGTAGTAAGGAGCAAAAAGCAGATATCCTTACCAAAGCATTAGCGAAGACAAAACACGAAGAGATGAGAATCTTGATTGGAGTCAAGAAGGTTTGAAGATTCTGAATTAAGGGGGAAAATGATAAATAATAATTCAGAATATTTGGTTTTCTAGATGCTTACATAAGTGCTTACCACATCCTTGTTAGATTTCTGGAAGTTTGAAGTATTCAAAGTCAAATAAATGTTTTTAAATTAGTTGGTAGGTAATAAACTTGGCTATAAATAGCCATGCAAGAACTTGAAACATTGTACCACTCCTCAGTTTATTAATAAACACTCCTCCTTCTTCCCAACAAAACTTACCATAAAATTCTACGAAATTACCAACAACCCCATGTCGTCTAAGCATTTTAGCCACTGTTAATACCAAATCCGTAGCTGTAACTCCATTTTTTAAGCTTCCAGATAGCTCGAACCCAATTACACCCGGAAGAACCATGCTAATCGCCTGCATGCAAACCATAATATCTCATTATAAGAATTATATTGTAACTAACTTATAGTATGGTTTTAAGACAAACTCTTATGTTAATGGATAATATAACACTGTATTAGCTATTTTATTATGGGTAATTCTATATGTACCCCTCGAATTTGCTTTTTGTACTCCCTTATGTGTCTAGATGCGTGTGTTTTACTAAATGTACTCCTGATTTTGTGTGTTGGGGATACATATAGTAGCACCCTTTTAACACTATTTTTGATGTAACAAATCTGTATCGGGTCTAATGAAAAAAAGAGGTTATAAAGATTACCTGACCAAGCATTGAAGCTTCAGCTTCAATCCCACCAACTCCCCACCCCGCAACACCTAATCCATTTACCATAGTCGTATGTGAATCCGTCCCAAAAACAGTATCCGGGTACAGAATGCCATTTGTATTAAACACAACTCTCGCAAGGTATTCAAGGTTCACCTGAAAACAATTTCGTCATCTTATTAAATAAATAAGAATGGAAAATCTAGAAAGTATGTTTGTCTTGGGGTAAACATGATACCTGATGAACAATCCCGGCTCCAGGAGGAATGACAAGCATGTTATCAAAAGCAATTGCTCCCCATTTCAAAAAAGAGTACCTTTCTTTGTTTCGTTCTAATTCGAGTTCCATATTGGCCTGTAGGGCGTTTTCAGATCTTGACACGTCAACCTGGACTGAATGATCAATCACAAGGTCCACCGGTACCTGTACATGTAACAATTTCTCCAAATTCTTTAAAAGGTTCTTAGAGATTGTTTTAATGATATTTTGGAATTCTTACCAATGGATTAATTTTACTTGGATTACCACCTAGCTGGTCCATAGCATTACGCATGCCGGCAAGATCAACAATTGTAGGAACACCAGTGAAATCCTGAAGCACACTCGATTCACTGAGTTCACTCCCAAATTAATTGAATACGAATATGAAGAGAAAGGACGTCGTTGGCATACCTGAAGGAGAACTCGAGCAGGTTTAAATGGAATTTCAACTTTTTTGGGAGAAGTCTTCTCCCAGTCAAGAATCTTCTCGACATCCTTGGTTGTAACTTGGAACTCGTCGCAGTTACGGATTGCTGATTCCAAAAGTATTCTAATCGAAAATGGTAGCCTATCTGTCACGCATGAGTTTAGTTTTTAAGTTATTGATAGCAAATTATCAAACATATCAGCATGATTTCAATCAATATTGTTTGGATTAGCATATGTTTATGACAAATTAGATGAGTACCGATTCTGGAATCATTGAGAGAAGGTAAGCTGTAGTATTTGCCGAATTCACCACCGCCTTGCTTCTCTAATGTCTTCAATAATCTCGAAAATGGATTCCTGTTATGAATAAATTATATCGACAATAAAAAAAATAATAATACGATAAAGAAAAATAAATGTGGACACAAGGATTTAACGTGGAAAAACCCTTTCGGGAAAAAACCACGGGCACAACCGATGATGATCACTATATGAGAAAAATGAGGAGGTTACAAGATTTGGAACTGAAAAAATATATATCTCTCTTTTGTTTAATACACAGAGCCTCACAATATATATCTATGTATATATATTTCACTCAATGGTTTTGGACGATTTCATTTGGAAAATGATCATCCCTATTTATAGGGATGATCAGCCGAAACATTTGCATTAAATGTTGAAAAAACACATTGCAGGCGCCTGATTTAGTTGAAGCTGAGTCGTCGTTCAAACAACGTGCACAATTTGAATTTTGATGTTGATTACTATTTAGTGGGGTCCATATAAAAATAATTCTGCCTTTTGCTTTTGAAAAGTCATCTTTTACAATCTCCACCTTGACTTTAAAAGCAATAAGTAATCAAACAACTCCACCTTGAGACGAATTTCCTCTTGTAGAACTCCTCATAATAAAATCATCGTGTGCCGACAATCCTTGGAATTAGATTGTCATACCAACCAAGCTTGAGCAAAGCTCAAACTTAGTTGCTGGAACCGGCTTCGTCATCATATCCGCCGGATTGTCATGAGTGCTAATCTTTTTAACTTGAATATCACCTTTGGAAATAACATCTCGAATAAAGTGATAACGTACATCAATATGTTTCGTCCTCTCATGAAACATTTGATCTTTTGTGAGATAAATAGCACTTTGACTATCACAAAAAATCTTTGTGGGAGATGTGTCTCCACAAAGTTCACCGTATAAATTTCTTAACCAAATAGCTTCTTTGCAAGCTTCAGAAATTGCCATGTACTCTGCTTCAGTTGTGGATAAGGCAACAGTGGTCTGTAGACTTGCCTTCCAACTCACAGCACATCCACCAATGGTAAAGACATAACCTGTCAAAGATCTTCTTTTGTCCAAATCTCCAGCATAATCAGAATCTACATAACCCACCAGTCCTTCACCAGAACTTCCAAATTGTAAACATGCATTGGAAGTACCGCATAAATATCTAAGAATCCATTGAACAGCTTTACAATGCTCTTTTCCTGGGTTAGCCATATATCTGCTAACAACACTTAAAGCGTGAGATAAATCAGGGCGAGAACATACCATGGCATACATTAGAGAACCAACTGCACTAGAATACGGAACTTTCACCATGTTGCTAATTTCATCATCTGTCTTTGGACAATATGCTGAAGACAGTTTGAAATGTGCAGCTAACGGAGTACGCACTGGCTTGGCTTTATGCATGTTGAATCTTTGAAGAACTTTCTCAATATACCTCTTTTGACTTAGGTATAGTTTTCCATGCTGTCTGTTACGAGTAATTTCCATACCAAGTATTTTCTTGGCTGGACCTAAGTCCGTCATTTCAAACTCATTGCTTAGTTGTGTTTTCAGTTTTGCTATCTCTAGTTTATCTTTCGCAGCAATCAACATATCATCAACATAAAGAAGTAGATATATTGATGAACCATTGACTGACTTAAAATAAACACAACTATCATAATCTGATCTTTTAAAATTCTGAGATAGCATAAAAGAGTCAAACCTCTTATACCATTGCCTTGGGGACTGTTTTAACCCATAAAGAGATTTCTTCAATCTACATACCAAGTTCTCTTTTCCAGGGATAATGAAGCCTTCAGGTTGCTCCATATAAATATCTTCCTCCAATTCACCATGTAAAAATGCAGTTTTGACATCTAACTGCTCAAGCTCATAGTTATGCATGGCAACAATACTAAGTAAAGTACGAATTGAGCTATGCTTAACAACAGGAGAGAAGACATCAGTAAAATCAATGCCTGGAATTTGGCTATAGCCTTTAGCAACTAACCTTGCTTTAAATCTTGCTTCCTCATTAGGAGTAATACCTTCTTTTCTTTTGAAAATCCATTTGCAGCGGATAGGCTTCTTTTCTTTTGGTAATTTCACCAATTCCAAAGTGCCATTCTTTTCAAGAGATTCCATTTCATCATGCATGGCAATTATCTATTTGTTGCAATGTTCTGAAGTAATGGCTTCCGTGTAAGTTGAAGGTTCTTTGACACCTTCAATTTCTTCAGCAACGTTTAAAGCATAAGCAACAATGTTTGCTTCTTCTATAAGTCTCTTGGGAGGATGAATGACCCTCCTAGGTCTATCAGTTGCTATAGAACGTTGTGGTTGGTGAGTAAAAGTAGGAGTAGAAGACTCTTGCTCAACTGATGGATTTTGATCGATACAGTTTTCTTTTTCTGGTGTATTTTCTGAGTCAACAGATTGCTCCACCTGCACACTTGTCTTTTGTTGACTCTCAACAGGAATATTAGTAGAAAAATCTTTATGTAGCATAGCTGATTCATTAAATACTACATTTCTACTAATCACGATTCTTTTAGTTTCAGGACACCATAACTTGTATCCTTTCACACCAGACTTGTAACCAAGAAAGATACATTTAATTGCCCTAGGCTCTAATTTTCCATTATCAACATGAGCATAAGCAGGGCAACCAAAAATTCTTAAATCTGAATAGTTTGCTGGGGAGCCAGACCATACCTCAATAGGAGTCTTCTTATCAAGTGGAATAGAAGGTGACATGTTAATTAAATAACATGCAGTAGAAGCAGCTTCTGCCCAAAAACGCTTAGATAATCCTGCGTTAGATAACATACAACGGGCTTTGGAAATAATGGTTCTGTTCATACGTTCAGCTACACCATTTTGTTGGGGTGTGTGAGAAACGGTGTAGTGTCTAACAATTCCTTCTAGTTTACAATATGAATTAAATTCATTTGAACAAAACTCCATACCATTATCTGTGCGAAGCTTTTTGACCTTCTTACCGGTCTGGTTTTCCACCATGACTTTCCATTCTTTGAATGCAGAGAATGCTTCAGATTTAAGCTTCAAGAAATATGGCCAAACTCTTCTTGAATAATCATCAATAATTGTCAACATATAACGAGCACCTCCTAGTGATGCTTCTTGAGATGGTCCCCATAAATCAGCATGTACATACTCCAAAATGCCTTTTGTAGTATGTACCGAGGTGTTGAATTTCACCCTCTTGTGTTTGCCAAATATGCAGTGTTCACAGAATTCCAGTTTGCCAACGCATTGGCCATCAAGCAATCCTCTTTTGCTTAATGCTGTCAAACCAAGTTCACTCATATGCCCAAGACGCATATGCCACAGGTTAGTAGTATCAGTAGATGAATTTGAAGTAACATTAGAATTACCTGTTACTGTACTACCTTGTAGATGATACAGGTTTGCAGATTTAATATCAGCTTTCATCACAATCAAAGCTCCTTTAGAAACCTTTAAAACTCCACCTTCACCGGAATATTTGTACCCTTTAAGGTCAAGAGTACTTAAAGAAATAAGGTTTCTTTTCAAACCTGGAACGTGTCGAACATCAGACAGAGTTCTGACAACACCATCAAACATCTTGATTTGAATTGAACCAATTCCAGTGACTTTGTATGGTGCATTATCACCCATCAATACGGAGCCGCCTTCTATAGGTTGATAATTTGTAAACCAGCTTCTGTTTGGACTCATATGAAAAGTACAAGCTGAGTCAAGAATCCATTCATCATTGGTTTTTAGGATTCCTGCAAAAGCTACAAGAACATCTCCATTAGAGTTATTTTCAGCAGCATAAGTAGCTTTTCCTTCATCATCTTGATTTGGTTTGTGATTTTGATTAGAAGCTCTTTTCTCCTTGTTCTTCAACTTGTAACATTCAGAGATATCATGTCCTTCCTTTTTGCAATAGTTGCATGACTTGGAACGTCTGGATCTAGATTTGCTTCTAGAATTTCTTTTGTTCTTGCCTTTGGAATCATTCTTATCTGTTGGTCTGCCACGAACTGCCAGACTTTCTCCTTTAGAACTTGAACCTTCAGTGGATACCATATCTTTCATCTTTTCTTTGGCATGCAAAGCTTCATAAACTTCTTGAAGTGTTAAAGTATCACGACTATATAATATGGTATCTCTAAAGTTTGAATAAGAACTAGGCAAAGAACATAAAAGAATTAAACCCAAATCCTCTTCATCATATTTTACCTCCATAGCTTCAAGATCAGTGATGATCTCTTTAAACGTCGAAAGATGATCCAGCAATGATCCACCTTCTTGCATCTTAAGCGAAAATAATTTTTGTTTAAGGTGCATCTTACTTGTGAGATCTTTGGTCATGCAAATTTGTTCTAATTTTAGCCATAAAGATGCTGCAGTAGTTTCTTTCAAAACTTCCTGCAAAATATTATTAGATAAATGAAGATGGATATGAGAGAGAGCCTTACGATCTTTACGATCCTTTTCTTCATCTGACCAAGACGCAGGCATTTTGTCTCGGCCTAACAGAGCATCATCCAGGTCCAACTGAGCCAATACAGCTCGCATTTTTACTTGCCATAATGAAAATCTTGTATCTCGATCCAACAATGGAATATCGTATTTCAAAGTAGCCATGTCGATATAATACTCAATAAATTGAGAATGAGTATAGAAAACAACGTGGCTCTGATACCACTTGTTATGAATAAATTATATCGACAATAAAAAAATAATAATACGATAAAGAAAAATAAATGTGGACACAAGGATTTAACGTGGAAAAACCCTTTCGGGAAAAAACTACGGGCACAACCGATGATGATCACTATATGAGAAAAATGAGGAGGTTACAAGATTTGGAACTGAAAAAATATATATCTCTCTTTTGTTTAATACACAGAGCCTCACAATATATATCTATGTATATATATTTCACTCAATGGTTTTGGACGATTTCATTTGGAAAATGATCATCCCTATTTATAGGGATGATCAGCCGAAACATTTGCATTAAATGTTGAAAAAACACATTGCAGGCGCCTGATTTAGTTGAAGCTGAGTCGTCGTTCAAACAACGTGCACAATTTGAATTTTGATGTTGATTACTATTTAGTGGGGTCCATATAAAAATAATTCTGCCTTTTGCTTTTGAAAAGTCATCTTTTACAATTCCGAGTCCCTGCAATTCAATCAAACAACGAACGATATCACAATTAAGATTTAACTCGGAAGAACAGAAAGAATTCGGGATCATGCATACATACCCATTGATCACTAGGATTCAAGTTGATCCGCTATGGACTTTTTACGATTGTGACGGTGTGTCTGTGTCCGGGTGTCGCCGTTTATTACATGGCGCATGAGTATCGCGCCACTTCATTTCTTCGGTGTTTTTATAATATATATTCCGCTTACGTTTCTCCTTGTCTTTTGCATCGAGAAAATACTCCAAGAAAATCTCAAATTTATTGCAACTTCTATAAAGATTATAGGTCCAAATTTTAGACGTTATTACAAAAATAAAGGACTTATCACATATTTTTTTCTTTTAAAATCATTTCTAATCCAATTTTGTATTACAATAAAAATGAAATTATGTTAATTATGATAATCTTGAAGTCTTACTCTATTTTACATCAAAAATAAAAACCATATTAATGCATCTACTATGTTTAGTGTGCTGCTCGATCATGATTAATTAATGAATCCGTTGCCATTAATGTTATACAAAATTACATAAAGGGCCTGTTGGCAAAAAGTAAAATGAATATTTTATATGTGATTTTGGTATCTTATATGATTGGTCTTATGTGGTTTTATTATCACGGTTGGTCTTTATAACTAACTAGTGGGCACCCGTGCTATGCACGGGTTGCGTAGATCGTTGGGTGGCCCAGCTAAAGTAGGATGCTATAATAAACAAATCTATGAAAGTACATTGCTATTTCTCGCACTTAAACATAACCCTCTAACTGCACTAAAAAACATTTTTCTCATAAAATTCTCACCACATCATTCTACCTCCTTCAGAAAATCAATGTTATCAACAAACACCTGAAAAAAATTCACAAGAGAACATTATAGTTACAATAATTTTTTTATTATGATATTTTACTTTCAGAATTTTAGCCAATTTTAGCATTATAACAAATCCATGAAAGTACCTTACTATTACAGTATTTTTCTTAATAAGACATTCTACTTTGATAATCCTACCAAATTATAGCATTGTACATTGCTATACGTAGGTAGATTTTTCAAAGTACAACGTTGTAATAAGAGGAAATCAAAGTATGATGTTATGATAAAGAAATCTCTGAAAGTACGTTGCTATTACATGATGCTTACCGTTTTCCAACCATCAGGATCCAAACATGATGTAATTTTGGTGCTGATGCCAGGTGGAGGCCCGGGTTCTCTAGTAATTTTCCTGCCAAAATGTTTAACTGCTTCTGCAGTTTTATAAACATCATCTGTGCCTATTGCTATCTGTGGTTATAGTATACCACATAATTAATGAATTAAAAAAATACAACTTTATTAAAAATATCTATGAATTTTTAAAGTGTTAACTTTTTTTTTAATAAATCACCTTGTATTCAGGGTTATCTCTTCGGCGTAAACTGTAATTTTGAAGGTCAATAGCTGCTTTTGGTGATTGTCTATTCTTCTGGTCATTAAACTAAAAAAATTCGAAAATGTTGTGGTTCTTCTGAAATTTGGCCATTTATTTATAATCTTATTATAAAAAGTTTGTGACGCTGTACTGGACTTCCGATAAGAAAATCGGAAATACTTTTTTCTCATATTACTCTCTCGATACATAATCTAACAAAAATTCTTGAAGCACATACTGGGCATCTTGGTAAACGAACTCTCAGGCCATTCCTCGAGCTGCCTTCTTTGTTTAGCTCCATAACCTACAAAAACAAATAAATATAAATTTTGAAGAAAAGTCAATGAAAAAAATATAGTTTTTAAAAAGTTATTGGTGCTTACTGCTTTCTCTACAAGCTCAATGGACTCGTATTCCTCAAAAGCATGCAACTTTGCCAAAAATATATTTCAAACAAAACATTAGACGTTTATAAAGAAAAGGGACAAATTGCAGGAAATACCAACGTACTTTACTTTTTTACCGTATATAGTGATATACCTTTTTTACACATAATAACAATGTACTTGCATTTAATTACCATTATAGTAACTAATTTACATTTCTTTACACATAATAGCAACATACTTACAATTCTTAACCCATTGCTTATGTTGGTAGGAAAATGAAAGTACATTGCCTTTATAGGTAAAGAAATGTAAGTACGTTGCCATTATTGGTATAAAATAGAAGTACGTTGGTTATATTGGTAAAAAGAGCAAAGTAGATTGTTGTTTCTTACAATTTACCCTTTAATAAAAAACAAAGATCGGAACTTGTTCGGATCCATTCACAATAAAATAGTTTTTTCAGTTAATGTTTACCATTTTCTTTCTCAAACATGTTTCACATGTAACAAAATTGTCAGTAGGTTTACTTTACGATGTTCAATGCATAAACCCCTCGTTGTTGCATACGGGACATTAGAGTAAACATGCGAGCAAGCATCAATTATAGCTATCGAATTACAATGTGCATTATTTGTTTCTTCAAAGAAGCTCATATGTATAATAACTCCTAATTCTTTTGCAAGTTTTTGCATCCTGTAAAAATATATTAATATAATCATGTAATTAGGTAATGTATGAATTTAATTTATAATCACATTTGGGGATTTGTTACACCTCAAAATAGTTGGATGATCTTTGTAACGTTTTGCTCTTTGAAAGAAGTCTTCCCTTTGTGCTTGACAAAAGTAATATCCTTCAAATAGTTCCTGCAAGAAAATCAACCACAAATAAATTTTACCTTTCTATTAGTTAAATAAGCTGATAAGACAAAATTTCACTTTAGCAATCAGGAAATCATATTTATATCATGAATCGTGGCTAATTCAAGAATCAAACCTGAATAAGGATGATATTAGCACCCTTTTCATGAGCAGATCTCACCAGCCTGCAATGCAAGAATGATTCTTTGATACACAATGGATGTATAGTAGTTTTGAATAGTTACAACATTACTAAAGAATTCTGTTAAGAACACAACTACATTTTATGACAAATTCGTAAGCATGTGAAGTTGCTAAAAGACGGATAGCAGTTGAAAAAAAAACGCAAATGTACGATGGAAGCATGAATCCCACAAAGTTCTGTTACAATATGTGTAGGATTTTGCCCGTCCCAATCCAGTTCAAATAATGAAACTTAAAAAAAGATGCATTCGTGATTGTCACAAACCATCATGGTCTAGTTACTACTTACTACTCCTAGTAAGGTGTTATTCTTATAAATATCATTTAATCAGACAGCACTTTATGGAGAAAAAAAGGGCCTAAATGATAATTTGAAAAAGAAAATTGACTTGATTATATTGACAAAGAATTACCTTGAACATGATGACACTTGCCAAGATAGTAAGTGATGTGAGCATAACATAGTTAATGGGAGACACAACAGCCGTGTTGAATGTGTCAACAGCCTGTACTCAATATTGCACCCAAGAAAGATGTAGTCAATACGGTTGTTCTTTTAATTAATGTAGAAAGAACGACCTAATCGAAAAGTCCCCGTTAAGTCCTAACTTTTTACAATTTTGCCATCATTAATTTCTTCTTTCCAATTTCCCAAGTTTATCATGATTTTCTTTAAACATCTCTATCCAAACAGCACTTAATGGGAAAAAATCATTACCTTGTTTAAATAATTCATTTGAGTAATGACACAAAGCAGAACAAAGAAGGTAAAAGCCCATGTTTGAGGATACACTAATTGATTGGTTCCTGAAAAAGTAAGCTTCAAAGCAATACCAAGACCTTTCACACTCATAACCTGTAAAGAAAATAAAATCATTCAACACAATAATTGGAAGCACCACAAATAAAGAGAATTAAAAAAACGAAAATTAAAGTTACATACCGACAAAGAACCCAGTAGAGAACAAACTCCAATTTAGCAGATTACATGTGTGTGACCATATAATGGGATATAATGTAACACAAGTATAAAAACATCTACTAACACCAATACCCCATAAAAAACAAAAGCTGCAAGAGAGAGTTTTAAAGCATGTCAAGAGACCGCAAAATAAAAATATATAAATTGGGAAAAAATGCAAGTAAAAATAATTGTTACCTGGCTCTATAGCAAGATCCCATACTTCTGTGACTGATTCAATTGCGCGTTCTTCAGGAGCATGAAGAACAATTGTAGTGGAACCAACAACACATAGAGCACAACCAACAACTCCAAAAATATGCAGTCTTTCTTTTAAAATTATATATGCGAGTACAGCACTGCAATAGGCATGATAATGTTTAAGTCGTCAAATTTGGGGTTGTTTCTAGTTGAGTTAATGCAGAAAACACAAATTAATACAGAAAGTTGTTTTTTTCATGCCTGATTATAATGGTGAGAGCTCCAAGAGGAGTGACGAGAATAGTGAGTGCAAATGCGTACGCTGCCAAGTTCGCAACGTCTCCAACAACCACTGTAAAAACAGTTTCAATGGCGGCAATTGTTTAAATTAAGAATGAAATTACAAGAAAAGGGGGAAACTTACTTGTTATCATGCCTACCCACCATAGAGGCTCGTATAAATATGAATATCCTCCGCTTCTTGAGAAAAAGAAAATGTTTGAAAAGCATTATTAGGAGGATGTCTTGGTAAAGCAAGAAGAAACGTATGCATCCTGGAAGCAAGGGATATATCAAATGCATGAATGAAATAATTACAGCCTCGAGTTTAATCGCACCAATTGAGAATTCCTAAATAATTCACAATAAAAGGAAGTGAGTCATTAAAGATAATGATTTAGAAAGAATGGTGTAATTACCTGCCCTTGCGGAGGAACCCTTAGGTTTTCGGGCTTCTTCCCTCATTTCACTAATTGTACATAGCATTTTTAACCAATTTCATTATCCGTAGAAACCTGAATTGAGATTGCAATTCTTCAATAGGTTAAAAAAGAAAACGAAGATCAGAATCTAAAGTAATAATAAACAACGATTCAAGTTGTCATATCGTTTCCTTGAGATTCTCCCAATGCAAATCCTGAAGTGGAGGGTTTCAGTTCTCGTCAAATCCGTACATCAGTGCTACCGACCGGTCGAAGACGCCGTTTCCGCCCATAATCTGAGACGGAATTATAGGGAACACGTTGTTTGAGATATCTTCAGAAAAAAGCGAGAGTTTCTGTGTCGCCATCAATGTCAAAGTCGCACCCCAAGAACCCCAAATCAGATCTCGTTCTCGTCATTCTCTCCCGCTGGAACTGTCATCTGCCTCATTTCCGGTGGCCTACCGTTCGCTGATTCGCCTAGCGGTGTAGAATACATTCGAGAAGACGTAAAATAGAGAAGTTCGAAGCGACGGCGTGGCGGAGGTTTTGGGGAAGATGGGGAGAAGACGTAGGGGTATACGGGAGAAGACGGAGGCTATGGTGAAGAACAGAAGAGGCGTGGCGGAGAGGATGAAGCGGTGAGTGAATGAAGCGGTGGGAGAAGGATCACGAAGAAAGCAACGACATATATGAAATCCGGATCCACAAGGATCCGACAAAGAATCAAACGGATCCACAAAGATCCGCGTGTCAAAAAAAAACGTTACATTGGAGACTCAAAATCACGGTAATTAAAAGGATGTATAATTTCGGAGTAACATCCCTTATGTTGTTGCAGGGGGCAGGGGTTTGCGAATAAAATCAATAAAGATGGTCAAAGTATGGTTTGATTGCTACCCATACATTCACTCTTCTTGACTTGCAGTTGTGAGAAACATTTCCAACCCTGATTGCTTTTTAAGGTAGAATGGCTTTAGACATATGTATACACCAGTGTAATGGTCATAAATTGTTTATGAATTTGGCTGTCAGGAATAATGTAACTTCAATAATAAAGATTGGAGTAAATTACATGAATGGTCCCTATGGTTTGGGATAATTTGCGCGTTTGGTCCCTAAATTCTTTTTTTTAAACTCAGACGGTCCCTATTATCTTTTTTTGTTGCACGCTTGATCCCTGACTGACTTAAAATGGGCAAGTTAGCAGGATAAATAATGGACTAGATAAAAGTTTTCTCCTTCATATGGATCAACAACAGAGGTAGAAATCGAGTTGGGGTGTGGGAAGATTGGATAGAGGGTATGAAATCGTAAAGTGATGGGGGAGAGAAATACTCTGGGTGTTGCCATTTGGGTCAAATTACTTGCCTGACTGTGTGAGTTTGGCGTTTGTTCCTTTTTTGGGTATAAGGGTTTCGATATCTATTAGACCATCTCTAGTACATCTCTATTTTTACTCTATTTTTGAAGTAAAAAATGGTGTAAAAAGTGGATCATCTCCGATCCACTTATATTTTTCACACTATTTTTACTTTAAAATGTATATTCCTAACATATATTTTTTTTCATTTACAAAAATTGTCAAAATCTCTCATTCTATTTATTAACTTTTAACATATAATTACTCTATCTTTTTATTGTAACAATATTCTAAATTATGTTATAAAAAACTTAATAACAAAATAATTTATTCGTATATAATTAATTTGAAGAAATTATGATTTTATTAACACAACTTTTTTTAAATATACGTAAATTATGTTATCAAAAACTTAATTTTTTTAAATATACGTAAACGTTCATATGAATTCGATATATAAATATTTAATTTTGATAGTTATAATTAATTAATATAATTTAATATATAACATGATTGTAAATATTTGTTATTATATTTAAATAAACTAGAAATGTATAGAAATAAATACTAAATGACTAAAAATGACAATTGAAGTATTAACTCTATTTTTGGTGTAAATAAATAGTATTACTCTATATTTGGAGTAATACTATTCAAATACTCAAAAATAGAGTTGGGTTGGAGAAAAGATGGAGTTAAAAATAGAGTAACTCTATTTTTAGAGATGGATTGGAGATGCCCTTAGGTTGAAATTGAATCAGGTGAGTAATCTTCTTTTGTGTGTGTGGCTTTCTTCGTGTATTCATAAGGGAGGGATTTATTTTGGTGTTGTGTTTTCTCTTTTCTTGTGGTGAAAAAACTTGAACATTCTGTTTTGTCTTAAACATGGGGGTACAAAACTTTTGGGACGGGTGAAATTAATTTTTGGGGTTGCCATTGGGGATTATGTCTCTACATAGTTGTGTATGTTTGGCGTGGGTTGCTTTCCTTGTCTAGGTTTAGACTTACTCTTAGGTTTTGCTGTGTAGAGGTTTACTCTTTTGCGTGGGGAATTCATTTGGCTTTAAAATCCAATGGGGGTAGTCTTTGGTGGGTGTTTTCTTTCGTGTTCTTTACCCGATTTACAGGTTTGTTTGGATCCAATGAGATATTCATGACATACATTTGGTGACTTGTGGTTTTCATGGCGGAAGTTATCTCTTTCTCACACGTGGTTTCGAGAGTTTCTGGTGCGCCTATGGCGTTTTCTCTCCGGAGTATGTGTTGTAGTTTATTCCTATAGATGGCTCTCCATTTGGCGAGATGGATTCCTCAAAGTTTATTGCCATTTCTCATCATTTAGATTGTTGTAGTTGGTTCATGATTCTCTCTTCTTGTACTAGTTCTTGGATCTGTTTTGTTACTTTTGTATATATATCTGTGTCCGTTCCCCGCTGGTTGCTTTTTGATTTTATTAATAATATTTCTTTGCCGTTCAAAAAAAATCTGTTCTAATTTCAATTCGAAAAAAAAGTAATACTCACAAGTATTAACTAATTTGTGATATATCGTTACAGAAAGTTTAAAGAAATTGTATGGGTCATACATACTTGCGAATTCGCAAAACCAATTCAACGAGATAAATAGTTATTTTTAATTGGTGAAAAAGTAACGGTCGGTATTTTAATGAATAACTCTACCAAGTATTATGTCAATGATTATTGAAGGAAAGTTAACTTCTTTAAAATCGTCGGTGTAGGTAATGGATTTGTAAATAAAGTCACATTAATTATAGGATATATTCACGTTTATTGAGCCATTATTTTAGTGGTGGACGTAAATTAAAGTTGGCAGTATGAAATGACACAAATACCCATCCTTTTATATTGAACATGTGAGGTATGATGATGACAATTTCGAAAATTTCACTGTCTAATTTGTGGTTGAGCTACAAGTGTTAGGTTGTATTTAAAAAACAAATATGTGGCGATTGTAATTCAAAGTTATAAGTAATTTGTTTTGTTTAATATTTGATTTTCGTTTGTAATGATCTGATATCATGACCGTGTTGCAAATTTGATTGATAGCAATTGATTATTTAATGGGTCTAACGAGAGTCCAATAGAAATTAAATTAAATTTAAAATATGAGAGATGATTACATGAACGATGAAGTTTAATCATTATTGAACAGAATAAATACAGTTTAATAAAATGATAATATGTTATTTAATTTTTATTAAATTAAAAATCAATTTTAATTATTTCTTTCTCCCACTTTACACTCCATTAAACTATCTAGAGTTTAATGCATTGGAGATTGTCTAATCTTTATTTCGAATGAAGGTATTAAAAAAGGATCATCTTAAAAAAAACCCCATCATCATTAAACTATGATGTCCCATCAATTTGGGTTTATATATATATATATATATATATATATATATATATATATATATATATATATATATATATATATATATATATATATATATACTAGGTACATTTTAAGGGCCGTGCTCAGCACGGCCCAAGACGGGTTACTTGGTTGTACGAAAAACAAAGGTAAAATGTTAAAATTTGACAGACTTTTGAAATACGGTGTCTAAATAAGAAAAAAGTAAATGCACAATAAATGTATTGAGAGTAAAGTATGTCGCTATTCTATGAAATTTTTCTTAAAGAAAAATATATACATCTTAGCTTCTGAAACATTTTTTTTTTTTTTTTTGCAAAATGTAGATTTCTCAATAATGACATGCTTTCTTGAATTACCCTTTGAGCAATACCGGGTTGTGAACGCCCAAAAAGGACCGAAAGCTGTAATACGTAGAAAAGTTATATGTTGAATAGTGCATATAATATTGGAACTACACTTAGAAGATACAATTACTCACTTGTCATAGGGCATTTTTTCTTTTCCCTCGGAAGTTCAAACAAGTTAGCTTTCCTTTGGTTATTCCCTAATCCTCTTAATCGAGTAGCTTCCATCCTCTGGCTTTTTCCGGCAGGTTGCCTCTAGAGCAGCTAGTCTAACATTTCTGATTGTTTACAAGAATGAAAAATAACCAATAATCTGTAAAACTGACCCCAAAACTAAGTATTCATTCATACTCTAAGCAACAAACCTTTTTACTAAGCCAAGCAACTCTGTCAAGATTCAAATTAAGTTTTTCCATTATAAGCTGCAACTTATCGATGAAAAGGCACATAGTAAAAAAAATTATCATACAAAATTTTGTAGTAAAGAATAATTAACCCGAACCCTCTAAAACATTCTAACACATGTTAATTTAATCTGCTACAATGAATAAAAGCTTGAATAAAACATCAAAATTAATGAGATGTTTTACGTTGTATGTTATATGGTTTTAAGGTCTTACAAAGATGCATAGAAAAAAAGTGGTAACAAAAAGGTTAACATGTTCGTTTATTAGGAGGCATATCAAAGCGAGTGAAGCTTCAAAGCGATTGACCCTAAAAGATGATACACAACATATCGCGTAAACAATATTGATTATAAGATGTTCAAATTCAAAAAACTTAATTTCAATCCATCGTTTTCAATCGTTCGATTCCCCCAAAACCCAAATTAGATATCAATATTCTAGCCCGAATTGAGGAAAAAACAACTTACATCGTCACCCTAATGCAATGCAGGGAAAAGGCGGAGGCGGTGGAGTGTGACTATTCAAAATGCAATGCAGGGAAAAGGCGGAGGCGGTGGAGTGTGACTATTCAAAGAGTGATACCTTTGTCGATTGGTATTTTGAATCTCAACATGCAACTTTAAGTTTGGAAGTAAGACACACGGCAGGATAAGGAAGGGAGCAAATTATTTTCATTTAAATGTTTTGGGTTTAAATTGAAAACATTGCATTGCATTTCTCTAAGATCACTTTCCTGTAGAATTTTTTATTTTCATAATCATATTTGATATGCTATGTTTTTTGCATGGATACCCAAACATAGGACTATCAGACTATTGCAAAAAATGCAAATGAAAACAATTTATGTCTACGTGTAAAGCTTTTGGGTTGTTTTAGTGTTGAATAGTTTGTCACCATCCCCTTTTCGACTATATAATCACTAACAATAGCAAGAATCAACCACCAAGGGCGCTTTAAAAACTCAAATATGAAACAAGGATCAGCAAGAAAAACAAATTTAGGTTTTCAGGTAACCTAAGTCATCCTAACATTGATAGTAATCCTAATAGCAATTGAAATGCGTTTTCTTTAATGACTGAGGTTTTTGTTGATTTTGAACCATCTTTTGCCATAACTTGAGCTTTGTATACACCATAACGACTACTAAATAAGAAGATTCAAGTTGAAATTAAAGTTAGTAATTTCGAGTAACAATCATTAAAGAATAAACATTCGTTACTTGGGTTGCCTTTTTTGGACAAAGAAGAGAGACTATCACCAAGAGAAAAATTAAGTGAATTACTAATAAGCAATTACTTATCTTCTTCCTCTACTATCTCGACAACCTGTTAATATGAACCTACAATATTAGAAAATTAAAAAAGAGAAGAGGGATAAGGTTAAAGAGATTCTCAGGAAAATTAAACAAAAAATAAAGCAGTGAAATATTGATAGAGATGTAGCAGTGGGAAAATATTCCGAGAGATCGTCCTATATTTGACGATATAAAGCTTCCAATTTCAATCCACGGTGAGGTGGTGAGTAATAGAAGGAAGCTGTCTGAATAAGATGAGAACGCGAGGGACATATACCCTTCGTCTTCAACCTTTGATTTACAAAATCCGTAAATGAAATTTTAGACCAGTAAAAGAACTTGGAACTACATGAAAAGCTCAAGAGTCAGCAATAAGAAAAGAGGAGGACGCGGTTTGCTATATTCGTTGATTGTTCAAGCAGTGGCAATGCTATGGAGGAAGCAAAGGACATATGTTCCAAGTGGTGGAAGTAGATGACCGGCGGAAAATGACGGTCCCCTATGCAGAACACGTGTGGTATCTAGCCTTAAACCTTTTGTAAATATGAAAATGAAATTACAAACAAGGAGAAATCATTTAAGGATTAAGAAAGTTATTCATGGTCATGAAACCAACAGCGGGGTCTATCAAGCCCTTTGATGTTCCGAAGCTCAAAAGAAATAGTGCCACGAGGCTGGGTTAAATCGCCATTGAAATTTTAGCCATGCAAGTCCTAAACGTGGTACAACTTCAATTTCTTTTGAAAAATAAGGGCGCGTGCGTATGGCGGATAAGAGAGTACTTCTCCAAGCGATATTAGAAAAAGCATTGTCTTTTAGCTTCCCCCTTTTGTAGTCAATAGCCTAGGGATGACAATCCTTCGTACCAACAACCAGTGGTGGGAATGGACACATGAGATAAGACCACAGTTAACTAACCAGCACAGCCACACATCAGCGCCACCTGCAGACAGCAATCTAAAAAATCTCACATAACGAGAACGAGAAGAAAGAGATTGAATCGAAGGAAAAACACGCTTGTGATCACTTAGGGCTAAAATACAAAGTATCGAAAACATAATAAATTAGGAAAATGAAACAAACTTCAAACCCGATGATTCTCTTTGCAATTCCAGTACCAGTTCTTCAACTCCAACAACATCATTAACACCGAGAATTTCATCTTCTCAATCCCAAATTCACGATTCTTCGCAAAATCAATCCCTTCTCGTTTTAAATGTAAAATTATAGAAGATGGCAAATTCATTACAATCGAAAAAGAACACTAAAGAGAAGTACTTCATGCATAGCATACTGTGCAGCATGAGAGTTTCTGCAGTAACCGCCATGATGACCTACCTTGGACAGATATGCCATAGGATCCGAAAAGTTGGGATATCTAAAAGGCTTGTCAACTAATTTCTTCTGTTGGATGCTCGACAATCGTACACCAAAATGAATTTGATTTTTGAGATAAAATTGGCATAAACATCCTCCAAAAGCATATCATCCTGGAAACTCGTTTCAGAAACATCTCATTTTTATGCTCTGATTTCACTTTTGTACAATTTGTGACCGTGTTGCTTCCCTATGAGTAAATCATATTTTCAAATTAAATAAAACCCCACTGACAATAACATAAAAATTATATGAAATATAAACAGAAAACAAATTCAAGATATGTCTGCGATCTTTACTGTATTTTTTTTGTAATTGCTACCACTAATATCCTTGTAATAAGTCTATAAATCCAGTTTTAAAACAAATTAAAACCAAATCAAATAAACAAAAAGGGTGATATGTTAAAATCAGAAACCAAACCTGGTCGTCTTCAACTTTTGTAATTGTCAATTATCGATATAGTAAATAAGAAAACGATTGGGAAAAGGTATAGAAAGCCAACCTGAACCAACGAACAGTTTTTGTTGTACCCCTAATTAATCGCTTCCCTTGAAAACTCCTAATGAATATGTGAAGCAAATGGCTGCATCGAGAAGAAAAGGAGACCAGAAATGTCCAAGGGAAAAGAACATCTTCAAAGATATCATCGAAAATAGAGTAGCCTGCATCATGAGGTGCAAGAAAAAATATTTGAAAAAAAACATCCTTTTTCCAGTGAAATCTTTAAATGCACCGAACGAAAAGATGAAAAATGATAAAAGGGGAAAGGGAAGTACGTGATTTGAAATTCTATATGATTGAGGAGGTTTAAGAAGTGGAGAATCTAGTGCTGGTATAATTGAAAGAACAAAGATAAATATCTTGCATATTTAGGCAGTCGATCTGGCCATTGATAAACTTAAATCAAACGATGATGATGGGTTCAAAATGATGGACAAATTTAATCACGGACGAACTTGTCAAAGATGCGTACCCTAACTTCTTACAGTTGAACCGTCGTGCGTCCAAAGTGCAAATAGAGCATCAACATATCGACTTTTGTGAAACTCAAATGATTTTGGAATTTCTTCATCCGCAAATCGATTTTTGGTTAAGAGTTCTTGACGGGGAACATTCGTTTCCAGCGAGAAAGAGGAAACAGTGTAGGGCGTTTAAGTTATGTTTGTGGGAAAATTAGGTCATCAAAGCAACATGTTAGGGTAGACACGACGTTTAGAGAATAAATACGTGGCGTGATGAAACCTTACTTCGCGCTCAACGGATGATGGAGAAAAAAAGCCTTTCTTTATATAGTAATGATATATATATATATATATATATATATATATATATATATATATATATATATATATATATATATATATATATATATATATATATATATATATATATATATATATATATATAGGAAAATGACTTATAAGGGTAATTATGTTTCAAAAATGTTCAAAAAACACCATCCAAGTTTGGTTTGTTCAAAAAAAACCATCCAAGTAAAGCCTTTGTACAAAAAACACCATCCAAGTAAGGTCTTTGTACAAAAAACACCAACGAACTACATGTTTTGTTTAAGTTTTAACCGATGGTAACCGGCTCTTGCAGGTTAAACTGTTCATCTATTATTATGCAATGTCACTAAATATTAGGCCAAGTCATCCTTTAACCTGCAAGAGCCGGTTACCATCGGGTAAAATTTAAACAAAACATGTTGTTCGTTGGTGTTTTTTGTACAAAAGTCTTACTTGGATGGTGTTTTTTGTACAAAGGTCTTACTTGGATGGTGTTTTTTGAACATACTAAACTTGGATGGTGTTTTTTGAACAGTTTTGAAACATAATTGCCCTTATAAGTCATTTTCCCATATATATATATATATATATATATATATATATATATATATATATATATATATATATATATATATATATATATATATATATAAGTGAAAGAGCCGTGCTAAGCACGGCCCATAGAGGATGATTTGGGTAAAAATTAAAAGTACATAACTATTATCAATGATAAAATGAAATTATATTGCTAACATTGATAAAGCAAAAGTACAAGAATAGGATGTTATAATAAAGATATAAATCAAGATATGGAATGATTTCTTGCATGTTGATCAAGGAAATAAAAAAAAAGCCCTAAGCATTCTTCACAAATGTGAGCACACACATTAGTAGAAACATCTAATGGTCCTGGTTGACCTTCAATATTCTTCTTCCCCTCATAAGTTCCAAAGTTGAAGCACCAACAAGAAGTTTCTATGCTCTTTCATCAACCTACAAATTGAACATATACTTTATTAGGTTAAATCCCAATAATAACGGAAAACTTAAAAAACTAAAACCATGAAAGAAATCACCACATACATGTTTTGATCGCTTAATGAAAAAATGCTTTAAGTATGTACTTGAGCAGAACTAAGAGAACAATACTGAAGCTAATCATCAAGTTGTACTCAAACTTGGTTACACTCTGATACCTTTACACAACCATTCTAGTTCGTCAAGAAGATTTTTTCTTCTTTTTGGGGGTGGGGGTTGTGGATTAAATAAATAAACTGCAAAACTATGAGCATATA
Organism: Cichorium intybus; assembly: GCA_023525715.1. NCBI lineage: Eukaryota > Viridiplantae > Streptophyta > Magnoliopsida > Asterales > Asteraceae > Cichorium > Cichorium intybus. The sequence goes on along the minus strand of CM042014.1, from coordinate 36,300,883 downwards.
AAAATACATACCTCACAAAGAACCTTCACCATCTCCTCAATGTACCAATGTAGAAGCTTTCAAGATTTAAATGCTTTTTTTATTATAATAGATTGAATTTTATACTTAAGATTTTCATTTCGAATAATTTATGTGTGTTAATCTTATATGGTTGTTATTGAGGCATACGATTCCAACATAGTTTCAAAAGATATAAGTACTGGAACACCAAAAAAATTAATATTAGCTAAAGCAAAAACAAAGTTCTTAGTTTCGTTGATCATCAAACTAATAAAGAATCAAAGAAGCAATGAAAAAGAGACAATCGAGTTATTAGAAGGTTAGAGTTAAGACAACGTTGTTTGTTCGTTAGTCTCAAAAAATTGTAGCTCCTGCAAAAACAATACCAAAGTCCACATACTTAGTTCATCTTCAACCAACAAGTATAGATAGATAATATTAGGGTCACAAAAAGAGGAACAAAGGAAAACGGATCAGACTAACCATAATTCAAAAATTCTTGTAATAAACTCTGAAATCTGTTAAAGCAATTCAACAAATAAGGAATTAGAGATTCATTAGTTTTTAACATTAACCACAAAACAAACGCCAAAGTTAAATACCAAGCATCCGATTTTTGTTCCAAAAATAAAAAAAAATAGAAAAAGAAAAGGATGGGAAATCGATACACAATTCAAAATTACAATCAAAATCCCTAGTTAACAAACCTATTAAAAAAACGTCTTTACTTACCTTTGATTCTTGTGAGTTTGATGGGAATGAAACGGAACCTAGTTACTCCCTTACACGTCTTTTGCCATCAGAGTTCGGGAACAGAAACTCAAGGTTAATATGATCAACATATGAAGCTTTAAGTTATCAAGCTAAAGTCACCGAGAGAATTTTCTACAGAGAGACAGAGCAAGAGATAAGGAGGCAGAGTCGATTATTGTAAAGATCGACTTTTAGAGAGAGAACTCACAAGACGAAAACAACCATTAAAATTGCATGAAACCGCATCATCATATTCAACAGTTTCTACAAATTAAGCTTTACATATAACGGTGAAACTGAATTCAAGTTCTTATAGATTTTTTTTATAAGGTAACATAATACATTTGTGGAAAGACAGCACTTACCTAGGCTTTGATGTTAACTCAGTCTTATCTATTTCTACCCTGTATCTTACCTTTTATTTTAAATAGACACTTCTGGTTTGGCCTTTTCCCAACAAAACACACACACACAGGTAATGCTACTATTTAAGTCCATGAATCTTAGTTGTAACAAATTACATGCTTTTCAATGAAAGATTAATTTCATACGAAATGATCCATATGATAGGGTAATGTCAGATAAGAAAGAACAAAAGATAGACAGTTACGTTGCATCAAATCCACCTACAAATTAATCACAAGCAACCAGACAAATAAAAGTAGTTTAAATATTGGTCAAAGAACACATTTACATTTAATTTAAATTATTATTCACGAGGAGATGACGGCCAACAAGATCATAAAGTGCAGAAACCATGAAGCCTTGGTCAAAAGTCTGTAATTCTGTAATTAATGAGCTAGGATTTTAGAAATTAAAGCAAAACCCAACTCAATACAAAAAAGTCACAGAAAATCGAGAGAGTATACATGACTGTCGTGGATCCTAAGATCGTTTGTCAACCACATCAACGAGTTCGAAGCAGATTTCATATTCAGGTGTCTATTAGATCATCGAGAAGAAAAGCGGTTTATCAAACAGTAATATAGGATCAATAGTAGAACAAATTAGAATTTCACATAGAAAAAATTACCTTCTCATTCGGGTGTCGATGGCGTGTAACGTTGGGGAAGGAAAAAGAGGCAACGCAGGTGTGGTTCTGTGAGAAAAAATAAGGGATCAAAAGATGCTTATGACAAGATGACGTGCCCTAGAAACCCAAAGAAGAGCCGAAGTCTAAATCCATCGATCTCTATCTACAGAAAAAAATTGAATAGCAGAAATTAAGACGACTTACATACCCATTAATAAATTAGGGCATCAACAAGAATGACATTTTCTTTTCTTAGAGGCAACGCAGGTGTGGTTCTGTGAGAAAAAATAAGGGATCAAAAGATGCTTATGACAAGATGACGTGCCCTAGAAACCCAAAGAAGAGCCGAAGTCTAAATCCATCGATCTCTATCTACAGAAAAAAATTGAATAGCAGAAATTAAGACGACTTACATACCCATTAATAAATTAGGGCATCAACAAGAATGACATTTTCTTTTCTTCTTCTTTATGTTCGATGGAGCAATAAGATATACGACTCCACCAACGCCTCTTCTTTTATTAGAGAATACCCTTCTTGATCAATCAAATGCAAAGAGGCAAAATTAAAATGAAAACACTCCCATTGATTTTACAGATACCATGCTTGAGTCCACATAATTTTGTAGATATCATTTAATCGGTTAATGAGGAGCAAAAACAATATTGAGTCTTACTTTAGGGTATTGAGATGGGCGTATGGAGAAGAGAATATGGAGAGTAATAGTGGTAGATGGAGACGGTGGAGACATCTGTCCTAGTGGGGGAAAGCGTGGCAGGGAAGAGGTGGAACAGTGGAGAACAGCTGTTTACTTAACCTCATTTGTATCTGGAAACTTAGCAATCACGCCAAACACGCGCTCGAAAAAAAGACCACGCGCTCTCCTAAAAGCACGATTCTTCAGTTTCATTAGTCCATTTGCTTAAAATCTAAATATATGTATGATTGTATATAATAATGATATATATATATATATATATATATATATATATATATATATATATATATATATATATATATATATATATATATATATATATATATATATATATATATATATATATATATATATATATATATATATATATATATATACTAGTTGTAAGACCCGTGTATTACACGAGATGATATAAAGAAAATTTTGGATATCAAGATCTAATTTCACACATAAAATGTTTCAGAATTCAGACTACATAAAATTGGGGAACACGGAAAGCACATCCCCAGCTGCGAAAGGAAATCCATATGTTAACACAACAATTGGATATCAAAGATAAATATTTATAGAAATTAAAAGATGCATATGATGTTTGTTGTACATATTGGCCACCACAACCTTTTCAACAGGTAGGAAGTTACTAAAATCCAAAACCCGTCTCTCACTCTGCAAAATTATCGAAATACCACCACATGTGAGTCAGATCATAATCACTAATCTCAAATTTTACATATCATCAATACATAATTTGTGTCGGTTACATAATCTCAAGTCGAACATTGTTTCAGGAGTTTCCTCTCCCAAAATCTGCCTTGCATTTGCATATTCTGAAGCAGTATGTTCACTCAACAGTTCCATTAACCCAAGTGCATCATAGCTTCTTTCACATCGACCAGTAAAATAACCAATATCCTACAAAAGGTACACAATACATATATAAAATGAGGGTATTTTGGTCTTTTTCTTCTAAAAAAGAATGGATGGAATCAGAAGCTTCTATCAAGTATGGAATTTGAAGGGTTCTGATGGAATCATTTGTGAACCAAACACACCATGGAATGGAATCATATATTCCAGTTCCGACCTTAGAAATGAAAGGAATTGTTTGTTAGTACCTCAATTGTTATATATGTATAAATTGTTGGACCAGGTACAAAAGATAACCAAGGGGACATCCATGCAGAAGTTGATTCCAAACTTTTCTTAAAGAGAGTTTCCCCAAATCTACAAGCTGACTTGTTCCCAATCATATTTAGAAATTTGAGTCTAAAAATCTAAGAAATATTCCATAAAATAATGACGTTATTTGCAACCATTATATGGTTCCTCTGTGCCCTGGAATGTTCTATACTGTGTTGTGAAGTTTTTCTTTTTGTTCATTCAAGTTTCTATGAATATTTATGATTCAACTTTTAACTTTTTAAAACTATAATGACAATTCTAACGATTAAAAGAGAATAAGAAAATGGTTTACCTGTACAAAGGGAGGTGATTTGTACAATTTTTGTTCGAAAGGCTTGTTATCCCACTCTATTGTTGGATTAGGTGTCTAAGCCATGACTAATAATTAGTATTTATCTAATTAATAGTAGCATAGTCCATTTGGGTTGCCCTCATAGTTGGAGGATTGGCAGAAAGTCCGGTAGAGAGAAAGATTGATTTATTATGTGATTAATAAATCAATAGAAATTAAATAAATAGTTTATTAATATATTTAAGTGATAATATATTAATTAGAAACTATAATAATTAATTAAAAATTTTTCTGGAATTAATTGGAATTAATTTGGCAGTTAAATTGATTAATTAAAGGTGCAGGGACTAAAACTGTAATTATTCGATAGTTGAGTAAGTGGCAGTGTGAGTGACCATGTGGTGGTCGAAAATATATATATATATAGATATATATATTTTCGAGATATATATATATATATATATATATATATATATATATATATATATATATATATATATATATATATATATATATATATATATATATATATATATATATATATATATATATATATATATATATATATATATATATATATATATATATATATATATATATATATATATATATATATATAACAGATAAATGGTGTTTGAATGATTAAAATAATAGTTTATCTTAATTCGAATTCAAAAAGGCTTATCTGTAACGATTATCTGATCACCACATGGAGGCTATAAATAGGGAGGCTCTCCCTAAACCCTAGACCACGAATTTTAAGTCTCTCTTCCAAGGAATTTTCGTCCAAGAGCTCAGCTAAGGGTGTGACTGCATTTGAGGCAAGAGACTTCTGTTGCTTTGCTTCCAAGATTCACTTTAAGGTTGATTTTTCTTGATCTTTCTTTTAGTTTATCTTTTTTCTGGCCTTCTAGGATATGTTATATGTTTAATTAGAAGAAAACCTAGATCTATATAGGTTGCATGTGAACTTAGGAATGTTAGTTCATAGTTGCAGAAAACCTTTCAGTGGTATCAGAGCTATTTGGTGTGTTTTCTTGTTAAATTGTTATAACTGTATCCTGTAAATTAGGGTTTATTGTTTCTAAACCCTAATGTGGCCGTTTTGAATATTAGGGTTAGGGTTTCGAAAAACCCTGGCCCCTCCCCCTTGCTTGGCATGAAAAAAGGAATGGTTTAGTAGGCTTTCTATTTTTGGTAACTTTAATTGTTTAAATAGATAAAACCTTAAACCTTTATCCTAAAATTCGAAAATTAGGGGATAAGGATATGTTTAAATTAATTTGATTATTTTGTGACACCTATCTGTAAAATTAATTAATTTAAATAATTGTTTATTTAAAAGATAATTAATAGAATTTAATTAATTTCGATTTAAATGGTTTAAATTCCGAATATTAATAGATAAAATCTATAAATATTTTAAGAGGTTTAAAATATCAAATTTAATTAATTTAATTAATTGGTTAATTAAAAGATAATTAAATCGGCTTTAAATGGTTTAAATTAATTTTAAATTTAATAGCTTAAATCGACAATAAATTAAAAGATAAACCAGAAACAATTTTTTAAAGGTTTAAAAATTACATCTTATATATATTATAATTAGAAAGTTATTGTTATATGTATAAGATTAAAATGGTTACTCAAATCATTAGTAGGCCTCATTCACGAAGCTGGTCTATAAAGTGGGTATAAGAAGACTGCCTATAAAATGGCGGTCGAATGGGTGAACACTCTCGCCCACCGCTCGCCTGATCAGTGGAGGGTCGTTAGCCGAACAGGTTTGATAGGACCGCCTAATAATCACTAAAAGTATAATGATTCAAAGTACTAGAACACTTAATAAAACCTAAATCTAGTTACTTTAGGGAAAATGTGAATTGGTGCTAATCCATGAAATTGCACATTGCACTTTATGAAACATTGGTGGAGCGTGTGTGGTTTACCGGCACGCCAATAGGGGTTCATAAAGAGTTGCGATGGGTTTCCCGGGTATTATCATTGTTGATGGAGCGTGTGTGGTTTACCGGCACATCAATTAGATATGATAATTAACCCGAGAGTACCAAGCTAATTTGCATGGTTATTCACATCCAGTTTGTGATCCTCGGCATCCCAGTCACAAACAGTGGAGCACATCCGAGATTAAACATGCCATTGAAAAGTTTAATGAATCTCAACAGATCTAGGAATTTCATAAGATGAAATTGATAAGTGCTTATCTACCTTAATGACCATTATGTTGTGATTACGGCATCCCTCTTCACACTGTAATTGGGGTATTTTGGATCCTAGCCCTATTAAATAACATATTGGGTAATTATTTAAAAGGAACAAATTAAACTAATAAATTCTACTTTCTCTTATAGATGTCAAGTGTCAATTCTCCTTCTTCACCCATTTCTGAAAGCATCAGAATGCACCTGCTAAATATGGAAAGGCTGACTGGTCTCAACTGTAAAGAATGGCTTCGCAATTGGAGACTGGCTCTCAGTATTGCTGGCAAGCTACATCTCACTGAGTATCCGATCCCAGTTCCACAGGAACAAGTCATCATAAAAGGTTCTTATGATGAATCCAAAGAGATTCGTGACCTCATGCTATCAACCATTGACCCCGAGTTCCGCAAGGATTTTGAATCCTTGGGGCCATATGAGTTAATGCAACTGGTTGAGGAAAAGTTCCAGAAACCAGTTGAAGAGGAACGAACCAGGATCTTCAAAAGACTTGCAGAGTGCAAGCTAAAAGCAGGAAGTAGCGTCAATTCGCATGTTCTTCAGATTGAAGCGTACATAGGCGAGTTGCATAAACTTGGTTATTCCATGAGTCAGGAAGAGAGTGTTAACATTCTGCTCGCTTCGCTGACAAATGAGTACGATCTGTTCATTCAGACGTATAGAAAGGAAGACCAGAAAAAGACCCTTATGGAAATGCATCCACTGTTGACTTTATACGAGTCACTCTTGGACAGGCATAGCTCCAATGGCTCAACTACTTCTAGATTAAGTCCAGTGAAGAGACATAACAAGAAACGGTCAAGATCGACTGGATATGTCTCAAACTGGGAATCCGCTAATTCGGATACAGTCACGGAAAGAATGGAAGATGCTCCAACTCTTTTGAAAGCTCAGGTATATCTAAAAACCTCAAAATTCCTGTTCCAAGATTTCTTGATACATAATGTGATAGTCACATTTTGGTTTGTATGCAGGGAATCAAGAAGGCACGGGACTCTATCGCATAGGAGCACATTTGGATTGGATCTCCAGCTCGTGCAGTTTTGAAGTTTAGATAGATATTAGAACATTGTTATTAGTCTTTAGATACATTTTTTACATTGTCTATTACATTGTTCATGGATTTTTTATTTTTAATAAAATTGTCATATTTTCTTTTAACACCTGTTGTTTGAAATTATCCTTGAAATGTTATATGAATGTGTTGAATGTATGATTAGTAATAACTTGAATGTTGATGCATCCAAAGTGTTTGGATTCAAGAATTATGTCATTTATGATTGTTAATACAAATGTTATAAGAATCAATTCAACCACAGGTCCAGTTGGACAGGACCTTGGAATCATTTGACTTAGAGTCACTTGATGAATTGAGTTCTTAATGTGTCAAGAAATGAATCAACCAAAGGTCCAGTTGGACAGGACTTTGGAATCATCTGACTTAGAGTCAGATGATGATTAAGTTCTTCATAAAGCACATATGGCAAGAAATGAATCACCCAAAGATCCAGAGGATAGGATTTTGGAATCAGTTGACTTAGAGTCAACTGAAGATTGCAAGTCTTGAACCAAGTTAACAAAGTCATTAGTCTACATAGATATGTAAAATACATTGAGATTAAGAGCAACGGACACACCTGTTGCGGTGTGTTGCTCGAATCTTGAGATAGAACACAATTGTTTGTACCTTACAATATTCATCATTCGGTATGATGAATATGACATTGCTTATTGGTATAAGTAATTGAATTGAGACCTTGAACAGTCCAAGGACTTCAAAGGAAGTACAAGTTCCACACAACCTGAGCGATAGCATAAGCTGAGAAAAGGCTTCACAGTTCATTTTCTTCCAAGAGCATTAATGGTTATAATGTGTCTTAGGGAAGATAATGGAGCATTGGTCGAAACAGTTCGATTCTCGATGTATGAGATACATTGCCAATTAGTTTCCAATAAGATATATACTATACCAGTCAGTCCATATAAACCATACTCCGACCACATCCTAGACTAAGTAGGTCTTGCAGACACTGCCTGAAATGTAAAGCTGGGATTATCCCACTTGTACATAGAAAGTCCAGGGTCTTGTAGTGTTAATCTGAACCTCATGACCAGCTGAACTTGATCAGCATTGTCGTTTCATTAGCTATCCCACTGTAACTAAAGAGCTCTTTTAGAAAGAACTCATGGTCTAAGGAAATAGTGGGAGTTGGGACAGTCCTAATTGAGTTTAGGATTAGCAATGAAAGAACCTTTTAGTCATCACTAGGCTTGGAGCAGAAATCAGATTTCTGCTTTACAACTGACATAATCTCCTCTTAACCAATAGTATTGATCACCATTATAAGTAATTGTGATCGGGGTGACATACTGATTAGTGGTAAAACACTGCAGTTGGTACGGATTTGCAATCCGACTACTTGGAAGCATTGGTGAGCCCGGCTGCTGCCAAATAAGAGGACCTTAGGACGAGACACGGTCTGTGTGAAAACTTGATTGATTTTACACCTGGTCTAAAAACCAGTGGGAGTAACTAAATCATCAAAAGAAAGCAACATGGACATATACATACCTTCAGAGCATCTAGTTGAGTGAATCGATACTCAGAGTCAAGCAATTGATTCCGAGTAAAGCACTCTCAATAGAAGATGAAATCCGAGAGGATTCTGCGTGGCATAGTGTGAGTCGTTAGTGGAGCATGTGTGGTTTACCGGCACACTAATAGGGACACACATAGAGCATGCCATTACAAAAGGTACATGGCCCCGGGTTTCGTCCCACGGGCATCTCACAAGAAAGGATATTCAGATTCTCAAAATATGCCAAAGGATTGGATTTTGAGAAAGGGCTGAAAGATTTCCATTAAAATGTCAGAAAGGTTTGGATTCTCAAAATGTGCCATAAGTCCTGGATTTTGTGAATAGCCTATAACATTGTCAAAGCCAGTGGGAGTCGCCGTTATCCACTATCCCTACATGTGGGATAAATAATGGTTCTAGGAAACGTCTCTTTTCATTACGAAGTGTAATGACTTGGTGTTAAGAGACGGATCGCTATGAAAGCCTTAATAGAAATACGGCATACTCAGGTGGTTGTAAACGTCTATGAGATAGATCCAGATTCTGCCAAGATGTTCTTGATGAGATTCAAGATGCATAGACTTAGGAAACGTTTTTCTTGTCATTGCAAAGTGTGATGACTTGGCATGAAAGAAATAAAGAAGGTGCAACATACTCATGTAATTCACAGTCATCTATTAGAAAGATGAAATCGCCAGCATAGGCCTAGCCATTGTAAGCATGATCTTGATAAGATTCAAGATGCACGAGAAAAGTCTCCGAAAGGAAAATAGTTTTTCGAAAATCATGACACAAATGATTATAAATAATCCTTGGATTCCGAAAGGATTTGGAATAGGATTAGATCGGGTTCCAAAAGTTTTGGATCGATCATAAAGTCATGAACATGTCCTGATAACTTAATGCTTAGGGCATAATAAGTTGGATTCAGGACATTGCCTGGCTGGGAATACTGGATGGATTGGTTGAACTAAAATGAGAATTCATTAGGAAATGATTAGGGTGAAAGTGATAGTATTAATTTGAAAGATTTTCAAAATGGTAATTATTAACATCAGGACATGATGTTAATGGGCTTCATGGTTAAAGAGTCTCGTTGGTATTCTGATGGAGCGCGTGTGGTTCACCGGCACATCATAACACCTCGAAATCGTCTTAGGGTGCAGACCCAAAACCATAGGAAGTCACAATACACAGAATGGAGTTAAAAGAGAAATTGACAGGATAACATATTGAGATGTTATCGGATGAGCATCCGATTAGATCATCTGCAATAAAATGTATAAGTATAAGATACTTTGGATACATAGAAAGAGTGTAAGGTTGATAAAGACATAGATGTAAAATTAGAATTGAAAGTTTAAAAGAAATCTTGAAACCGATAATAGTTTATGACAAGGTCCGACTTGGTGATTGCCTTGTGGAGACTTGGTAGTAAGCAAGAGTAGCTGCCAGTCAGATCTTTATGTTTCGCTTTCGCATGTTTTACTTCCTGAATAATTTAATTATTCAGAAAGGTCCACAGTCGCTCATACTTTGGGAAGTAAGTATTGAATCAAGACTGTCATGAATTGATTTGTAGACTGTCTAAGGAGTTAGGCATAGCAATAGGATTGCTACAACATTCATGAGTACTTAGAAATAGAGATTTGAGTATTGGATAAACCCACGCTCAATAGATTGCTTCATGGATTATATCACAAGCAATATTGAGACGATAATATCCTATGATCTTCAAGTAGAGAGATATGAGTTATAATTTACAAGGCAGTTGTTCATTGATAATACGAAAACGCATCGGTAACTCGATGTTATAAAACGTGTTGTTGTGAATGATTTGACTGGTAAAAGATATAAGCATATGAGTCGAAGCTTATTTGTTCCTTGACCCTGATGGGAAATAGATATCTGTAGGCCTCTCGATGATTTTGAAGTTGACTAAAGTGCTGGCCAGCCTGGACTAAATTGATGTGTTCAATTAGATGTTCTAAAGTCATAAGCAAAATCGGAAATCGGGGAACAGAGAATCAGACAGAGATTGATCTCAATCCATGTCTCGTGTCTGAAAATATCTTGTTGGACGAAGGATCATATGATCACTTATCATTGGACAGAACTGACTAGGTCAGAGTTCGGCAGCGGTTTCTAGGAAGCTACAGTTGCTAATTAATTAGAGGTTAAATTGGTAATTTTAGTCATAGACTTATCCAAGTGGGAGACTGTTGGATTAGGTGTCTAAGCCATGACTAATAATTAGTATTTATCTAATTAATAGTAGCATAGTCCATTTGGGTTGCCCTCATAGTTGGAGGATTGGCAGAAAGTCCGGTAGAGAAAAAGATTGATTTATTATGTGATTAATAAATCAATAGAAATTAAATAAATAGTTTATTAATATATTTAAGTGATAATATATTAATTAGAAACTATAATAATTAATTAGAAATTTTTCTGGAATTAATTGGAATTAATTTGGCAGTTAAATTGATTAATTAAAGGTGCAGGGACTAAAACTGTAATTATTCGATAGTTGAGTAAGTGGCAGTGTGAGTGACTATGTGGTGGTCGAAAATATATATATATAGATATATATATATTTTCGAGATATATATATATATATATAACAGATAAATGGTGTTTGAATGATTAAAATAATAGTTTATCTTAATTCGAATTCAAAAAGGCTTATCTGTAACGATTATCTGATCACCACATGGAGGCTATAAATAGGGAGGCTCTCCCTAAACCCTAGACCACGAATTTTAAGTCTCTCTTCCAAGGAATTTTCGGCCAAGAGCTCAGCTAAGGGTGTGACTGCATTTGAGGCAAGAGACTTCTGTTGCTTTGCTTCCAAGATTCACTTTAAGGTTGATTTTTCTTGATCTTTCTTTTAGTTTATCTTTTTTCTGGCCTTCTAGGATATGTTATATGTTTAATTAGAAGAAAACCTAGATCTATATAGGTTGCATGTGAACTTAGGAATGTTAGTTCATAGTTGCAGAAAACCTTTCATCTATATCATATTCTGATTTAATCTCAAGCAACATTAGAAGCTTTATTTCCTCGGTGGGAGTTTCCGCCTCCAAGTTCTTGACAAACTAAAAATATATTTCTTTCCCTTTGAGTTTTACTTAATCAAAAGCTAATATGAAATACTTTATTTAGAAAAAAACATGTTCAGCACCTCTGTTGACATAATGTTCAAGACAGTTTCCATATCTTTCAGAAAATAAACTTTTGAGTTCACGTAATTTTGGCAAATCAACGAATCTTGCAGCAGCAAACATCAATGTTGGGATAGCTTCCTTACATTCTTGAGGGCATTCTCTGTATGTAATTGAAAAAATTGGTTTAAAATTTTTAAATATTACATGAAAGTTTAAATAATAATTATAAAGAAGTAACCGGTTAATTTACCTTTGTTTATCCATGGCCGAGAGATGATTTAGAATGAGCAAGCATGATTTTTAGACAAATTCATAACATGATGATAGATTTTGGTCAACATATAACTGTTCAACCTGTTTTTAACAAATACAGTTGTCAGTTATCATCAGAACAAAAGAATTCTTGAAGAAAAGTCTTTTTGAGATTGTTTAGGGAATAAAAGAAAAGAATTCTTAAAGAGAAGTCTTTTTGAGATTGTCTAGGGAATAAAAGAACCTGTAAAGAATTTAAAGGGCATTAATTATCAATAAAGCTTAGTCATTAACCAGTTTAATCTAGCTGCAATATTAATTTTATGTTATAAGTTCATCATACGAGAGACGCATTCATCATCCTTGAAATCAAATTAAACCGGACCCACACAAAGGCATATGTTTATACGTTAGAGATAATATGAAGGAATCATAAATGTTGTCAGGTAAGGTCCATCTATATTGATATATTTCCCACCTGTTCTTACGCTATTGAACTTTGAAATAATATCTTGTTTGAAATAGCAAAACACCTGTGACACAATCAAGAGTAAATGCTTGTTAGGAATACCGAAACGAAATCACGCCTCTATATTGATATACGTAAAGAATTTAAACTGGACCCACACAAAGGCATATGTTTATACGTTAGAGATAATATGAAGGAATCATAAATGTTGTCAAGTAAGGTCCATCTATATTGATATATTTCCCACCTGTTCTTACGCTATTGAACTTTGAAATGATATCTTGTTTGAAATAGCAAAACACCTGTGACACAATCAAGAGTAAATGCTTGTTAGGAATACCGAAACGAAATCACGCCTCCTAACAAATGCAAGTTAATGCCAAATTTCTAATATCAAAAAACTCTTTTAATGTGAAATCGATCTATTAAAGTCCTACCGAAAATCAAACGTTGTGATATCACGGGAGATTGTATTCAATGGTGTTGAATTAATCCATCGTTCTTTTAAAAAAGAGATCATAATAAGACCGTGAAAGAAACGATAAAGTTGAAGAAACAATTACCCTGCCGTAGGCATTGGAATCAAGACCGTTCTTAAGAAGATCAGCCGCATCGTTCCTCAGAAACTTCTGCATTACGTTCCTCTTTCGCTTAATAATCTCGATTCGCCTCTTCGTCATCTTGATCTCTCACTTGCAGATATCGCAAATTAAATGAAAAAGAATTAATAACAACAAACTCGAACGAAAAAATCACAAAAAACATCAAATATGAAGAGATTATGTTGCCATTTGGAATAAAACTTGCTTGCGTAAAACTGAAGATAAAGAGGACGTGTTTTAGATTTAGGGTTCAATCGTTCTTTAAAAGGATTAAACTTGGAGGAGATTTAGGGATTTTAAAATTTGAATCAATATCACTTTTAAGGAGAAAATTGGGGAGTTGAGGCGAAAATCGGGGAAACAACATTGTGATTGGGGATAACTGATAATAGATAGAGTTTGCATTCTGCCATTCAAGTTGTAACTGCAACAGAAATCACGCCTTAAAAGGGATGAGATAAATTGAACGGATAGTGTTTAATTTAATGGTATATTATGCATACACTTATTAAGAAAACGTCAAGTGGCACAGACCTATTAAGAAAACGCCAAGTGGCACTAACATGCCTCTTTTATTAGTATGTATATATACGTCAAGTGGCACAGACCTATTAAGAAAACGCCAAGTGGCACTAACATGCCTCTTTTATTAGTATATATATATATATATATATATATATATATATATATATATATATATATATATATATATATATATATATATATATATATATATATATATATATATATATATATATATATATATATATATATATATATATATATATATATATATATATATATATATATATATATATATATATATATATATATAGAATGATATTTTTTAATTATTTTGTTTTTTTTGTAATTTGATAAATATTATTAATTTTTTTATTTAATATAAATACTTATTTTGGTATTTATAATTTAATTTTTATTCTAACTTTTTGATGTTTAGTTCGAATACGTTTTCTAATTGTTTTTTTTAACGTTTTGTTTGTTGGTATCAATTAATATTGTAATTTAGTTTTTTTTCTAATTTTTGACATTTTGTATGAATACATTGTTATATGTTTTGGTCGTTTATATCGGTGGAAAATTATTAAATAATATTGATTAGACTTATGATTTTGCATTTTCTAATATTTGACGTTTTGTTTGAAAACATTTTTACATGGTTTGTTCGTTTATATCGTTTATATGTTTTATTCGTTTCTAATTTTTGATGTTTTGTTTGAATATATTTTCTAATTTTTCTAATTTTTTATGTATTAATTTTCTAATTTTCTAATTTTTGATGTTTTATATCGGTGGAAACCACAATTTCCATCATTTCTATCACTGATATATAACGTAAAAAATTAAAAAATTAGAAAATTAATACATAAAAAATTAGAAAAATTAGAAAATATATTTATACAAAACGTAAAAAATTAGAAGCGAACAAAACATATAAACGAACAAACCATATAAAAATGTTTCTAAACAAAACGTCAAAAATTAGAAAATGCAAACTCATAAGTCTAATCAATATTATTTAATAACTCTCCACCAATATAAAAGAACAAAACATATAACAATGTATTCAAACAAAACGTCAAAAATTAGAAAAAAAAATACTAAATTACAATGTTAAATGATACCAACGAACAAAACATTAAAAAAACACATTAGAAAACATATTCGAACTAAACGTAAAAAATTTAGAATAATATTTAAATTATAAATACCAAAATAAGTATTTATATTAAATAAAAACAATTAATTATAGTTATAAAATTACAAAAAAAAACAAAATAATTAAAAAATATCATTATATATATATATATATATATATATATATATATATATATATATATATATATATATATATATATATATATATATATATATATATATATATATATATATATATATATATATATATATATAGGGATGGGTTCAATGCAGAACCAAATTAAATCACCTAACTGCAGAACCATCCTTATAACCCTTGGATCATTATATCAATGGATTGGATTAAAAAGGACACATTAAAAAATTAAGCACCTAATGTAGGGAATCATACCCAAACAATGACATATTGGGTTTTTTTATCCATCCCTAAAATATAGGAGCGTTAAATGTGCGTGATTTTTTGAAACATATGTTCATCAATGAACATTTGTTCATCAATGAACATTTGTTCATCAATGAACATTTGTTCATCAATGAACATATTCTATAACAATGGTTCCAAATGCGTAACGTAACTGAGAACAATGGTTTAATTACCAACTGCTATAAATCGATTGTGGTTGTAACTGAGAACGATGGTTTATACGTAACATGATTTTTGGGATTTATGTTCATTGATGAACATTTGTTCATTTACTGGACGTATTTATTGGAGGTTGTTAATGGTTTATACGTAACGTGATTTTTGGGATTTATGTTCATTGATGAACATTTGTTCATTGATGAACATTTGTTTATTTACTGTACGTATTTATTGGAGGTTGTTATTTCTTGTTTTTCCATTTTACCATCATACCCGTAATGAAGGAATCAAATCTAACTATTAAGAACATGGTTCTGCAGTTAGGTGATTTAATTTGGTTCTGCATTGAACCCATCCCTAGGTGATACACAATGGTCATTCATTTTCTCATTATATTTCATTCTTTTATGTTTTAAGGCGATACACCAAACACATTATTTTACTCATTTGCTTCATACTTTAGAGTATTCTATTTAGAATACTTATTTCGTAATCACTTTTATACTTTTATACCTTGTATAAGTCTCAAAACTTACTCATTCTTTTATATCTATAATCTCATATCACCATATTTATATTTATATATATATATATATATATATATATATATATATATATATATATATATATATATATATATATATATATATATATATATTTCTTTGTATTTCATAGTTACTACCCATGTACTAACCATTATTCACAATCTTTGAATACTTTTACCCGTCACTTCCATTTAGAAGTAGTAACTTCCTGTCTCTTTATTTTAGTTCTTATCTCATCTTTGACTCTTTGTCTAATACTTAACTAGATATTCGCTTTTATTCTTTATCTCATATTATTTATGACTCTCAGTCGTTTTTCTCACATTCTTTCGGTTATCCTTTTATCATTCACAGTTCTTCTTATATGTAGTTTATATGATCACTAAATCTGATTCCATTGACCATTTCTTTGATAACTGTCTTTATATTCTTCTCATTATCATCATTGTCTGACTTATCTTTAACTTCTCGCCTAACACTTGATTAGGCATTCAATTTCCATTTCTCAATTCATTTTCTTGCATTATAACAATGCAACTTACTCATGGTCTTTAACGATTTTTCATTTTTTTTATTACTTTCTCATTTAGGTAACTTACTTTGTTATGTTACTCATTATAGTACACTTCAGACTTATTTATTTGCTCCAACTTTTAGATGTCTTTACTTGTCATATTACTTTCGAGTTTGGAAGTCACGACTTCCCATTTCTTACACTTTCATTTCTGTCCTTGATTCCTTATCTAATACTTGATTAAGTATTTTGCTTTCGTTTTATATTAACATATTTAATCACAACTTTTTATATACATACCTTAATCTCTTGGTTGTCCATGGACAACACATCATACTACTTCTCAATATTTATTCTGTACTCTTTTTATACCTCTTTTAGGTTTGTCTACGATTACAAACCCAGTTCATTTCCTTTTTCTTTTCCTGATTAAATGTTTTCATTCTTCTTTCTTATATGAATTTCATTCGTATATTTGTATTCATATTCTTTTCAAATCTTTCTTTCTTTGATCACTGTAGTGACATTACTTTTATTTTTATTCCATAATCATAACTCGTTTCCGTTAGACAACGGAATTTTCAGTTATACTCTTTCTTTTATGTTTGTACTATATACTCCATTACTCCCATTAAAAATTTCAATATATTTATACCTTCTGGCCATGTCTCTTTTACTGGTTCCTTTCATACTGTCTCATGTTCCATTACATATACTTTACATTATTTCTCACATTATACGGTGGTTATCACAACCACATATTTGAACTTTTCTCCGTCATTACCTTTTTATACTTGTCATCTTATTTTCAATACTCTTCACTCATACTTTCTTATGCTTTATTACATATACTTTATACTGATTCATATAGGATATGGGGTTTTCCCCCACTACATACTTCATATTTGTTACTTCATCTTTAACACTTTCCTTTTATATTTTAGTATTTTCAGTCATACTTTATTTTATTACATAGGTATATCAAACCTATGCCCCTCAAACCTTCTACACCCATCACTTACAGATTCACACGATTCCTGTGTGGTTCCACCAAACTCAAATATATATCCTGTGATTATGATAGTACGGGCCCATATTATTATAACCACCTATACATATTTGCTTCCAGCTTTACCACCAGGACTCATGTTCCACTGTTTCGGGTTTACCTCCACTTCTACTTACTTTCAACTTCATATTTAAGTATGTACCCTACTTAACTCCTGCACAGTTTAAGTCTAGGTTCAAGTACTGACACCTAGTTCGCTTAAACTATGGCTCTGATACCAAAACTGTAACACCCCTTTCTCAAACCATAATTTAATACAGTTTATATTCCAAAATATTTTACAATGCGTGACTATCAAAAAGTCACTTATTTTTTTTTTACAAATTTATTCGCAAGGGGTAATTACAGACTGAACTCAAAAGCCATAATTTAAACTTATCTGTATTATACACATATGTCCTAACTCCAGCTCCTGCTCATTTCACCTAAGTACATAGCATTTTAAAAAAATACGTGAGACATAAAGCCTCGTGAGTAATATGGGTTTTAGACCCAAAACTTTTCTGCTCAAAACTTGAAATATTAACAAGTAAACTACTTAAAACTTATTTTGATAACAAATCTCAAAATTTCTTTTCTTCTCTATTTTCAAACCTCAAAGACTGCTTTCTTTCTCAAAAACTGCTTTCTTTCTCAAAAACTAATTTCTTTCTCAAAAACTGCTTTCTTTCTTATTTTCTTGTGACCAACTGAAACTCATGAATTAGTTTAACTTAATTCATTCTACTAACTCCCCTTCGCGGGACAGAACAGATCCACCCGCAAGGTTATGCTATCTCTGTCTCCCCTTCGTGACTTGGAACAGATCCAAGCACAAGGTTATGCTAAGCTAGACAACTTCTTCGCGACGGGAGGTACCATCCCAGTAGTGTCTTCAGATCTCCCGATTATGTGGGTGATCCTAGTCCGGACAACTGGCTCTTATCACTTTCATTACTTTCTTGTTTCATTACTTTCTTCACTTCATCTCAAATTGGTCAAACATGAACACAATTCATAACAAACTCAAAGTTATAAACTTTTGACTCACTTTCAAAATCTCTTTAAATACTAATCTCAACATCTTAAGCCCACATATGGAGCTTCTTTCAAAATAGCTTTAAAAACTGAACCTCTTCAAAATCTCTTTTAAAACACTTAACTCTTAGAGCTACTTTCAAAACTATTTCCAAACTTTAGTATTTAAAAGTATTTGGAAATCTCATTTTCTGAAAATATCATTTTGCTATGTACTAGAAAAATCCACACATACTCACCTCGACTAGTTAAAGAAGTCTAACTAGAACTATCCCCGTCCTCGTCTCTCCTATTCATTGCCATTTTACTTCTTAAGTACCTAAGAAGTTTATTCACACTTTATTAATAACATGTTATACTTTAACAACATGTAAGGACTACTTTGTTATGTTCCACTAGGCTCATATCACAATATTTTTGTGATATTCATCCCTTAACACACCTTTTTACTTATTCTTATTATCTTTTAAATGACATTTTATTGACTATTATACCCTTGGAAAGTCACATACACAATTTAGACTCATTTTTCATGTTTTCATGCTCTATAACACTTATGGGATCAATTGGAGACCAAGGCTACAAGGCTAGGGGCAAAATAGGCTCTTTACCCCTCACCAGAGGGTTACACGGCCGTGTAACTTTACCCATAATAGTTACACAGTCGTGTAACTCTCCCAGACCCTTCAAACTTCAAATTTTGCACTAAAAGTCATTTATCAGGCTCGTGTAACTTTACCCATAATAGTTACACGGTCGTGTAACTCTCCCAGACCCTTCAAACTTTATTATGTTAAGAACATGTTTTCACTTCTATTAAGTCTTATTTAGTCCATGACTTAATGACTAAGACCATAGGATGTCACAAGAGCTCTAAGGAAGCTCATATGCATATCAACTCAAATTTTAAAGTCTAGTTTTGTCCATTTTCTATCCATATACTTATATAACCAATGGATGATTTAATTTAATGTTTTTACAACCCAAAACATACTTTGTTAATTACCAATTCATGATTTCCATTAACCATTTCCATGGGTTTCATTCATGGAATCACCAATTCCATTCCACCCGACAAATTTCAGTTTTTTTGTTCAAACTTTCATTTTATTAATTGAAACTCTTAGGAAACCACTTCTAATGGTTTCTTCATACTTAAACATCATTTATGACTCACTCTAACCAACTCTTTATGTCAAATTAACACTTTGATCTTAAACTCAAATTTCTAGGGTTCAATTGCATATGAAATCACCAAACTTGATTTTAAGTTATCCATATGTTGGATAATGATCAAGATGTGATTAGAAACATAACCCAACTACTTTTACTTGTTTTTTAAACCATGGAATCATGGATTCCAAGTTTCTTCCAAAAATTTCCATTTTTGACATTTTACCCAAAATCTGAAATTACTCAAATTTATCAGCTAGGAACAATTTATTACTTCTATTATAACATATTAGACTTATCAAGAACCATTATAACCATCTTGTTCTTACAAACCCGTTAGCTAGGGTTCTTGAGCTCAAATTCTCATTTTCTTGATTTTTTAACACTTTCAATGGTTAAGCTAAGTTTAGATAACGATTAAGACACAAATTAAGGCTAGGAATCATAGGATAATCCTCCTCTAGCCACTGAAATCACGAAGCTACAGTAACCTACCCACGGGAAATGGGTTAAACATCCCTAAAAACAAGTTTACTAACCTTAGAAGGCTTGGAATTCTTCAATTCCAAGTGGGTTTTCTTCCAGTTCCTCATAATCTTCATGAAACGATCTCCCTAGCCCTCTCTAGAACTCTCTCGTGGCTGAAATAAGTTTTACAGTGAGGAGAGTGTAGATTTTTCTTCCTATTTATACTTCATTACTTTGCTCTATTGACAATCTAGCCCCTCTAGTTCCATTTTTCCCAAAATGGCACAATAACTCATTTTATAACATTATAAGTTTTATTTTCTTTCATTCTTACCCCAAAATTATATTTTCTTTACATAGAAGTCATTTGTATGCCAAATGACCATTTTGCCCTTTTTTACCAATTTATACTATTACGGCATCGTTCAACCCAAATTTTACATATGTTTATTTTATAGGTTTTACCATTATTTTCGGGTTCTTACAATATAAATAGTTTCATGACAAATAAAACACGAAAAAAAGGAAAATGATCAAACTTGAACAAAAATAAATGTTGTCTTATAAGTCATTTGCCTTACCCTCAAAAGTTATATAGATGCCACGTATTTGCTACATAGATGTCAATTAGGCTGTAACATGATATTCTTGGTCGTACAGATGTATCATGAACAAAATAAATAGTTTAATAGTAAATAAAACACGAAAAAAAGAAAAGTGACTAAACGTAAACAAAGCAAATAACTGGTTATCCATATAAGTCATTTCCCTTTTTATTTTCTTACCCCAATTTTATTATTAAGTTAGATACACGTAATTTTGAGTCATGAATTTGTCACTGTATACCAACCCATACATATGTCATATTACAAAGGATTTATTTAAAATTATTATATCTATTAACTTTTAGAATAAAAAAAAATTAACATCATCAAAATTATTATTTCAACTTTAATCCAAACAAACGCGTTTATTATTTCAACTTTAATCCAAACGCTATCTTTTTAAACGCGTTTATTTTTTCAACTTTAATCCAAAGGCCATCTTTTTAAACGCGTTTTGTTTAGTCGATAGTTCAATTATGATATGAGATTATCGTTTTCAAAATATATACTTCCAAACACCCAATTGGAAGGTGGGCTTTGCAAAATCAAGTGTGCTTTATAACATGCATATTTGAGGTTTGCGATAAAAATAATTGTCCTACATACATTATTAAATGAACTTTGGTAAGACCACTCGACGTTGGTTTATCTTTTGGATAGTTGGCCTGAAATGAACAATCACTAGACGTTGCTTTTTTATCAAAACATATTTATGAAAACTGAGTTAAGGATCTTGCACCTCGTAGGTAAACACCAGTAGAGCTTAATAATGATTGAGACTATTTATGGTTGTCTGGTTGAGGTTCAGTTTGAACCGGCCGTTATCAGGCACATACACACCGTGTGGACAATGACAATCGGAAGATGCATGCTTGTGATTTGTGAACGTAAAGGTCTTTGTAAAAATTAAGTTAGGGATCTGTCGAGTCTCACACCACAAAATTTGTAGTTTACATCATTAGAGTGTGAATTAATTGAGACTACTCGTGGTTGGTTGGATGAGATTCAGTTTGAATCTATTATCAGCCACAAACACATACACTTTTATCAAAAGTGATGCAACGTTTTCGGGTTTGTCAAGCTTTTAGTTGAAGATTATGTTTTCGGACAAATATATGAAAAAGGCTATTATGCCTTTAGATTTAATTACTTTTTTTTTTCTTTTTGCAAATGATACTACCGACCTATAGAAACTTTATACTAATAAATTTTTATAAGGAAAGTGATTCTGAAGACAATGATCTAGTTATTTTATTCACATCAATCAATTTTATTTTTTTTACACCATTGATCATTGAAGTTGTTGAAAGTGTTTTATTAACCATTATGATCGGTATTAACCGGTCGTAATAATATAACATGAACATTTTTAACAAGTTCGATGGTCAATGGTGTACAAAAAAAGAAATACACTAAATGTGAACAAAACTAATAAATCGTTACCCTCCCAAGTCATTTTCCAATATTTTTTCCTTTTAATATTTTCAAATTTTTTTTGGGGGCTGATTCTATATATTTTTTTTCTTATTTTGTTTTGAATTCCTGCGTTACTTTTTTATTCATTATTTGTATTTTATTTCTTATTGTTGATTACATAATCATTTTATGTTTGAGTTTCACTTGATTCGTGTGTGTATATATATATATATATATATATATATATATATATATATATATATATATATATATATATATATATATATATATATATATATATATATATATATATATATATATATATATATATATATCCTATCCTAATAAATAAGTAACTCAAAGCCACATGTCATATCCTCATTGATTTTGCCACATGTCATTTTCTCATAATTTTGATTTTTAAAAAAAAAAAATTTTGAATTGAATGTATTTAATGTATGTATTCAATAATTCATAACTAAAGCAATAAATTATAAACCTTTATTTATGTAGCCACATATGTAGAGTTACTTCTTAAATAGTTCACCATTTACATTTTAAATAAATGTATAGTTTATATTGACGACAAAAAAGATAAATATATCAATAATCACATTAATATAAAAAAACTAGCATTTTATATGCATTTGCATAGCAAACTAAATGCGTATGTATATTGGAAAAAATTCAAAACTTTGTTTTAGATCATTTTTATAAAACTAATAATTGTTGCTTTTTAAAATATAGGTGTGTTTTTTAATAATGTATAACAAATATTTTTATGTTATTAGCATAACTTAAGTTCTTATTCAGAAGTAGAATAACGGAGAATATAATACGATATAGAAGATGAATATATAAACTTGAATCTTATCCTAATAAATAAAGATCTAGATGACACTTGTCATCACGACATTGATTTGGCCACATGTCATTTTCTCAGAGTTTTGAAATTCTTAAAAAAAAAGTAATTTGTTTAACAGTTAAGGGTGACTCCAAAAAGATCGGTTTCAGTTTGTTATGCATTGTGTGCTGGCGATTAGTATAAAAATTTCAGTTTCTTTTCAAATTTATTACAATTTACTGAATTACTAAACTTACGAATTTTGATCTTATTAGAATCTATTAGAATTACAAAAATTAAGGTTTGAGAATTCGAATTGTTGTTTTTAATATCTAACATTACGGGTATGAGAATTCGAATTGTTGTTTCAACATATTTCTCATATCTTATGAAAATTTGGTTTTTAAAATAATTAATATTTATATTTTCATTAAATACGTTTTATTTATGTCATCCCGTGTAATACACGGGTGTTACAACTAGTATATATATATATATATATATATATATATATATATATATATATATATATATATATATATATATATATATATATATATATATATATATATATATATATATATATATATATATATATATATGTATTTTATATATGTATTTATACTTTTTCTACGTTTTTTATATATGTATTTTTAATACATTTTTTCCATAAGTTTTTTATATACGTATTTTATCCATAGTTACGTTTTTATATACATTTTTAATTACGTTTTTATATACTTTTTTCTATATATTTTTCCATACATTTTTTATATACATGTTTTATACATATATACCTTTTTATATGCGTATTTGAAATATATGATGAGAAACAGGTTACTAGTTCGTTTATACGCATTAACGAATTCTTACAAGCATAACTTATACATACAAATTCACCAAAACTCCAAGCAAAAGCATAAGTATATACGGTTTTTATACGTATTTGAAAACATATATTTCAAAACTTATATAAAACACACACACACACACACATATATATATATATATATATATATATATATATATATATATATATATATATATATATATATATATATATATATATATATATATATATATATATATATATATATATATATATATATATATATATATATATATATATAGGGTTAATAACATAAAACCCACTTTAGTTTGACCAAAATTCCGTTTAACCACTATATTTCTCTTTGTTTCATAATAACCACTTATACTTTCTAAAAATTTCATATTGACCACTATTTATTTTATTTTATAACTTTTAAGGATTATTTTCATTCAAAGATTATGTGAAAAGTTTCATATCGACATTTGAAGCAAATATTGGAACTTCATTGTAGCGAAAATAATACATAAAGTTGTATACATGTGATTATGGTCTTAGTAAGTGCAGCTCTTCGGCCATGTTGTGAATGCCTAGGGTGTCCAACTGAATCTACTAAATTTTGAATGCGACGGAGGTAAGAAGTGTACCGAGTTGGCGGCATACAATCATGACTTTTATTTGTTATAGGGTCGCAATGTATCTTTTTGAAAATATGAGTGGTTTTTATGAATTTTTTTGAAAGTATAAGTGGTTTTTTTAGAACAAAAAAAATATAATAACCAGATTTTGGACAAACTACAGTTGTTTTTATGTTATTAACCATATATATATATATATATATATATATATATATATATATATATATATATATATATATATATATATATATATACATACAGAAAATATATAGAAAAATGTATTAAAAAATCATATATAAAAATGTATAAAAAGGTATAAATACACATATAAAAAACATATATAATTATACGTATAAAGAACGTATAAAAACTTATACCCAAAATAACGGATTTTAAAGACAAACCTTATTTGGGACTAAATGTATAAAAATCGAGAACAATGTTACCCAATCAAAACATGTTATGACAGTTTACTGTAGTAGCGGGTCAAAAGGACTCGGTGTGTTAGAAACAAATAGTTCAATGATGTATTTTGTACCAAAAAGATATTAGTGACTAAACTTGTATAAATGAAAAACTATATTGTCATATTAAGTCATTTTCCCTAAAGAGCAGCCTAGACCAAGGGGTGTGAGTTTCCGACACCACTTACTTTTCTTTTTTTGATTTCATTTTTCTCTTACTCTCTATCTAGGGGTGAGCGTGGTCCTGGGACCGACCCGACCAAGACCAAACCCGTGCCGGACCGAGACCAAGGGAAGACATTCAATGGAACCGAGGACCGACCAAACTATGGGACTTGGTCTTGGGTTTGGGTACGGGTTTGCTCGGGTTTGGTCGGGTTTTACCTAAGTAGGCCCGAGCGTAAAAATTTCAAAGGCCTACATTATAATTTTAATGTCTTTTAAACTTTCGGTTGGTTCCATACCCGAGAACCTGACAATACCAAAGGACCATGACCAAGAAGGACCAAGATCGAGAAGGACCAAGACTGAATTAAGCCAGATATATGGACCGAGTTGTAGGTCCCAAATTCTCTCAAGATCTTCAATAAAATGGTATCAATCACAAATTAAGAACACAATCAAATCACCTTCAATGCACTCTTGATTAAATCAAAGACTAGTACATAAGATGTTGTTGTTGCTTGAGCTTTACAAGGAATTGTTATGATCTTCAAGAGCTCCAAAACAACACACTAGACCAACAAGGACTAACCCTTACAAAGGGTGCAATCGACACCTATATATACCTAGCGCCTATGAACCGAACAACCAAGCCACATGGACCGAAACCAATGGACTAGACCGAACAACAAAGAGGCCAGACCGAACAACCTATGGGTTGTTCGGTTCAAACCGAAAAACCCATAAACAGCCTAAATCTTTGATTTTTAACATATTTAGAACCTATAAAATGCAAAGATTAAACCAATTAAATTAATTCCTACCAATCTCCCTCTTGGTTTAATGCTTTCATTTTATATCAACAGGCTTCTTATAGGCTTCAGTTGAACACTGCAGAGAATTTTCAACAGTCTCCCCCTCAAATTGACAATCTCCTCCTTAGCAGGAAAACCTTCCTCTTAGCAGGTGACAGGTATAGATGTTGATAAAAATTCAGCACAGCTGCAGTGACAACTTTGTCTCCGGTGCAGGTTGTCCTCAGATTTGGATTGGTAAGCTCCTTAGGCATCAGTAAGTGTCTTGAATCAGCACATCCAGCTTTTTATTTGACTTTGACTTTGACTGGAGTCTGAATCTTCATTTCTTCACTTGATCACTTAGGTGTTAATGTAGTGACAAGTTGACTGAGGAGGAATTCAAACAACTTCTCACATAGAATTCAGCTTCACCTTCTTCAGGAACAAAACTTCGTGTTAAAACTTTCGAACTTCACTTCTTAAGCTGGCATTTCTCGATACGATCATTGACAGCAAATCCTGTGGGTCACGGAGTTATAAACTCTCACCACAGTTGTTCAAGGATTCATCCTTGGCTCAGAATGAGACTTCTCGTAGTATCTGTGTGAACCCGGAGGAACGCACTGTGATTGTTTGAGTATCGGTGAACTACTCGTGGCCATTTTGATTTAGCCCCCTGCATATCCTTGATCAAAGTTCTCAATGCAGTTGACAAGTCAACAAGTTGACTTGGCTCTTGGCAAGACGTTCAATGGTATCCAAACTCTGCGGAGTGTACCATCCTAGTGCCAATTTGAATCATGGTAAAGTTGTTAGGGTCTCACAGCTATTGTGGTAAACAACAACGATCACTGACCCAGAGTTTCAATGTTTCATCAATGCGAGGTAATATCACATTGAGTCACGAACATCTTATTTAGAAGAAGTTTAGGTCAAGAATGGTATGAGCGTGTAATATGTCTTGGTTACTAGACATACTCATCGGCTAGACTTTCGAATTGTCATCAGTGTATGGTTTATTACACTGAATCATCCAATTCTTGAATTTAGAAGCTTTGTATGTAAGAATAGTTGTTGATGCCTCACATCTACTACTTGTGTTGTAGCAGAGATCACTAGCATAGAATGTCGAAATGTCATCACTACTTGGTTTAAAGTAATGAATCATCTATTTCTTGTATCAGAAATATTAAGGTGGTTAAGAATAGATAGGTGCGGTGATAGACTACAGTACGCAGTCTAACCATCAGCACAGACTTTTTAACTCTCGACTTTGAGTGGTTTCTCTCAAAGCATCTAGAAGTTGATGTTACAAAAGAAAAACCTTAGATTGGGTCAAGAAAAGTTGTCAGTGCTTCACACTCATTGAGGTGTACCAATGAGGATCACTAACACTTAAAAATTACCTCAGCATTGAGTGGTATTAACTCGGTGCATCGTCGGTAGGTAAAAATGTTTTTGGATTTTTAAGTTTTTAAGGAAAGATATGAAAATTATAAAAAATATAAAATCTTTTTGTATTTTTAAGTTTTGTAAGTTTTGTTTTGTTTTTTCTTGATACTAATTGTAGATATATAAATTTCTGAAAGGAAAGATATGAAAATTATAAAAAAATTAAAATCCTTTTGAAATTTTGTTTTCGAAAGGCTGAGTCAAATTTTGTAATTTTTAATTTTGTAATTTTGTGTATTTTTGTTTTTCTTCTCCCCCTAAATTTGTGCATGGGTTTGAATTTCGGAAATAAAACATGAACAAATTTAACTAAACCAAAAATTGAAGAAAATATTTATAGAACTGATTTAACAGTCAGTGAAACGTATCATTTTAAGCATTTCGACTAGCACATTGAATCGAGCTTTTGAAACAGGTTTTGTGAACAAGTCCGCCACATTATTATCTGTGTGAACTTTATCCAAATGAATCAATTTTGGCTCGTAGCAATCTCTGATAAAATGAATTTTAATATCAATGTGCTTAGTCTTAGAATGTTGGACCAGGTTTTTCACAATTTGGATAGCAGCCTCATTGTCACAGAAGATAGGAGTATCAAGAAAGTTCATACCATAATCAAGGAGTTGATGCTGCATCCAAATGACCTGAGAACAACAAGCCGAGGCAGCAACATATTCAGCTTCAGCTGTAGACGTTGGCACGGTCTGTTGTTTTCTGCATTGCCATGAGATCAGTTTGTCTCCTAGAAACTGACATCCAGCACTAGTGGACTTTCTGTCAATTTCACACCCTCCATAGTTGCTATCTGAAAAGGCGTAAAGATCAAATTCACGGTTCTTTGGATACCAGAGACTAAATTTCGGTCTCCCTTTAAGGTATCTAAAGATCCGTTTGACAGCATCAAGATGAGAAGGTTTAGGATTAGCCTGATAGCGAGCACACTGGCAAACTGCAAAAACGATATCCGGTCTGCTAGCAGTCAGGTACATCAGTGAACCGATCATCGAACGATAATACGTTTGATCGACAGATTGGTCATCTGAGTCTGAAGATAGCAGAGGTCGCTCAGCCATTGGAGTGTTAGCCTCTTTCGCATCCTTGAAACCGAACTTTGCAAGAATATCCTCCACATACTTCGCTTGATGAAGCAGGATACCCGTTGAACTTTGTTTGACTTGTAACCCAAGAAACATCGTCATCTCACCCAACGAACTCATCTCGAACATTTTCTTCATCACCAACTCAAACTCTTTGCACAGAACTTCGCTTGTTGAACCAAAGATGATGTCATCCACATAGGTCTGGACAACAATTTGATCATCATCTTGGCGCTTGATGAGTGTCTGATCAATTCTGTCGCGAGTGTAACCGTGCTGTAGCAAATGTTCTGTCAAAGTGGCATACCAAGCACGAGGAGCTTGATGCAGACCATAGAGGGCTTTATCAAGCTTGTAGACGTGATTTGGAAACTTGGAGTTGACAAAACCAGGAGGTTGATCAACATAAATTTCCTCTTTCACCTCACCCTACAGGAAAGCCGTCTTGACGTCCATTTGGTAAATAGTAAAGTTCATGTAAGAAGCATAGGCAAGGAAGATCCGAATCGCTTCAAGTCGCGCCACTGGAGCATAAACTTCCGTGTAATCAAGTCCTTTAATCTGTCGAAAACCTCGAACCACCAGACGTGCCTTATTACGCACAATTACTCCAGAATCATCTTGCTTGTTGCGAAATACCCATCTTGTGTCCAAGGCCTTTTTACCTTTGGGTAGTTCCACCAGTTGCCAGACGTTCAACTTTTCAAACTGATTCAGCTCTTCATGCATGGCATCTACCCAACTTGGTTCATTGAGTGCCATCTCTATGTTCTTCGGCTCAATCTGAGATATAAAGCACGAATAGAGACACTCGTTGACTTGACCACTTTGGCTTCTGGTTAAAACACCATCATCCAGAGGGCCAATAACATTATCAATTGGATGGTCCCGTTGAATTCTTGAAGGAACAACATATTGGAGCGAAGCGGTTGAAACCGGAAGATTAGTTATGTTCTCAACTCTGTCTGAGCCTGAAGCACCTCTATCAGAATCTCTGAAGTCATGAAAAGTACTTGTAATGTACTCATCAGGAATTCTTTCAGGAAAGAGAGAATCCATGAGAGTAGAGTCAAAAAGATCAGCAGGTTCAGGTTGAATAACATCTTTAGGGGTAGTTGATTGTTTAACAACTGGGGTATCGCCAGCAACTTGGGATGAGACATCAGGAGCATCTTCAGTTATGGTAGCAGAATCAGGAGATGCACCTTCATCATAAATAGGATCTTCAAGAATGACTAACAGAGTGATAAGATCAGGAATGAGATCTTCAGCATCTTCTCTGTTGATTCTATTGGGGCCTGGTTGTGTGCCTGAAACAACATTAGAAATCACATAGAAAGGTTTAAACAGTTCAGCATAATCAAACAACCAGTCAGGTCCAACACGAGCATCAGTTGAATTCTCTTCTAGCCAACGAACATCATATGATTCCACAATCTGCTTTGTTGCCTTGTTGTACACTCGATACGCAGTTTTACTTGCATATCCAACGAAGTAGCAATCATCTGCTTTGGAGTTGAACTTCAGAGTAGCTTCAAGATGAAGAAGAGTGCAAGGGCAGCCAAAGGTACGGAAATGGGAAACATTAGGCTTGCGACCATAGAGAATCTCGTAGGGTGTCTTCATTTGAAGTTTGTTGATGATAACTCGATTCTAAACATAACAGACTGTGTTGATGGCTTTAGCCCAAAATATCATCGGCAGTTTAGAATCACACAGCATGGTACGTGCAGCATCAATGAGAGTTCTGTTCTGTCGTTCAGCAACACCATTCTGTTGCGGAGTACGAGCAACACTATACTGACGCAGGATACCTTTATCTGCACAAAACTTTTTTAAAACCACATTCTTGAATTCTGTTCCATTGTCGCATCTAATGACTTTCAGCTTCTGATTCGTTTGATTTTCAATAAGCTTGATGAATCTAATCCAGATCTACAGTTTCACTTTTGTTCTTTAAGAAGAAAACCCATGTAAAACATGAGTAATCATCAATAATAACTAAACAGTAAGAACTGAGATTAAGACTGAGAACATTAACCAGGCCAAAAAGATCCATGTGAATCAGCTGAAGTATCGAATCAATGGAATTGATCAGTTTGGGCTTGTATGGCTTTCTGTGATGTTTGCCTTGAGCACAGGCAACATATTTCTCAAATGTGATGAAGTCCTTAATTGGAAGTCCTTGAACCATGTTGTTCTTTGCAAGACGATTCAGATTCTTTGCGTTGGCATGACCAAGACGTTTATGCCACAACATCGCGCTTTGTTCAGTAGCTTTTGAGAATAAGCAGATGGAGTGTTGTGATTCATGTCGATGATGTAAGCATTGCTTTTTCGTTCTGATCGAACAAGAATCCACTCCTCTAGAATGACTACAACGGGTTTGAGAATCAGACATTCCTTCTTTGTGAAATAGGTCGAAAAAACCTTGTCGCAGATTTGAGAAGCACTCAGCAAACTGTGCTTGAGCTTAGGTACAAAACTGACGTTCTCAAATTTCAACACACCATTTAACACCGTTCCTTTCTGTGTGATCATCCTTTTTTCTCCTCCCGCAAAGCAAACACATCCCCCGTTAAATTTTTCAATGTTGTGTAATTTGGACATGTCGCCTGTCATGTGCCTAGAACAGCCACTATCAACATATCAATGTCTGCTGATATTCCTCCGTAACTGGGTTGACCTTCACTATCAAGACATTTAACCGATTCAAAACTTATGCCACGTTGATCAAATAATGGTGAGACATTAGAAGCTGTTTTAACACTGCCTTTAGGAACTCATTTAACATTTGGCTTAAAATGTTTATCTTTTGACCAAATGGGAACATTTACATTTGAAGTAGAATCAGAACTACTAGAAGTTGATTTTTGAAATGATTTTGATCTTACAAAAGTTGGTAAGACATAGTTACTTCTAGAAGCAGTTCGATTCCAGGCATTTGTGTTATTTTGAATTTTCTTTCTAGAACGTGACCTTGAGGGTTTTATCTTATGAGATTTCCCTTTTGGTACATTCTGCCAAACCTGTTCATTTTGAGGAGCATACAAGTGTCGGGGACAATTTCTGGCTATGTGACCATCAATTCCACAATTGAAACAAGTCTGTCTTTCTAAAGGTACATTGGAATTCTGTCCAGGTCCAGATATATGCAAATTATTTCCACACACACACAAGCATGCAACACATTTATCAACCAAAACACTTTTCCTAGTCTTTTTCAAAACATCATCACAAGAAGTTTTAAAATCAACAGAAATCTTCGTGTCAAGTTTCACATCATCACACACATCAACAAAATTAGTCTTCAAACAAGTTTTAACAAGATTAATAGTAGGCGAATCTTCAACATCCTTAATCTTCGTTTTTAATTTATCTGCACATGAGATAGAAACATCAGTAGATTTCATTTCAACACTCTCAGCAGTGCCAGATGTATTCTTTTGAATATAATTTGACAAATAACATTCTTCTGATTCTTCATAGGCTGGGGATGGAGTAAAATTATTATTATATCGAGGAGGAACATTTAGTTTGCTTACGCCCTTACCCTATCATGCGGTATAAATTCAACTACTTCACTAGATACATGCACTTTCTTAAAAGTTGATTCAGCATTTTGAAATTTTGATTTTAATGTATCTAGTTCAGCATTTAGTCTAGCAATGTCTTCATTTGCAAACTTAAGATGACAATTCTTTATGGTAAGTTCATCTTGAATTTTGAGATAGTCTGAAGTTTTAGCATCTAAGGATTCTTGGAGGGGTTTTAATTTCTTTTTGTGTTTAGGAACAAGGTTTTCTAAGTCAAAATTTTTTCTAAGTAAATTCTCATTTAATTCACGATATTTAGCAATTTTATTCATGCAAGTTTGAGAAGAGCAAGAAATTTCACTAACCTCATCACCAGCAGGAGTAGTAGAGACCATGAAGGCAAACTGCAAGTCCATCATCTCTCCCTCATCTGCATCCACGTCCATCTCTCCTTCAATTTGAGCCAAGTGAGCTCTACCCTCTCCATTCAGATTCAGGTCCTGCAACTGATCCTCCCATGTGAACTGCTGAGTCACCATTGCCCTCTCTGTATTCTGAGGTTGAGCAGCTTCACGATTGTTTGTTCTAACAGGTACCATGGTTCTATTTGGATTCTCCATTCTGGGCTTGGTATACTCACGAGCAAAATGACCGAGCTCGTTACAATTGAAACATCTAAGATTTGCCTTGCCAAAGCTCACCTACCTCTCTCCATTGTTGTTCACCCAACTGTTTCTTCCAGTTCTCTGAGTGAATTTCTTGGCCCTATGCACCGCCATAGCAATGTGCCAAGAAATGTCCATTTCTTCCAAGTTATCAGGATTGATTTGATCAAGGTCTCCTGCAGTCATGGGATGAAACAATTCACCAGCAACAAGTGCATTGTAACAGTTAAGAAGACCAGCCATCATTCCAAGATTCTCTTCAGCACCTTTTGGAAGAGTTTGAGCAGGAGTTGGGGTCTTGACAGAATAAGTAGCAACAGATGGAGCTTGAGGCACCACTGGGGATGAGACAGGTTGAAATTGAGCTTGGACTTTAGTAGTGGCTTGACCAGTAGTTTGAACATACAAAGCGTTGTTTGTTGAAGTTCTAATGTTAGCAGGTTGGTACGAGCTAACATGGTTTATTTCCCTCTGTTTGTCATCCAAGTCATAAGATTTGATAATAGACATAATCTCAGAAAGTGAGAGTCTAGCTAAGTCTTTGGTTTTCTTGATGACTGCCACGTTCATGTCCCAGCTTCTAGGAAGAGAATTGAGAAGCTTTTTGTTTACATCAATCTTTGGAAAGGTGATCCCAGCAATGGACAGCTCAATGTGTAGAGTGATGAAACGTTGTAGCTGAGCTTCAAGAGATTCTCCAAGGATGTGATTAAACAGATTGAATCTTTGACGAAGCATATACTGCATGCTCTGCTTCATATCCTCATTTCCTTCATAGACATCAATCAAAGCGTCCCACAAAGATTTAGCAGTTTGGTACTCACGGAAACCCTGAGCAATTTCAGGTGAAAGTACCATAGACAGAGTAGCAAGAGCTTTCTGATCAAGTTCCACCTTCTCAAAGTCCAAATCAGAATATTCTTTAAACGGCTTATCATACAGAACATCGTCTCTGGTTAAAGTAATTCTGACTGGAGGACGTAGATAACTTCTCCATAACTTGACGTCTTTCATCTTGATATAATGTTCGAATCGGTATTTCCATTCGGTAAAACCTTCAACTTTGATCAATCGGGGAATACGGGTAACGGTACCCATAACAGAATCAAGGTCATTGTTAACGTTTGAGATAGCGGGATCCATTGGGAACGAGTCTTGAAAAACACTTCAAAAATTATCACGAAAATTAAATCACAAAGTTTCGCTTCGACTGGACCGAACAACTTGACAAAAGCACCGAACAATAGCTAAAATCGAGCAATTTTGAAACGATAAACACTTCAAGCGAACAACCAGCTGGACCAAACAACGGTTGATAAAACAACTCGACCGAACAATCACTAAAACCGATCAACACAATGACCGAACAATGAAGGGCGAGAAACAAGAACCGAGTAACAGGGCGAACAACAAGAACCGAACAACAAAATCAACCAAAAGGATTGAAACCCTAAAGCAACACCGAACAATCCTTAACAGGCCAATCGAACAACACAATAATGGACCGAAAAACACCAAAACCCTAGTTGCTACAGTGCCGCCGCCGAACAACACCTGGAGCGTGACCGATCAACTAGCTCAGATCCAGATTTCGCACAAACATTTCCGCAAACAGCTATTTTGGATCAAAAACACTATTTTGGATGATTTTTGGCTTGAAGATATGAAGAACACTATGATCTTCAAGACCAAAAACACCAAAAAAACAATCTAAACAGTCCAAAAACGGATCAAAACACCCAAAATCAGTCTAAAAACCTTCAAATCTTCAAAATCCAAGCAAAGATAATATGAGATTGATACCAAAAACTTAAAAAACAAAAGTTTAAAAGCTCTGATACCAATTGTAGGTCCCAAATTCTCTCAAGATCTTCAATAAAATGGTATCAATCACAAATTAAGAACACAATTAAATCACCTTCAATGCACTCTTGATTAAATCAAAGACTAGTACATAAGATGTTGTTGTTGCTTGAGCTTTACAAGGAATTGCTATGATCTTCAAGAGTTCCAAAACAACACACTAGACCAACAAGGACCAACCCTTACAAAGGGTGCAATCGACACCTATATATACCTAGCGCCTATGAACCGAACAACCAAGCCACATGGGCCGAAACCAATGGACTAGACCCAACAACAAAGAGGCCAGACCAAACAACCTATAGGTTGTTCGGTTCCAACCGAAAAACCAATAAACAGCCTAAATCTTTGATTTTTAACATATTTGGACCCTATAAAATGCAAAGATTAAACCAATTAAATTAATTCCTAACACGAGTACCGACCAAGTAACATGGTCGGTTCCTTATCTCGGGTCCGGTTCTTCGGTTCTTGGGCTTGTGCTCGATTTCGAGGACCATTTGCACATCCCTACTCCCATCATCTACGAAATTGTCACTCGTCACTTTCCATCATTTTTTTATATTTCTTAATAAAAGCTATCTATAGATAAATCCAAAATTAATAAAAACACAGCTTTTTGTTAATCCAAACTAAAATAGTCAAATTTACACAAATAAAACATAGGAATAAGTAAAAGAAGTCTAAATGTTAAATTCTTAATTTATTATTTCCTTTTCGGCCATTAAAGCCCTATCAAGTTCTTCTTCTAAAAAATGGTTGGTGTTTGCATCAACAAATTAATTGTTTTGATCCGTTGTTTTTGTCACCCACTCATTGTTTTTCATCGCAAGTGTTTTCTCTTTTAGCCAAATTTTCTTTTCAAACTCCATATGCATATCAATATTCAAGCAGAAAACGTTTTGGTTAACACGATTTCTTTCTATGTTGTTGATGTTTGAGTGGGTTACTTGGGTTGGGATGCTTCAGCTACGACTTTCAGCTTGGTTTGGGGTTGAGTTTCACGAATGTATTTGGGTTCCACCTCGGTTGGGTTGGGTTTCGTAGAATGTATTAGGGAAGAGACGATAATTTGGGAAATAGGTTTAGGGTTAGATTTTGCGTTGGATAAAACGATGACATGTCGTGAAATCGAAATTGGTTAGCTGAATACATACGAGTGTCAAATTGTGGTCAGTAAAGTAGTTTTGGAAAATCGTAACAAAAAATGTTTCTAGTAGGTGTGTTTGAACTAATAACCCGCGAATGGTTTCAAGCAGGTGTTGGGCTAATGTTGGTTGAGAAAATCATGTGAATCCATTTTAGAAAATAGAATTAAAAGAAAGTAGAAACTGGTTAGGCGAATACATACGAGTGTCAATTTGTGGTTAAAGTGGTGTTGGAGAATCGTAACAAAAAAATGTTTATGGTAGGTGTATTTGAATTAATAACCCGCGATTGGTTTCAAACAGATGTTGAGGTAATGTTGTTGGGAAAATTGCATGAAGCCATTTTAGAAAATAGAATTGAAAGAAAGTAGAGAAGATTGAGTGAATGCATGGTTGAGTGATTTTGTTTGATTATTATTTGAAAATGTTGGAAAAAATTAAAAAACCAGGCGTTGAAGAGGGTAAGGAAGAGGATAGAGGCTTTGATGGATTTCTTCTGTGATGCAACTCGGCTCGCATGGAAAAAAAGTGGTCGTGTGGTGTTCTCATGGTCACCGTAGTGACATGTCGACCCTACTACATTAGCAGACCTACTATAGAGCCGGGATAAAGTGGGTAAATCGTTGGTAATTCATCGATGATGGTTTTGCGACAAATTTTTCACGAACCAATGCCTATAAACG
Source organism: Cichorium intybus (assembly GCA_023525715.1). Lineage (NCBI taxonomy): Eukaryota > Viridiplantae > Streptophyta > Magnoliopsida > Asterales > Asteraceae > Cichorium > Cichorium intybus. Next base: position 36,264,348 of record CM042014.1, on the reverse strand, counting down.
TTGTCAAAGTGAGTTGAGTATCCGTCAATGTACAACTCCTAAAAGATTTCGTGTTACCCCTGGATTTTTTTTGGTTCGCCCATAACTTACGCCCTTACCCTATCATGCGGTAGGAGCAGGGCCGGTCCGTTGATATTAAAGGCCCTGTACGAACGCTGAAAAATGGGCCCCTAAATATAACTTTAAAGGCCTGCTGCCAATTGTAAAACATAAAAATGCAGAAAAAGTCCATTCTTGCAGCTCACAAGTTTCGAACCCGCCACCTTAGGTTCTATGGTACAACGCACTAACCATCTCATCTATCTGCTTCTTGTGCATCAAATATGCAAATCCAGTAAATATACTAAATGTATACTAATGTATACTGTATACATATAAAATTTCGGGCCCCCCAGACGACACGGCCCTGTGCGGTCGCACAGCCGGCACATGCTTAGGGTCGGCCCTGGGTAGGAGTATACGGTTTGGTTTTACATCGACACCTAAGCATCATAATAAGGATCTTTAATAAACTTCTATCTCACTCACGTGGTGGTGACCACTACCACCACATATATCATCCATATGAGTTTATTTAACACTTTCCTTTTTTCTAATTCTACTGTCTTATTTTTTATGGCTCAGTTTGTCTAATCGACAATCAAATCCTAAAAGTCTTAAATCAAATATTTATTTTCTAGATCCATACAATCAACTAAAATAATATATATGGATAGGTTGAAATATATTTTTTGGAAACCCTTAAATTAAAAATACAAATTAAAAATATAATGTGGGATTGAATAATATATTTAGTTCAAACTTATTATTTTTTTCACAAAACACTTGCAAAATGATATTTGATTCAAAGGTTGACAGGATCACGGTTGAGAAGATGCTATGAATGGCGTCATAAAGAAGCGCAATGATGATTATGAGGAATATTGGCTGCTTGGAATTTACTAACCCTCTGCAACAAAAGGTATTATGCTTGGTAAGGCTCGATCTTCCAAGGTTATTCCGTTTATAGCAAAATGTGTTAGTTGATTTGCATAGAGGAGACGGTGTTTGGTGCTAAAGACAGATTAATCACCAAACCAAAGAAGATGGTGTATGGTTATCAACATGAAATTTAATTTACAAGACCTCACATGTTCTATGTTAAAGCAAGTATCCAACTAACATTGATAGTTAAGGGTTTTTATTTTCTCAATTAACTGGTCAAAGGCATATATATCTCCCATTTTTAAGATTTCTTGCGTGTGGGGCATTATTGTTGTATCAATAAAGAATTGAAAGTTTATTGTTGTAAAGGTATAGACCTTTTTGGTAAAAACCGACATGTTAGCATTCATGTTGTAATTGATATTGTACGTCTCCACATTTGCAATACAAAAACCAAACCTTTCACAAAAATAACATAATCCTTCAAAGGCTTTTTATTTTGTTTTGTTGTTTGGTCATATGTTCCTTGCATGTGTTGTTTCTTAGTGAGTTCTTTGCTCAAAATACCTCTCAACCCTTTTAAAAATCAGAAATTAGAATAACCACCAACAAGGAATAAAATTTACAATCTTTTTTATATTTTTAAATGGGAAATTTTTGAAAGATAATATTACACAAAAGTATTTAAACACCTTTACTGCTTACATATGTTAAAGCAAGACAACTCAAACTTGTTAAACCCTTTTGCCGATCACCATTCTAGTGCATATGTCTTGGGATTCGATTGCCGATACATACGACTAATGGAGGCAATCGAACTATATCTCAACCGCTTAAAAACACATCAACAGAAAATCATTTGGTATGATTGGCTTCCATAATTTCGACTTTCCCCGGACGAATCCACCACAATATTGTTGTATTATTCATTTTTTGAATCTTCATCATCAAATCCTACAAAAACATACATCAAGTACTCTATAAATGATTACAAATTGCAAATCATTAACTAAATAGTGCAGCACCAGTTTGTATACAACAGTGAATATAAATCATGCATTTACATTCAGTGTTATTATAAATCATGTATTTACTTATTTTCATTAATGATTACATGAAAATGTTGATTAAGTATAGCTATTGGTTCCTTTAAACTTTTGACTCTATAGTATATACCATTCATCATGCATACAATAAATCAATTAGTAAATACAAACAATACATCAGTTAGTAAATACATTCACCATGAATCACATTCAACAATGAAATCAAATTTAAGAAATTCATAATGTATCTAACCAATAATGAATATAATTTATGTTCATCATCATACATACAATCAACAATGGATTTTTAATAAAAAAAATTACAACATTGAAAAAACAAATTCAAACGAGATTACATTAAAAGATTATAAAACATTATAAAAAATCCGGACGACCTTACATATAAAAAAACCCATTCAATACATGATTACCTTAATAAAGCCTACAAACAGTAAATACATAATATTATTTTTTAGAACCGGCGAAAACTTTTATTAAAAAGAAAACAAACATGGGCAAAGGGCAAAAACAAAAGAACACATACATTTACATTACAATGAAACAAAAGGGAACTCAATCCATTCAGCCCAAGTTAAAGATTCCTTTGAACCTCTTAATTTGACCCAGTTATAAACTGAGAATTTCATGAGGTCTGTTGTTTTCGCCGAAGAAATGAATGGTGCCTTGAATAGTCTATCACATCGCATTTTCCATATCCACCATAGCGTTCCGTACACCACACACGTTAAACGTCTCCTCTTTTTTGGGCAATTCCCCCATTTAGATGAAAAATCAATCAACTCTACCGCGTTCGAGAATTCGTCATCGGCTATGTTACACCATCGTAAGATCTTAGACCATACATCCATCGCAAACGGACATCTAATTAAAACGTGATTCGCTTCATCCTCGCCATGAAAGCAATGACCAATATATTCATTAATGATTATAACCCGTAAATCAGTCACTAAATACTTACACGAAGATGTTAATGATTTACTAATACTTCCATTACTGTATTTAATTCATCAATGTTCAACTTTGATTACAGAACCATCAAAATAATTCATTAACAAATATTTGTTTATGATTACAATACCAAAACACAACTCAAAATTCAAAAGATGAGTAACACTTATGTCATCTTGGTTTTCATGAGATTGGCCATAACCATATTCACTATCGCTGCTACCAATCGGCATATTATCAAAATCATCACCATCGTTGCTACTAAAATCTAACATCATACATTTGTTTAATTGTGGTAATTAAAAACAATTGCCAAGAACGCAATTATAGAAAACAAATCGAAATTGGAATCGTGAATCTTTGTTCCTAACGATCGTTTTAGGATTGAGAAAAATACTAATATTCAGCAAACGTAATCCCTATATTCATGTAATCACATGATTTTAGGATATATAATTATCTAGGAATTATTAGTTATTAGATATATGGTAAAATTACTATAATATCCTTACGAAACAATTGGTCCAGAACTATCATCACGTTCTCTATCTTTTAATAGTTATGGATTGAACCTATCCCTACACACACTACACACAGTAATTGAGCTACCTATGCATGTAACTTCACTCATAGTATAGTGAGAAGACTCACCTGATCCGCAATGCTGGACAACACTCCCCACGTGTGTCCTTAGATCCGACAATACAAACTTCCTAACAAGGATAAACTTCACTTAAAACTTTCTAAACTCTAAACAGGATAAACTCCTAAGACTGGTACCCCCAAACCTTCAAGTTTGACCAAAAGTCAAACTGGTCAAAAACTCAACGGTCAAATGTTAAAGTCAACAGCCAGTTAGCGCCGCTATCTCCCTAAGATAGCGTCACTGACTAAGAACAGTCTCAATACTACATCGCGAACCTAGGGTTTCCTTGCTTTAAATACGACCCATAGCTCTAAATTCAGGGTTTTAGTCCAAAAACAGCAGTTAGCGTCGCTAGTCGCTAACTGTGTATCGTGCAAACACACAAACTGACCAAGGAATAGCGACACTATACTCAACCTTAGCGACGCTAGGTAGACACTTAGTGACGCTAAGTATAGTCCTTAGCGACGCTATCATCGCTTTTTCCCAAAAATTGATTCCTTTGATGCTGAACTTGATTTTCTTGGGATTAGGGTCTTACATATTGCCATTGACGAAATGAGTGGACGAAAATTGTCCTCTCAGTTTTTACCAAAATTGGAGTACTTACAGGATTCATATATATATATATATATATATATATATATATATATATATATATATATATATATATATATATATATATATATATATATATATATATATATATATATATATATATATATATATATATATATATATATATATATATATATATATATATATATATATATATATATATATATATGGGATCCGGTAAGAAGTGAATTTTTTGTAGGAAGGTAAGAAGTTTTTTATTTACATATTTTTTTCGATGAAATAACAAAATGAATCAATAGATGATGCAAAAATAACATGATTCACAAAAAAAATCTCGAAAAAACAACTTGATGATTCATTTTTACGATGATTTTGTTGTTATTCGCTAAAATTGTCCGTAACGTGAATAAAAACTTGATTTACTAAAACATGATTCATCAATATGTTTTTTTAGAAATTTTTTTAATGAATCATGTTATTTTTAATTCATCTAGTATTCATTTTGGTGATTCATCAAAAAACCAAGTAAATAAAAAACTTCTTACCTACTTACCATAATTTTACTTCTTATGTTATTCTTATATATATATATATATATATATATATATATATATATATATATATATATATATATATATATATATATATATATATATATATATATATATATATATATATATATATATATATATATATATATATATATATATATAGAGTTAGGATATTTTGAGAACTACAAGTCCCCCGAGAACCCGAGAACTCCCAAACCGATATTTTTTTCAAAAAACCGACCACATAGGTCTCTAAAACGCTCAAATAGGTGTCGGATCGCTGAAAAAAATTTCCGAAAAAACAACTTTTTTTTTTTTTTTTGAAAAAATTTTGCACATGTGCAAAAAAAAAACTTTGCACATGTGCAAACTTTTTTATACGTACACTTTTTTTGAAATTTTTTTTACAGAACGCCTTAAATATATGTTAGAAAGACATCCATAAAAAAAATTTGAAAAAAAATATACGTATAAAAAACTTTGCACATGTGCAAAGTTTTTTTTTTGCACATGTACAAAGTTTTTCAAAAAAAAAATTCGTTTTTTTCGGAAAAAAAATTTCAGCGACCCGGCCCCATTTTGAGCGTCTAAGAGGCCTATGGGGTCGGTTTTTTGAAAAAAATATCGGTTTGGGTGATATAGGATTGATTTAAAAGGAGTTGAGAATTCTCGGGTTCTCGGGGTGAAGTTGGTTCTCAAAAGATCCTAAGTCTATATATATATATATATATATATATATATATATATATATATATATATATATATATATATATATATATATATATATATATATATATATATATATATATATATATATTCGATGAACTAAAAGAGTAATCTTAAATAAACGCTCCCTATGTGTATAAGTATGCATGTGTGTGTGAGTTGACCTCCTTAACACACCCCGTACTAGTCAATGGATTTTTGGTCAAGTGGTAAAGGCGTCGTCATTATTTTTTAAGATTGATTATTCAAATCTTGCAATCGACATAGATGAATAGTTTAGAAGTAAGAGTAACATAGATTTGCCACAAAAAAATAATAAATAAAATAAAATAAAAAGTCTCATCTTCGAACCACAAGAAAGTTAGAAAGCTATAAATGCATTGTTGGTTTGATGTAGTTTGTTGCACTCTCTTTCATCGACCAAGTATTTTACTTTCTTCTGGGTAAACAATACGCCAAACGTGACTAAACCCGTGAGCCTTTGAAACCCTCTGTGCATCTTTGAATCATAACATACTATCGAAGTTTTTGGAGTAATCTGTTGTCAGTTGATTCAAAAATGGAGTTTTACACGTACCCGTCTCGTCCTCCCCGTTTGTCTTCACAAATTACTGATTTTTCATTTGGAAATTTTGTTTTGAAAGTCAGAGATTTCTTCAGTTCTGCAGTTTCTGCGATTGTTGGGAACGTCTTTTCGGCAATTTTCACCTTCTTCTTCGCCTTAGGTGTGTTTTCTTCTTCTTTCTCATTAAATCTTGTGAATATTGGCTGTTGCTTGTGGCTATTTTTGGTTCTTTTATTGGGGTTTTCGATAATTCAAATTGGGATTTCTGGTTTTCTCATTTGCTTCGAATCCGTATGATCTCTCTATCGTCAAACTGTTAAATCACGATTAGAAACTGGGGTTCCCCAAGTTGAAACACCATGTTAATATTTCTGTAACTTAAATTATTGGTAGATTAATCACGGGTTTTCACCATTTTTTTTGCTCTTAATCGAACTGAATCGTTGATCTTTTGTCAACTTGCAGTGGGTACTCTATTAGGAGCATTGACTGGGGCTTTGATCGGCCAAGAAACCGAGAGTGGATTTGTTAGAGGTGCTGCAATTGGAGCTATTTCTGGTGCTGTTTTTTCCATTGAAGTTTTCGAATCTTCACTTCTTTTGTGGCAATCTGATGAATCTGGGATCGGATGCCTTCTCTACTTGGTGAGCAATTCCATCTTCTCATATTTTTGACTCGACCATTGACAAAGTTTAAGAAATTAAAAACAAATACGCCATCGATACTTAAAAACTCTTACTTTTTAGTACAAATCCCCCATTTAAAAGTTGCACAAAAGACGATCCATTTAGAAAAAATCAGTTCATGAGATCTCGTTTGAATTAGGATGCGAAGGCATTTCAACAAAATGATTGATGTAAAGCCTTCTTGACCCAAAATTTATCGAAGTTTTCAGGAAATATCCAGTCTGTATGAAGAGAAATGGTGATCAATCTTTAGAACTTCATTCTGCTATAGAACTTCAGTTCCCTTTATTATCACGAAACAATAGCTAATGTTTATTTTTTCCTCATTTACAACAGATTGATGTAATTGCAAGCTTAATAAGTGGAAGACTTGTTCGTGAGCGAATTGGTCCAGCTATGTTGAGTGCAGTACAGAGCCAGGTGAGATTTGCGAAATTCAATTGTTTGTTTTTTCAAAAACAAATTTCAAAAATAAAAATAGAGAGAAATTTTCTGTTTCTTATTGTCAAATCTTTTGGTTTTTAATTTAGATGGGAGCGGTTGAAACGAGCTTTGATGAGGTTAATAACATATTCGATACCGGTGGCTCTAAAGGCTTGCCTGAATATTCGGTTGAAAAGATACCTAAAATCACCGTTACAAGTGACAACAATATCGATGATTCGGGCGAAAAAGTATCGTGTTCTGTATGCCTTCAGGTAATACAACTTCTCATTACAAATTTTTTTTCCCGGTTTGTTTTGTAGGACACCAATACGACCTTATACTGCGATTAGAGTGGACCAGGACTGATGTACTGATGTCAGTTTGACAAAAGTTGTAACTTTTTGTTCCATCCAAAAAGGTGGAATACATTTACATTGTCTGCACACCTTTTTGGGTGGCACAAAAAATTACAATTTTTGTCCTATCAATCTCAGTTCAATGCACGCCAAAGACAGTACAATTTGTTTTGTCACGTCCAGTCCTGCAAACCCAAACTACCATCGTGTTAATGGACATGTATTTCTACTTTCTTGAAAAAGTTATCATAAAACTTATCATGGTTAGTGTTTTTGTATTTGATATGTTTTTAGGATTTTCAACTTGGGGAAACCGTGAGAAGCTTGCCACAGTGTCATCATATGTTTCACCTACCGTGCATTGATAAATGGCTGGTAAGGCACGGATCTTGTCCGTTATGCAGGCGCGACCTCTAAAAATATTATTTTAATCTCTGTAAATTCCGAAGTGAAGCATTTTTCGTATACTGACACATAGGTGTTTCTTTATTTGTTGATATAAACCCCACGGTATACTACGTTCTATTTTGTATACGATAATATATGTAGTTAGGTACACTTAGGTTATACAGTACACTTATCATGATACATTTGAGAGTTGATTAGATATAAAATATTAGACCTTTGAACTATTGAGATTTGTGTTTCTTTTATTTGAATATGTTTGTGATCTCATTTTGTTTGCCATAGGGTTTAAAGTTCGTAAGTATATTTTGGAACAACGTTCTTTTTGTCTTTCTTTGTGATGTGGATGATGAAGATGAAAACGGGATCGAATCTATGTTCATATTTTTGGATTGGACAAAAATGTATTTTGTCGTATCTTTTATTCCTACTCATCCTACTATCCATGCTAAATTTTAATAAGTGTCTTAAAATATTATTAATTTTATTAAATGTTACACTTGTCGTCACAGTTTAACATGAATGCAATAATATATAGAAATAAAATATAAAAAGAAATACAATTTCTGTTGACATAATATATTAGCACCATTTTTTGTCAGTTTTTTCTTCATCTCTGGAAAAACCGGCTGATAAAGGTCAACTGTACAACTTTTGTTGCACAAAGTATGAATTGAATTACCGCGTCGTTGGAACATCTTTGGTGACCTACGACTCCATTAATGGAAATAGTTGGTGGTTATTAGGTTTCCTTTTTTTCCAATGCTCATCCGCTTCCTAATAAAGTAATAATTTAAAGAGTAATTGAATTGCTTCCTACCTTTTATTTCTAATCTTATTCCTATCAATGTTAAATTGTGGCAAGTGTCATATTTAATAAAATTAATAATATTTTAAGACACGTGTCATAATTTAACATGAGTAGGAATATAAGTAAGAATAAAAGATAGGAAGAAAAACAATTTCTCTAATTTAAAATATTCGTAATGGGTACAAAGGTCATTTTGGCTTCAACTGGATGTAGCTTTTAAGTTTATTGATTTAACTATGGACAAAAAGTTTACGTGCGTCGACCGGAAAGTCATGTTTGTTAAACCCCCGACCCTAATTCAATTTTTTTTTTATATATATTTTAACCATTAGCATCTTATTCTTATTCTTTTTGTCTACCAAACAATTTACACACAAGGACGCAATTGTCTTTTTGTTTAGCGTTTGAGAGTTTAATGATTTATTTTGAAGAAAAAATTTATAAGGGGACTAAATCGATACTTCTTTAAAAGGTATGGTTGTTATTTAAGGAATTTTATCTTTTTTTTTTTAACAACCGAAGGATTGCATAAAACAAACTAACAAGGAGCTAGAAAAATTATAAACTGTTTAAACAATCTAACAACCAAACATCACATCTAATAGGATTTTTGCTATTTCTACTAGAGTACCAAACATACGAAAAATCAACAACTAAATCAAAAAGTCACTCTTTTGTTTTTCTAGCGGACGATCCGACAAATATGGTGTATATAATTTTGATGAAGTGTATAATGTAGCCGTACGCCTACAGTGCAAAGTTTGATATTATGGAAGACAAATCTCATCATACTAGTAAACACCAGTACAGTACTTGTTTGTGCATAATTAGGGATTGTTGGGGATTGTTTATTTGAAATGCTTATTAAGTTATTATGGTTTGACACCGGTGATAAAGAGTTGTAAGTGTTTGGATTATGTCTTTTACTAAAGCAAAGATGGGTAGGCTTTTTGAAGCATTTGTGAAAGTCGAGTGCTTTAAAGATTAAATTCTTACTTTTTCTCACATCATAAATTTAAAATTATCATCTCCACTTACTTGTTTCAGTTACTTCTTGATGGCTTTATACTATAAAAGATCATTATTGTGTATGTTTGAAATTATTTATGTGAGTAATCTATTTTCTTCTTCCAAAAGTTTAAGCACTTAGCAAAGCTTGTACATAGTTTTTAAACTGTCTAAATCTTCTAAGATATTTTATTAGGGTGGGGGGAGTAGATCCCTCCCATCCCACTGAACCCACGCGCCACGTCAGCTTTTCTCTCTCCTCTCACTTCCATTTTCCCAATCTTTCACCAATCTTTCACCCATGGAACCAGTACCCACTGAACCCACTGAACCCACAATGCCACATCATATATTTGATATTTAAATTCATTTATTAATTTAATAAATGATTTTTAATATTTAATTTAATATTATAAATAATGATAATATGCAATTAATAAAATAAAAATCACAAATAACATAAAATTAAAAAACCACACCATTACATAAATTAAAAAGAAAATTCATACCTGGAAATAAAATCCTAAATACGGAATAATAAAACCTAAATAATGGAAATGAAATACTAAAAACGTTAAAACACCTAGTGATCCAAAGTAGCTATGTATGTATGCTCGATGTGGTCTACAAGATCCGCAAGAAGTTTTTGGTGAATTCCTTGATTGCGTATTTCGAGAATCAAGTCAGGGCTAACTTCTTGTTCGTTTGGGGAATCTGGAACATGTACTGGACATATAGCCCTACCTTCATCCTGGATGATCATGTTGTGTAAAATCAGGCAAGCGTACATGATATATTTACATCGATCGACATCGACGGACCGTGCAGGCTGTCTGATAATAGCCCATTTTGCTTTTAGAACGCCAAAGGCTCGTTCAACGTCCTTTCTTGCCGCTTCTTGGGCCGCCTTGAAACGTTTCTTTTTGGGGGTAATAGGGTGTGAAAATGATTTCACAAATGTTGCCCAGTTAGGGTATATCCCATCAGCAAGATAGTACCCATGCTTGTATTCTTCCCCCTCCAAAACAAATGAACATGATGGTGTTGTACCAAGAATGGTATCATTGAATAGCGGTGATTGGTACAACACATTTAGATCGTTGTTGCCCCCGGCAACACCAAAATATGAATGCCATATCCACAAATCATTTGATGCTACTGCTTCAAGTATAATTGTAGGATACCTGTGATCACCTCTCATGTACTGGCCTCGTAGATACGTTGGACAACTCCGCCAATCCCAATGTGTACAGTCAATGCTACCCAACATACCAGGAAAGCCATGTTTGGCTTCGTGTGCAGCATACAACAGTTGAATGTCACTGGTTGTTGGTCTACGCATGTATTCTGCACCATATAACTGAACAACACCAGAGCAATAGTTGTAGAGGCTTTCACGGGAAGTTCGTTCTGACATATTCAAGTATTCATCAAGTGAATCGGGGGTGCTACCGTCACCCAATTGGCGGATCGCTGATGTGCATTTCTGCAATCCAGTGAACCCTTTAACTCCACCGGCATTATAAGTTGTCTGGAAAATTGGATAATTCATTTCCAAGTCTTGAGCAATCCGCACAAACAATCGTCTACTCATTCGGAACCTATTTCTGAAATTAACATCCCCAAACTTTGAATTGGGGACAAAGTAATCTGCCATAAGCTGCTGCTCAGCAGTTTCTCGATCTCTGTGGAGAAAAGTTCTATGACGAGGAACGCTAGAACTTGCAGTATTTTGGAACATGAAATGTGCAGCTTCAGCAATAACCGCGATCGTATTCACATCGGTATCGTCATCAGACGATGACGATACCAACGACATAGGTTCATCCAGTAGTTTGCTGTGAACATACGAACCGGAAGAACTGGAAGAATCGGAAGAATCGGAAGAACTCATTTCAATTTAAAATAAATTTGAAATGAGGGTTTTTTTTTTGGAAAGGGGAAAATAGAGTTAATGTTGAGAGGAAGAAAGAAGGGTAAAGGTGTAAGTTTTGAAGGAGTGAAGATGTGGTATTTATAGAGTTGAGGAAGGATAATATTTGGAAGATTAAAAATTTTTTTTTAATTGAAAGTGGGATCATCCGCTTCACCAACCCAAGCCTCACCCCTCCACACCCGAACCCGCTCATCCGAAAGAGAAGGGGCAGCGGTACCGGAGGTACCGGCGGTACCGCACCCTACTTTTCCTATCCCGCTGCGAGCCCGAACCACTACTCCGTCCACCCTTAATAGATCAACTATAAGTGAGTAGCTAGTTGAGACGGAGAGTGATCCCCGTTGAAGTTGGTTAAGCTCTCAGTATAGATCACAATCACTATATATACTTCCATTCATCTTCTCCTAAACTTTCACATATTCCATATTTACATATTGTTTATATATTTGCAACCATTGGTTGGGAAGAAATATTGTTTCTTGAACTATTTTGTATTTTATTGTTGTATAAATTAAAGTATTGTGTTTATTATAAACTTTGTATGACAAGTTCAAGAATATTTTTTAATTATTTAACGAAAACCCCCCCCCCCCTCCAAAAAAAGTTACAATAAATATTTTCTAAAAAAAAACTTAACATTATTAATTTTCTACATATTTTTAATAACTGTAAACTTCACTCACCAAAAATTCAACCATCATTTCATCCTCATTTCATACAAGAATTTCAATAAAAAATTAATCCAATTTCATCCACAACATAAACATCTCATTCAAGCAAAACATAAACATCAATATTTTATTCAAAATTCCATATATAGACAACATATACATCAAAACTTCATCCATCAAGGAATCGCCCGGCCAAGAGATAGATCTATGGAGGCTTTTCGTGTGCGAAATTGGTACGGACTGAAGTTGCATTTTGTTTTAGAGCGCCGCTAACTTTCCTGACGACATGCCGTCTGTAAAACTCATATCCACATGACGCCGTGTACGTAAAATGTGATAAAATGAAAATTATAAAAATTTACTTTTTTTTATTTTAACTTGTCCCATTGACCAGTCGTTTCTGGAACTCGCGGTCTATAAAGATTGTGAGGCAAAACTACCGCCTAACCTGTACAGATGACGGTCTGTCGTTGCTGGAAACCTCGTCCCTGGAGGTTCAAATGGTTTTTATATATAATGAAACCATATTGACAAGAACTTACAATATTCAAGACAGAAACAAGATTCATACGTTTCACCAAACTATAGGGAAAACAAAGGTAATTTAACCTAAAAACTATTAATAAATGACCAATGTTATGTCCAGCATTTTTACAAAATTAAGTCGAAGAGGGCACATGACAAGAGAGCAACATAATTTTTTAAGGTATATAATACATATTGATTTCAAACGACATATAATATAAACTGAATGTTAATTTTTGTTTTATATGCCGCTTGTGGAGAAGAGACAGTGGCGGATCCAGTAATTATTACTAGGGGGTGCATCTAAAAAAAATTTCCCGGATAGAAACCTTAGCTTGAACATCTTTTGGTAAATTTTTCTGATTTTGCTGCAATCTGTCCCTATTTTGTAAAAATCATAACTAATTCTAAAAAAGTCGTATGAGGTTGAGGTTGGTGCCAAAAGTTCTGTATTGGAGTTTAGTATCTTTGGTTAGTTGAGCCCGAAAGTTGAATATGAACATAAGTAGTGTGAAAAGATCAATTTCTCACTGATCATTTTGGGTGAGTCTGTTTTGTGGTCATAACTTCTAAAAATCATATCAAATCAAGGAAAAATCATTAGAAGACGAATTATATATCCACGCGAAGCTAAGAGTATGAACTATATGATAGAGTCACCCGAAAGTTGAGCCGGTGCAAGGGCACACCCTGGAACCCCCTTGAATCCGCCCCTGAGAAGAGACTTGGTCATTATGTTTCAAAAACATATGAGAATATAAATGCCAATCAGTTCCACATATATTTGATACTAATAAAACATCAAGGATTTATGTTGGAACAGAATATTGTTAATATTTTATACAAATATAAATATAACATATATCATAGAGATTTGTCCGTTATGTGAAAGCAAATTATTGTTAAAGTGTTCGTTTTTAATAGAATACGTATACAACTTTTACGTACAATCGAAATAAAGGTATATTTTATTAGTGATTTTAGTTTCATATAATCATTTAAGCTTAATCGTAATCTATACGAGGGTTCAAGGGATTTGGAATATGATAAAATACATATTGCATGGTGCAAAATGCATATTTGTATAAGGCTAGTTTGATATCTAAACAAGGGTGGTCAATGGGCAAAACTTATGTTTAACTTATGAAGTAGCAACTAAAAACACTATCGTATGTGCTAGTTCGAAGTAGCATTTAAAAACACCAATTTTAAGATTTTGTAAAACTTATTAACATGCGAAAATCCAAAATTCATCTAACTTTTAAAACAAAATAAGGTGTTCAAGAGTATACGATAAATATAAAAACTGACATAGACACATTAATAATAGCAATGATGTCCATGCTATTTCAAGCCTAAATATTCTTCTGAAGTCTTCGTGTGATTGCTCTTATCTCTCAAATATGCACTATTCAACTTGATTATGACAAGTTGCATGGTGCGAAATACACGTTGTATAAGGCTGGTTTGATATCTAAACAACGAAAGTGGTCAAGGGGTAAAACTTATGTTTTAACTTTCGAAGTAGCAACTAAAAGCACTATCGTATGTGCTAGTTCAAAATAGCATTTAAAAACAGCAATTATAAGAGTTTGTAAAACTTATTAACAAGTGAAAATCCAAAATTTGTCGAACTTTTAAAACAAAATAAGTTGTTCAAGAGTATACGATAGATATAAAAACTAACATAGACACATTAATAATAGCAATAATGTTCATGCTATTTCAAGCCCAAATATTCTCCTCAAGTCTTCGTGTGATTGCTCTCATCTCTAAAATCTGCACTATTCAAATTGCTTATTACATGGGCACATGTTAAAATAAGTCTACTGAGCCATTGGGGAATTAGACACCATAAATGTATGTATTTCAAAATATAATCTCTTTCATCAAACTCTTCAAAACACCTTAAAAATTCTCTTTTTTGGAGAAAAAACATTGCATGTAAAGAAATCATGCATTGAATATAACATCAACTTCAAGATAAAATTGTGTATATAGATATGTAATGCATGATATGGACTCACCTGTCCAAAACCCAAGTCGCTTGTCTGATTGTCTTATTCACCTTTCCCTTTTCTCTATACGAGTTCCCTTTTTCTCCACGGAGAATGATGGTTAAGTAGAGCATGGCATTTGAGTTAGCACAAAGCATACTTACATACTCAGAGGCTCCATTTTTCACCATATGTTGGGTACCATGTGAATCATCACACATGTACCACATGAAGTGTTTATAAGACCCAACATGTCGTGAGGCTTTCTAGAATTCCAACACAACTACTTGTCAAATGTTTAGATATCAAAGGCACCTAGTTGTTCGACCACAAAAAAGTCTCATCCTCATTTTCCCATATGGATGAATGCAACATCATCGTAAATGGGAATATTATTTTCCTAGGAACTTAGGAACCAATCCCTGACCACTAGATCAAAATAATGGATGGCTGATATGAATGGTGGCAGTTTTGTAATTATCAATTGTTTTAATGGTATATTAGGTTTTTAATTCTCAATTAGAAGCGTAAATTAGACAATGAAAATTCGGATACCATCTAATTAAAGGTAACAAAATTACTTAAAATTAGGTAACGCCTCCTTCTCATTTTCTCTCTTCTCTCTCCCTCTCGTTGTCGATTCCCTCACCATGGATGCCGTCGTTTCCCTACTGAGATCGAGATTCCAATCCCAGGCCGGCATTCTTCTCTTCACATCTTCCATACTCTACCGCCAAGTTGTCGCTGTCGCTGCTTCGCTTCATCGGTCCGGTTATCGTCGCCGACCTTCTTTTCTAATTGGAGCCAGCCCCCTGCCCTAGCGCCGACCGCAATCGGACCCGCCCGCCTCACTTCCACTCCACTCTCTCCGAACGCAAGCTCCGTCGTTTCAATTACTTAATTTTCTTCTTCCGTCTCGCCGCCTTTTGCTCTGTGCTCTCTGCCGCCGTATTCATGCTTGCCACGATTTACGATTCTCGACACTGGTCCGACTTCGGTGCCTTCCGGTAAACTTACTCTGAAATGGATGAAACCATTCAATATGTGAAATGGATGAAACCATTGAATAATAGTTTAATTTAACGAATAATCTTTTACTGAATTCCAACTTTGTTAGATGTAATATTTATATTTCAGAAGGGTTTAATCTCATAAGCACTTGTTTGTTTTTGTGGCTGCAGATTAGTTTTTGAGGGATGAGTTCGAGGTTGGTCATTATTGGCAAAAGCACATAGCCTTCGATAAGAGAAGTATGAGAATGTCGTTTGTGATCTTTTAATTTGTTTCAGTTTCGACAAAAACAAGTAAATTTTATTTATTGATTTTGAAGTGAAAAATGGCTCTTTTATGAACTTGGATTAATGTTTTTGTAGACATAATTCCTTTTAGTTTTGTAGTTCACTGAGCCAACTAAGTTGATAGGGTAATGAAATGAAAGTAAAAATATGCAGGCGCATTAAAGAAGTTAACGTTGTATTTAGTTAGCCATGCTTTCATTTTGTTTCTTGGCAATTGAATTAAAAAGTTGTTCAATGCATGATTTTTATTTACAGATCGTTAAGATAAAAGGCATGTCGAATATCTATAAATATTTTTTTGTTGTGTTTTAAATTATAGGTGTTTAGGATGATTTTTATTTACAGATCGTTAAGGTCAACTTACTCTTTATATGGGGATGATTTTGGTTTGCATTTTCATTTATAGCATTGTACTTATAGATTTCTTTTTCTTTTCTAAGACAAGCATATAAGTGCATATTTGCATATGTGCACATATTCACATATGTGTATTTGCATATGTGCGTATTTGTGCGTATTTGCATATTGCGTATTTGTATATACACATACTTTCAAATATGCATATATATATATGCATATGTGTGAGTTATAGCATTGTACTTATGGATTTCTTTTTCAATTTGTTTGTGTACATGTGGGCGTATTTGCATATATGCATACATATATGTGCATATGTGTATATGCATGTGTATATGTGCACATGCATACGTATATGTGCATATACGTGCATATGTGTATATGCATATGTATATGTGCACATATATGCATATGTCTGTTCAAACGTTTGTGCACATATGCATATATGTATATCAATTTGTTAATATACACATGTGTGTGTATTTGTATATATATGCATAAATAGATTTGCATTGGTTCATATGTGTATATGCATGTATGTATTTATTTTAATATTTTGGAATATACGTTTATATTAATTTTATTAATGTTTTTGCAGATTCTGAAGAATTTATCAATCAAATTGAAGAATTGAGAAGTGACAAACAAAAAAAATGAAGATATCATGATATTTTGTTGTTTTTTTATTTTTTGTATGTATTGTTCATTATTTTTAATAAATTTGTATGTATCGTTCAAAACAGTTATATATTATTGTTTTTAATAAATAGATTATTTATTGTTTACATTCATAATTAAAGGCAAGAATATGTATATATGAATTTCGAAAATATGCATATATGCACCTGCGAATATGTATATATACACCTGCAAATAAATAAATTTATGTGTTTTTTAAAAAAATTTATGCTTTTTCAAAATCTAAAACGTGATTTAAAAAAACGTAAATTAGATTTTTTTTTTGAAATTTGAATATTCAAATCTAATAGGCTTAATTTTAGGAAACGGTTATTGTTGTTGCCAAAAATAAAAAATTTATGTTTTAAATGAGATTTGTTAAATTACTATCATGCCTTTTTATGATTCAATCAATCAGAAAGAGTTCTTAGGTTCTTAGGAAAAAAATAGTTCTCTCTTGAAATGGACTATATATATATATATATATATATATATATATATATATATATATATATATATATATATATATATATATATATATATATATATATATATATATATATATATATATAGGACACTATTTTCGGTAAGGACTCGCGAGAACACCTTAAAAAAAATTGAAAAAAAATATAAAAAAATTACAAATTATAAAATCAAGAATAGTACTATATCATTATCAAAAAAAATTTGAAAAAAAATTTTGCATCATTGCAAAACGTAATGATGCAATTTTTCTGTTTTTATTTTGGATCATTATTTCATTATAAAAAAAATAATGATCGAAAAGTTTTTTTTGAATCTTTTTTTTCTCTGATATAGTACTATGATCCATTTTATTATTTATATTTTTTATATTTTTTTTCAATTTTTTAAGGTGTCCTCGCAAATCCTCACTTTAAGAAGAGTTCTCACCCGATCCTAATTCTATATATATATATATATATATATATATATATATATATATATATATATATATATATATATATATATATATATATATATATATATATATATATATATATATATATATATATATATATATATATATATATATATATATATATATATATATATATATATATATATATATATATTAGTAAGTTTGCAAAAATGATTTTTTGAAAAAAAATGTTGTTTAAGTGTTCATTTTTATATTTTTAAGTAAAAAACTCATCAAAATAGTAAAAAAATATACATGATCCAAAAATATTAAGAACCAAAATATGTTTTATGATTCAAACTATTATAAACTAATTATTTTATGAATCAAAACCTATCAAAATAGCAAAAAATATATATACATGATCCAAAAATATTAAAACCAAAATATGTTTTATGATCCAAAACTTATGATCCAAAATTCAAAATTCGTTATGATCCAAGATCCAAAACTCGTTATGATCCAAAACGAGTAAAAAGAAACATACAACTAAAAAAAATTTAAAAAGGTAAAAAAAACTAAAATAAAAAACTGAAAAAAGTAAAAATAATATTTAAAAAAATAATAATAACGAAAAAAATAAAAAAAAACCGGCTAAATTATGTTGTACGGACGTGAGTAACATATGATTATGTCTTCGAGTCCGTATTACGTTCCATGGACGAGCGCCGCATGCGATTACGTCAAATCCAATAATTACGTTTGACGTTATTGCCCTTAAGGTAATGAGTGGACGAGAATTGTCCTCGCAGTCCTCACCAAAATTTAAGTTCTCACCGGATCCGGACACTATATATATATATATATATATATATATATATATATATATATATATATATATATATATATATATATATATATATATATATATATATATATATATATATATATATATATATATATATATATATATATATATATATATATATATATATATATATATATATATATATATATATACTTAGGATCTTTTGAGAACCAACTTCACCCCGAGAACCCGAGAACTCCCAACTCTTTTTGGATCAATCCTATATCTCCCAACCCGATATTTTTTTCAAAAAACCGACCCCATAGGCCTCTTAGACGCTCAAAATGGGGCCGGGTCGCTGAAAAAAATTTCCGAAAAAAACGACTTTTTTTTTAAAAAAAAAGTTTGTAAATGTGCAAAAAAAAAACTTTGCACATGTGCAAACTTTTTTATACGTACATTTTTTTTAAAGTTTTTGTTTATAGATGTCTTTCTAACATATATTTTAGGCGTTCTGTAAAAAAAAATTTCAAAAAAAGTGTACGTATAAAAAAGTTTGCACATGTGCAAAGTTTTTTTTTTTCCACATGTGCAAAATTTTTTTCAAAAAAAAAAAAAAAGTTTTTTTTTTCGGAAATTTTTTTCAGCGACCCGACACCTATTTGAGCGTTTTAGAGGCCTATGTGGTCGGTTTTTTGAAAAAAATATCGGTTTGGGAGTTCTCGGGTTCTCGGGGGACTTGTGGTTCTCAAAAGATCCTAACTCTATATATATATATATATATATATATATATATATATATATATATATATATATATATATATATATATATATATATATATATATATATATATATATAGGGTCCGGATCCGGTGAGGACTCAAAAAATGGCGAGGACTGCGAGGACTAATCCCGACCAATCGTCCTCATTAAGGGTATTTACGTCAACAAAATAATTAAATGGGCTGCTGCTGGGTGGGCTGAATTAAATGGGTTACTGCTGCTGATTACTTGGGCTGGAAGTATAGATTGGGCTGGAGATAATTGGGCTACATTCAACGCGTCTTGAACGTCCGGCGCCGTAGTCAACGTCTCAGTCGTCTTCTCCGATGAATCACGAACTAACGAAAAATACATTGAGAAACTGATCGAATCCTCAAAATTCGACTGCATACAACAGGAATCAGGTAAGAATCGATTACAAATTAACGTTAATCAACAAAACTTGTTTGAAAAAATCGAAAGAAAAACTACGATTAACAATCAGATGCGAAAAAATCATCTTCGATCTTATAAAATTGACTGTAAATCGACAAAATTAACAATATTTTCTCGAATATACTTCGGTTTAAAGCTATTTTCATCTATATTCAAAGCCATTTCGATTTCAGAAACATCATTTGTTAAACAAATTGTTAATAGACGACTCTGTTTTGATGATTAGGTTAAAAGTCGAGTTTTTATTCAGAAAAACCTTATTTTGTTGCAATTAACGCATGAAAATCATTTCGTTTTTGTATTTTGATTGATCAACTTTTGATTCATATAGATATTGACAAATACACAATGGTAATCACCGATCAAGAAGATAATATATAAGAAATATGGAATATAAGGTTTTATTTTGATATTTAGGTCAAAAAAACTAACAAAAACTGTTGTTATATTGTTTGATTTTATAACAGAAACATCTATGGATAAAGATTCAGTAAACATAAACTCTACAATGCATATTGCTGATGAAGAAAGCGGAAACAACAAAACAGTAGAATCAGAAGCTAATGATCAAGGTAATCCTCTATGATAATTGATGATTCAGAAAACATGATTTCTTGCAAAAATTGTTGCAATTAATCAATAAAAAACCTATTGTTCTGAACAGAAAATATTATATTTACATCAGCATTCATTGGATCTTCATCAGGAAACATAAACTTTACAATGCATATTGCTGATGAAGAAACCGGAAACAAGAAAACAGTGGAATCAGAAGCTAATGATGAAGGTAATACTCTATAATAATTGATGATTCAGAAAACATGATTTCTTCCAATAATTGTTACAATTAATCAATGAAAAACCTATTGTTTTGAACAGAAAACATTAGATTTACATCAGCATTCATTGGATCTTCATCAGGAAGTGTTGCATCTTCATCTTTTTCTAAACGTGATCCAATTCAGAATACAATTAATGGAAAAACATACTGGACTCCGGATGTAGATAACAAACCTTTTAAGGGACAAACATTTACAACGTTTGAAGCTGGTTTAGAATTTTATAAAGAATATGCACGGAGAAGTGGATTTGAAACAAGAATTGGATCTACAAAGACATTAAAAGGGGTAGAAGGTTATGGAAGAAGATATATCGTATGCAATAGACAAGGATGCAAAAAGAAAGCTGCATATGATACATTAAAAGATCCACATAAGAAAAAACGCAGAAGACCTTCTATTAGAGTAAATTGTGTAGCATGTGTTCGTATAAAAGTCAATAAGGATCAACTATGGGAGATATATGAAATTACAGAAGAACACACACATCCATTCGTTCATGAAGAAGATAAATATTTTCTAAATTCTGAAAGAAGACTCACGTTTTCAAAAAAGAAAATCGTATTTGATATGTCAAATGTGAACCTGGGACCAAATACAGCATACAAATTCTTGACACAGTCCAATGGTGGTTTTGATAATACTGGAGCTACATCCACGGATACAAAAAATTTCAAAAGAGATTGGAACAAATTTATAGGTGAAAGAGATGCGGATTTTCTGTTAGAAAGGTTGAGCAAGAAAAAAGAATATTTAGAAGAATTTTCTTTTGACTATACTGTTGGAGACAATGGAGAATTAAGTGGATTGTTCTGGGCAGATGAAGAAGCAAAACGGAACTACTCTGTGTTTGGAGATGTTATTGGTTTTGATGCCACTTACAGAACAAACAAGTAAGTTACTTTTGAATCATTAACTATAAGAAAAATATATATAAGATATATTAAAACATAAATGATTAATAACTTTTAGTTTCAATTGACATATTGTTAATAACTTTTATTGGATCATTATATGTTGGATCATACATAATTGAATCATTTAGTTGCCAACATCATATTATTTTTAACAACTATTGGATCATTTTATGTTGGATCATACATGTTTGAATCATTTAGTTTGAATCAACATATTGTTGATTTATTAGATCATTCCTATATTTGATGATACATACTTGAATCATCTAGTTTGAATCGTCATATTTTGAATAACTTGAATTGGATCATTATAGGTTGGATAATAAATCTTTGAATAATTTAGTTTGAATAGTCATATTCTGAATAACTTATATTGAATCATTCTAGTTTGCATCATATTATATGTTGCATTATACTTTAATCATACATGTTTGAATCATTATATTATAAGTAACTTGTAATAAATTTAATTTACTAATTTATTTGAATCATTATTTTTTGATATATAAAACTTTATTTTCCTTCTTTTTGATACAGATATAGGATGATCTTTATACCATTTACTGGTATAGATAATCATAAAAGATGCATAACATTTGGAGCTGGTTTACTTTCAAGTGAAAGCATTGAATCTTACACATGGTTGTTACATGCTTTCATGAAAACATTTGTGAAAGAGCCAAATGTAATTGTCACAGATCAAGACCCTGCAATTTTACAAGCAGTACCAGCAGTATTCAAGAGTGCAAGACATAGATTGTGTATGTGGCATATATCTCAAAAATTTACTGAAAAGGTTAGTAAAATATTTTAAGATGATTTTTTAATTATTTTAACAAATGACGTTATCTAAATATATGCATACACAGCTTGGAACTACAATGGCAAAAACAGATGTTCT
This sequence comes from Cichorium intybus, assembly GCA_023525715.1. Taxonomy (NCBI): domain Eukaryota; kingdom Viridiplantae; phylum Streptophyta; class Magnoliopsida; order Asterales; family Asteraceae; genus Cichorium; species Cichorium intybus. Next base: position 36,241,625 of record CM042014.1, on the reverse strand, counting down.
GAAAGATATAAATAATCTCATTTGGAATGAAACAATACAAAAAGAAGAATTTGAATCGAGATGGACAAACATAATGGATAAGAATGACTTAAATGGAAACAAATGGTTTACCGAGATGTACAAAATCAGAGATCTATGGATTCCAGCTTACTTCAAAGAATGCTCTTTCTCAGGATTGATGAGAACTACATCAAGATCAGAAGCTGAAAATTATTTCTACGGATTACTCTCTAACTCTGATTTACATTTAATTGAATTTTCTAGTCATTTTGAGACTGCACTAGAAGGGCAAAGATGCATTCAGAGAAAAAATGATCATGATTCAAGATACACAAAACCAGATTTTATAACTGGTTTGAACATTGAGGTTGAAGCAGCTGAATTGTTTACAAGAAATGTTTTTTTTGATATTCAATCAGAGATTATTGCATCAATGGCTACCTGTATGTCAATAAGATTAGAAGAATCAGAAGAATTGAAAAGATTTACTATAAAAGATACCACAAAAGATCCAAAACATCATGGCCAATATGAGGTAAATTATTTATTATCATGACAATACAATTATTTACTTATTAACTTAACTTATATTGACTGTTTATTAATTTCTTTTGCAGGTTAAACTCTTTAAATCGGATCAAAAATTTCTTTGTTCTTGCTTACGGTTTGAATTGACGGGGATTTTATGCAGACACTGTTTCTATGTTTTAAGAATGGAAGGTGTCGAAAGCTATCCAAAAGAATATGTATCGAATAGATGGAAAAGAGATGTGGTACCTCGATACACGAAGAACTATAATCTAAAAAATATGAATACAAATGAAAAAAGAGAAGAAACTCAAAATGTTATACGGGAATTACAATTCGCAATGGATTTCTGCATCGACAGGTTGGTCAATGATTTTGACAAATTGATCTTGTTTAGAGATGAAATGAACGAAAAGATGAAAAATGTTGATAAAGAAACAAAAAATGCAAAACCAATGAAGAACAAAGAAGTTATTGAGACCTTGATGGGTGTGGCACAAAAAGATAAAATAAGCATATTACCTCCTAACTTCATCAACAACAAAGGTAGTGGAAGATTGAAGAAAAGAATGAAAGGAAATAAAGAGATTGCTATTCAAAAATCAAAAAAGAAGGATGGAAGAACATGCCATAAATGTGGTCAATTCATCAAATATGGTGCAAGTGAAAAACATGACACACGAAATTGCCATAAATTTCAAAAAGATACATAAGGATGTAATGTTTGATACATTTTAAATAGGTTTGAAAATATACTGATTAATAAGTTTGTTTGATTTTTTAAATGGTATTCTGAATGATAATAATTTTTTTGAATCTTTAGATACTTATATTATTTTGATGCAAAAAATTTTGATCCAAAATACTTGACTGATGCACATAAAAGAGAATTTATTAATGCTTCAAACTATTATAGATGTTGAGACAACTTCTTTATATAGGATTCAAAAATATTACTTTGAATCTTTAAATATTTATATTATTTTTATTCAAAAATTTTGATGCAATATCATTAATTTTGAATCATGTTTCATATGTTATTTGTTATATGATGCATAAATAAAAATTGTATTATAATATGTTGGAATGATGAATCATATATAAATAGAACTTGATAATTAAATTATAATGGAAAAAAAATGGAATGGGTCGAAATTTAAATAGAACTTCATAATAGATATATGGGCTGAAACATTATTTAATAATTAATGAATATGGGCTGATCCATTATAATACATATATTGGTCTGATCCATTATAAGCAAACTATTGGTAATAAAAAAAAAGTTGCAATTGCAGGCTTCGAACTTCAGACCTCTGGTTTAAAATACATGTGCTTTACCACTAGGCCAAACTCAATATTTGATTTTCTTTTCAGTAAAATATATATAATGTGAACAGTTTTTTAAACATTAAAATATTTGGCTTTCTTTTTTCCAGATACTTCGATTGGCTTTCTTTCTTTTACATCTTCATCCCAATTTCACCCTTTCTTTTTCTCGATTCAGCATTGCGATCCTTTTTACCGTAGCTTTTTTCTTCAGTTGCTGGTCCACAACAAGGTACGGTTTCTTGCAGAAATACACCCTTCCATTTGATTACTTCTCTTTTTCTTCTGCACATGGTGGTTCTTTCTACAACAACGTCAAATTCCTGGTAGATTACATGTTTGGTGACTTCATATTTTTGCTAAATTTCTTCTGTCTTTTTAACATGGATAACATGCACGCCAACTGTTTGTTGTTTTTCCTGCTGTTGACTTCATTTTCAATAAAGCACTTCTTTTTTAAGAGAAAACCTAGAGTCTTATAACGGATTTTAGCGGTAAAAACATTCACAAATATACTTTAAAATGACCGATTTTATAAGAAATGAGGTCAAACTTCAGGGACCACTATATCATTAATATAATTAAATAAGTTGTTAAGAAATAGTGGTGGAAAACAGGTGCCGTGGTTATTTAAAATTGGAAGCTTTCCACCCAATTCGAATATTAGACCATTTTTTTCAACTGGTGGATCACAATCACCACAAATCGCAGTCTTTCCTACAATTAGTTTCACTACAGACCTTGTGCTCACTTACAAATATACTAAATATATTATAAGTAACCAGGTTACTCATTTGGTTATAAAGCTATAGGAGTAAACAGAGTATTATCTCTTTACCACAACATTTTACTTTCAAAATCTTTTTTCTTACTAAAGCATTGTATTTTGAAATGTCCACCTAATTATATAACAATGCAATAGGTAAAAACAAAAGTAGGACGCTATAATAAACAAATTAATAGAAATAGATTGCTATTTCATGCATTTAGTTTATGTTATGACGTTCGGTGTTGTATTGTTTTTATATCACACAAGTTATAGTTGATCAATTTTCATTTGAAGAAAATTGATATTATTTTTGTATGCATGACAACAATTACTTTGAATCTTAAAATATTTATATTATTTTTGATGCAAAAAATTTGATGCAATATAATGAACTTTGAATCATGGATCATATGCTTCATTAATGGACAACTCTTGTTTTACTGAGTTCTCAACTGTTGTTCTTGTTTAGTGTACGAGTATTTGATTTTTGATATTGATTTTTGACTTTGTTTTAGTCTTTGATTGTACTTTATTTGTATTTGTAGGATGGCAATAAACGGGTATCACATTGGTGAACGTATTGAGGTTCTTGGTACTGAACAGGGTTTTGAGAATTCATATTATGCTGCTACGATTATCAGCCGGTCTTTGAATTATTTGGGTGTTCGTTACGAAACTTTGTCTGATGGTGAAAATGACATGCCATTGGAGGAATTTGTTAGTGCTAACAATGTTCGTCCTTATCCAGCTGATTTGGATGTGGAATTCCATCCTGGTGACATTGTCGATGTGTGGCATAACGACGGTTGGTGGGTAGGAAAGTACCGTCGTTTCGATGCAAATCGTCAAGATGGGAAATTTTATAGAATTTATTTTGACTATATGGTGGAAGGTATGCGTCATGAGAGTTATCGTTTGGAGGATCTTCGTTTGCATCAAAACTTTTATTTTGAAGATTACGTTGATTTCATTCGTGTGTGGACTTATAGTAGGGTTTAGCTATGGTTTGGTGTTTTTGTAGGTGGTGGTTTTTGTTATTTTGGTGCTTTTCTGATAGGGATAGTATGTATGTAGTTTGGTGTAGGTTTAGATGCATAGATGAAAGAATCTTGTTTGTTTTGATGATGTGGTTTTAACAGCATAGTGCAGTAAAACAATGTTGTATTTGTTTGTGTAATGGAAATGTAGTTTGTTTAATTACATTGCAACTTATGTCCTAAAGGGTTGTTGTGTAATGGCAATGTAGTTTGCTTTATTTATATTGCATCTTTTGTTCTAAGTGTTGTTGTGCAATGGCAATGTAGTTTCCTTTATTTACATGGCATTGTAGTTTTCTTTATAATAATTTCAAAAAAAAAATATTAACAATGTAAAAATTTTCTTACCTAAACACTAATAACAAACATAATTCACATACAAAATTACTTTTTATGAATCATAGCATAATTGCATTATTTACATTTAATACCAATCATAAAAAAGAAACATACATATAAATTCTAAATCTAGTTTGCTTTATTTACATTGTATCTGATCTTTTAAAAGATTGTTGTATAATGGCAATGTACTTTGCTTTATTTACATGGCAATGTAGTTTCCTTTATTATAAACACTAATAACAAACATAATTCAAATACAAAATTACTTTTTCTGAATAATACTATAATTGCATCATTTAACATATAATACTAATAATCCAAAACAAACACACATATCATGTCTAAACACAAAAAAAACAAGGATCCTTATGTAGTTTTCCTTACAAAACACTAATAACAAACATAATACCCAACCAACTAACAACAAAACATCACAAACCACCAATTTCTTGAACCCTCAATTCAACTTCATGTAGATGATCTTCATGGTAAATCTTTTTCTTCTTGTAGGATGTCAGCTTATCATAGTCTTCAAGAGATGCAAGAAATGAAGCTTTACACAAATTGAAATCTGACAACAACAACTTACCAAGATACTTCTTTCTCATATCTGTCAGTTGAAGTTTCTGACTGGTACACTCGGGCAATATATCTGCATCAAGATTCTCCACTCCTCCACCACGATAAACCTCCATGTGTCTCATAAGAAACACTCCACAGTCAACATCATTGCCTTTTGTCTGCCACTCCATCTCAAACCTTTCCATCTTCATTACTTTGAATGCATTGATTCGAGGATGATCCATAATTGTCATATACTGTTTAAACATTGTTTTCTATATAACAAATTTTTTTTATTAGTTTAACAGAAAATAAAAAACAAAACAAAACTCAATATGAGATAATAAAAATAAATTACCAAATTATCAAGAAAAACCCGATATTTTGAAGGGATCCCTCCTGTAATCATGTCATTATCAATCATTTGCATCTTCTCTTTGACTAAGTCAAAAACAATAAGAAAGTAATGTTCCTTCCTAAGAATAGGAAAAAATACCTGTTCAAAAATATAAAAAATTAAACAATAACATAGGAATAAATTAATTTAATAATATATAAACATAAATAATTAACATACCAAATTTGTGGTACGTAAATTCTTGACACGAGGAAACTTATCCAAATAAGTTCGAACTTTTTCAACAAATCGTGAATTAATTTGATCCGTCTTCTTGAAAGCAATATTTTTCTAAAAAAAATGAAAAGAGTTAGAAAATTTTTAATAAAAATACAAAAAATAAATAAAATAGATCATACCATCAGTGAACATGGCATGAAAAACCTTGATGGATGAGTATAACCTTTAAATTTTTCATTGTCATTCAGAAAAGCTGACCATAAATCAATAACACCAGAGTGAATCCTACAACCTGGTATGAGAGACTCCATCATAGCTCTTATACCAACAAATCCATGAGGAGATTCATAGACTTTTTCCCTAGAAACAAACATTATTTTTAAAATACCAAAAATATATATATATATACATATAATAAAAATAATTATAAAAACATCAATGAACACATACCTAGGATCACGAGTAGCCAAAAACAGAGAACCAGCAACCCTTTTTTCCAAACGTGTCACACTTTCACTTGAATCAACTTCTTTATTATGATAAGGTGAACAAAGTGCTGGCCCAGGAATTACATCTCTTTTTGTCCTTCTTGGTTGAACACTAAGAGACTGTATTGGTATTGGAGAAAATATCATTGGTTCCTTCATCTTTTCTGCAGAACAATCAAGTGGAACTGCATCTTTTGGAGTTCTAAAATCTCCATCTAACCCACTGTCTCTATCTAACAAATTACTCTTAACCAACTCATCCACTACTTCTGCATTGCTTTTAGATACTTCACCAACAACCAAAGGGTTATTTGAAAAAATAGGAGAAACATTTGCTGAAAGGGTTGGAATGATAGAAAAAGAATCTTTAACCTTGACTTGGTTTGGATCAACAAAAGCATCTTTCGAATCTTCCTTATTTTTCATAAAGAACTCCAACTGTTCCTGAACCCGAGGATGATCCAAAAATTGTGTCATAGACAATTGATCAAGCTGGACATCTCCTATCTCTTCTGAATCTTGAACATCTTCATTTTTCTTTTTAAAAGTTCTTAACTCATCAGAAACTTCAGCATCTTCATTTACTTCTGGAACAAATTGTAACTGAATACTTTCATGAACTTTGTTAAATTCAGAATTTCGTTTGTCAGCATACTTTAGTATCTCTTTATTTCCTGGGAATTGACTCCAAGCCCGCTTGATCCAATCATCAATAGTAGGCTTCAAATAACAAAAACTCTTGAACAGAAAATCTATCTTTTCCTTGAATTCCTGTAAAATAATATTAATTTGAAACAACTTGCATACCATATTAAAAAGACATAAAAACATGTTACAAAACAAAATTTGATTCGAAAACTATACCTCTATTGATTTTGAACCATCAAGAATAATATCAAATCGAGGAACAGAAGGAACACTATCCATCCAATCTTCATTCACATTATCATTCTTATAAAAATCACCTAAATTAATATTTCAAATTAGATACTCAAAAATATATAAAAATATATATAAATAATGAAACTTACCATCATCTTCCACATCATTGTCATTTCTGTTATCTTCAACAACATTTTTCCCTTTATCTGATTTATCTAAAGTAATAGCCACTGTTTTAAATTTTAAAGGTCAATAAACATAAAAATGGAAATAAAAACATAAAATATAAAAATAATAAAACTTACCATTATCTCTCACTTCAGTTTCATTACATTTCTCTTGACAAGCAGTTTTCCCTTTCTCAGAAAGATCCAAAATAGTAGAAACTGATTCAAAATATCAGATTTAGTATAAATATTCAAAATATATTATTTGAAATTAAAACATAAAATATAAAAATAATAAAACTTACCATTATCTCTCACTTCAGTTTCACTACATTTCTCTTGACAAGCAGTTTTCCCTTTCTCAGAATGATCCAAAATAGTAGAAACTGATTCAAAATATCAGAATCAGTATAAAGATTCAAAATTATAATATTTGAAATAAAAACATAAATTATAAAAATAATAAAACTTACCATTATCTCTCACTTCAGTTTCACTACATTTCTCTTGACAAGCATTTTTTTCTTTCTCAGAATGATCCAAAATAGTAGAAACTGATTCAAAATATCAAATTCAGAATAAAGATTCAAATTATAATATTTGAAATAAAAACATAAATTATAAAAATAATAAAACTTACCATCATCTCTCAATACACTTTCATTACATTTCTCTTGACAAGCAGTTTTCCCTTTCTCAGAATTATCCAAAATAGTAGAAACTGAATCAAAATATAAAATTCAGTATAAAGATTCAAATTATAATATTTGAAATAAAAAAATAAATTATAAAAATAATAAAACTTACCATCATCTCTCAATACACTTTCATTACATTTCTCTTGACAAGCAGTTTTTCCTTTCTCATAATGATCCAAAATAGTAGAAACTGAATCAAAACATAAAATTCAGTATAAAGATTCAAATTATAAGATTCAGAAAAATAAGAACCAATTAAAAAATACATTTACCTTCAAGTTGCTGAACATCAGATTTTTTCTTTGTAATTTTCTTCTTTTTTTTCAAAGTAACATCACTTCTCATCTTTTTCTTATCAATCTTTTTTCTGATAACAGCAGCAACAGCTATCTTCTCTTCCTGCTCTTTCATCTTTTTCTTTTGAATTCTTCTTCTTATGACATTACCTAATGTCATGTTTTCCTCATCTTAAAATATTAAAAAAAATAACTTTTAATAATAAAAAATATATGAAAAAAAACATTTAAATGATATTATAGAAATTTAAAATTTCATTAAAATGGAATAAAAGATAAACATGTTTCTCTTTCTAAAATATTTACCTTCTTCATCATCCAAATAGTCAACATATGATTGAATGACTTCAACATTTGCATAACCTCCATTAATGGATAAATAATCCAATTTTTGCTTTACTTTTGTTGGAGTCCAATAAGATGATGCAGGAAATACCCTTTCTAAAGGTTCTGAATTTCTCAAAGTACAATGAAGATACAACAACTGCATAAGATGAATAAAAATATAATTAATAATTATTTTATAATAATTATTTTATAAAAATTATTTCAAAAAATATAAAAATTAAACTTACCACAAGAAAAGCAATAGGACCACTATATTGCATATTCTTCTTATCTTTTTCATTTGAATGAATCTTTTTGCTATGATTCAAACAATCAATCACAAAGCCACACCAATCAAGATCTTTAACAGAAACTTCTTCTTCAAAATTCTCCAAAAACTTTTGGTTGCATGTACCCATAGCAGGACCATCAATCATAATGGTAACATATGCAACCAAAAAGTTTAATATAAAGATAAAATCAGAATCACCACTTTTCTCTAACAATTCTCTAAGATTTACAAGTCTAATCCTAGACATAGAAAACTGACTCCTCCATTTTTTTATAGTAGCACTAGCAGACCGACTTTTGACAGGTAGATTCATAGAAATATGACCCATAGGAAGACCATACATGTCATGCACACCTCTCCTGGTAATATGAATCTCCTTGTTGTTGATACTAAGCACGTTTCTATTTTCATCGTATCTCTCAAGTAGCCATGAACAAATATCCCTACTAAATTTCTTGAGAACAAAATCTTCAACGAATCCAAATCCTATTTCCTTAACTACAGCTTTTTGATTATCATTAAAACTCATGTAAATTGTAGAGAGTAAACCTGAAGGGTTCCTATATGTAATTTCACCCTTCTTAATATCAACTTCACCAAAATCAGGAGCAGACACAAAATCATCATCTTCTTTCTTCTTTTTTCCTTTTTTTTTGTCCTTAACGTTTTTAACTTTAAGAACTTTAACTGATGAATCCCCTTTTGAAGAAGATGAAACATCAACTTTAGATTTGGAAAAGAAAGCAGACTTTGAGTTAGAAGATACATCAATGATTTTTTGTTTTGCATCTTTTGGAAGAGACAGCCTCTTCCTTTTTTTTGATTCAACTACATAAGAAAACATAAGATACATTATGTTGGAGTAAATACCAAATAAACAGAAAAATACATGAACATTAGTCATTTTCTGTAAAAACAAGCATGTGCAGAAAATACAAAACAATTTCTCTTCACATAAACATTTCTTTACACAATAAAACACATACTTTATAATTAACTCAACAGAAATTTCATTAAATAGAACAAATATATATAGACATTAACTGACACAACCATTCTAAACCATTGTAAATAACTTAACTGTCATATAACTTCCAACCAATAACTATCCTAATAAAATTACCAAACTAACCCAAATCTATATTAACTTTCTAACACATTATAAACAATAACACAAAATTGACCTATGTAGAAGCATTAAAAGCTTAATAACATTGTGGTTACATATTCATGGAAACATATATCACACATATAGCACAACATAAATGATGCAATACATGTTATCAACAATATGGTTGAATGATTTAGTTTGAATTGACATATTGTTAACAAATTATATTGGAACATTATATGATCACAACAGGACAATCAATACATAAACAACAAAATAAATGTTACTTTCAATCAAAATGTAGGCACATCAGTGACACAAACATACAAACAGACTGCCTACATTGCTTGCTAGTGTTTACATGGACATATTAGAATTTAAATTAAATTATATGAAATGTTAAAATAATGAAAATGATCTAAACACTCTAATATAGATCATAATCTCATCTATGAACACTATAATTCAGTTTTCAATCAAATGATTAGACACAGTTGATTAAATACATGAATATGTCTGGTGTTTTGGTAATACTAAATGTATCTTATACATTTTTTACTTCACACGAAATTCATGAATATAACTAGCAGGAAATCATTGCAGATGAGTCACAAAATCGAAATTAAGTATATGATGAACAAAAACAGATTATCAACAATAAAAAACAAACTACTATCAACTAATCAAACAAATTATACAATCATATACACACAAGGAAGGATTATAAGGTTCGATTATACTGAAATTCAAGTATACTAAAAACTAGGGTTTCTAATAGTATAAAAACCCTAAAAACACTAACGATTAAGGATTATTCGAACAATGTATGCAACTATATGAACAAACCGAACGATTATCGGCTTCGATTGACCACACATTCAACAAAAAACAAGAAAAAAAACGAAAAACTCAAGAACAGATGATTACCTGATTCCATCACTGCTTATCGACCAATAACGAACATAAAGCACAGATTCAAAGACGATTTCGATATCTTCGTCGTCCGATTCACATTAAGCATTCAAAATCAACACATTGAGCGGCGAACAAGAACAATAGAGACGATGGAAGATAGAATTGACGTGAAAGAATATTTGCAGTCGTAGGCTATAGAGTTATAAAGTTTAATGACGCAATTGCCCCGCATAATTTTGACCTTAGCTGGAAAGTGGCAAAAAGTTGGACATAATTTCAATTATGCCACCGCCTCATTCAATTAAAATTAAAAAAAAACGAAAAAACCACAGCCACTGATTTAATTAAATGAAAGGTCCGGATTAGTCCTCGCAGTCCTCGCCATTTTTCGAGTCCTCACCCGATCCTGATTCTATATATATATATATATATATATATATATATATATATATATATATATATATATATATGTCTTTTGAAAATGATAAAACATTTAAAAGACGTCCCCCACTCAACCTTTTGACCATAAAACCATTTACTTGTAAAATGTATAGTCGGGGAAATATAGTAACAAGTAATAAATAGTATATAACGGCATGTGCACATAAAAATAAAGTATGATGCCATATGGGTAAATATGCTCACAGTAATATATACTTACATTGATGTCAACTAAGCAGTTGATAGTAATTATTATAATATTGTTAGGCTAGGAAATATTACAATCTTATACAATATCCTCATTTATTAAATCGTTTTACAACACTAAATGTATAAACATGAATACATAGTCTAAAAATTGTTCTTTTATGTGCATAACCATAACATATCAATGTTACTACCATATGTCAACTTGACCGTACAATGGTAGCATAAAACAGGACACCGGTATGCCTTATGTTAAACGCCTTTTATGCTATACTATATGATATAGTTTCCAATAGTAGGAATTATGATGTCAATATGAGATTTATCTTATGGATATACTTATCAAGGGTTAAGTACCTGAACGGAAATTAGAAACGTTAGTTTAAACTTGAGTTGATTTTGCAAAAGTGAAAATTTCTTAGGAATTATAGATTTGGTAAATTTTGTATGTTATGAGCAGAAGGAAGTGGTGGAACTTATGGATGTCTCATAGGCCTAACAAGAAAATATTTAGTGTGGAGTGATTGGTGAATTTGGAAATACAATCTATGAGGTGATTCGAGTAAGTGGCTTATCCATAAGTTTGTCCTATGTAAGAATCTACCCATATTGTAGATATTTAAATAATCAAATTCAAAGAATTTGAACTTGAGGGAATGATTGCGTAAAGTAGTAGAGCTTAAGTTGGATTCTTAATTTGAGGTAACAAACTAGATAGATATTAATAAGAAATGATTATGTAAGAAGTTTTTAAGCTCATGCATGTAATCAAATTCGAATGTGTTTAAGATTGAAGAAGTTATCATATTTACTCTTTCATTGTGGTTTTAGGGACGAAATCATACTAATGGAAATATATTTGTAAGACCTACAATTTGGCGCTAAAATTTTAATCGATTAGTGAAATTATTTATAAAATGAAAAATATTTCTAATTCAATATAAATAAAATAGTTGAATTATAAATTCTAAAGTTACTTAATTTAAAATACTTAAATAAAATTTTAATTAATTAGTTAGAAGATAAGTTAGGCCAAATATTTAAGATGGTAATAAAAGAGTGAAATTTAAATAAATCCAATTAACTAGGATTTGGACTTATTTGTATAACAACTATCGTTCAAGGTTAAATTAGATTATAAGATACTAGAAATATTATTTAGAAAGCCACATTGGGGTTAAATAGAAATTTAAAGTATCGGGGAACTAAATTTAGCAATTATGGAAACTTAGGAATGACTTTGACTTAAGTTGTTTAATTAGGTTTGGGACTAATTTTTTAAGATATTAACATTAAGGGCTTAAGTTATAGATTCTAAGTTAGAAATGTGATTAGGAGTCATTTTGGTGTCAAGGCCAACAAATAAAGAAATCTAGGGACATAATTAGTGAGTGAGAAAATTTTTGAGCTTAGACTCCCCCCCCCCCCTACCCCGTTCCCTCCATTTTCCTTATTTGAAATGTTGGAAGCTATAGAAATATCAAGGAGAATTCTATAGTTGGAGGTGAATTTGGAAGCAAAAATGAAGACATATCGATGTTTCAAAGCCAGTTCTTCAAGAAAAAACTTGTAAAAGGTACTTGTTTCACCCATTTCTTAGCAAATTATGCTTATAACCTTTGAGAATCTTCTCGAAATATGAATTTGCGAGGAACTTAATGGTTGTTTCATGCTTGGTGTTGATATCTAATCTTATAATAGTCATATAACGGTGTAAGTTCATATCATTGGCAAAAATGAGTTATATGGTGGCTTTGAAACCCTAGATTCATGAATTAATCCATGGATCCAATAGAACTCTATTTCTAAGTATAAGATTAGTATTTTGTTTTAAATGTAATTTCAATGGTTCTATATCCAATTTATAGTGTTGAATCCTTCAACTGAATTGAAAGTGAGTTTTTGTTATTTAATTGGCGTTATTAGCTTGGGTTTGAAAAAACACCCATGAACTCACTCGATTGAGAAAGGGGAATGTTTATAAGGCTATAATATGATTAGGAGTTTACTTATATCATCATTGATGCAAACCATGATTGAAAACCCAATCTAGTAATCATATTTGACATTTAAAGCCTTAAAATGGAGTTTTTGAAAATGATGACTTTGATCCACGATTTGATCAATTTGATGATGATATAGAAATTTTTATTTCATGTTTAAATATTTTGCACCTATCAAAACCTTTAAAGGTCTTTGTAATTGGTGTTAGAAGTGTTACAATCATATTAGGCAAAGTAGGATGTTGTTTTTGGGAGTTTTTAATGAATCTGTACAGTTTTATGCATCCTACCCGTCCGAGTGGCCATTTGGATCAACCAATTAAACCACTATATTGAGATATGAAGTTTAATTTGTTTTATATTGACTTTGGGGGTTATTGAGGTGCTCCTATTTCTTCCTTAATGCCATATATGATAGTTTAAGAGGTTAATAAGTGTCACTATGACCTAAATTAAGGAACTAAATCTATTAAGTATGGTATTTTACATATTAGACATTTACATTATGCCTTTCATATACTTTGAATATCTTATTGGATGTTAGTCTTCACTTTGAGGTGAGTTCATTACCCAAAAACACATGTCATTTAATATATTTTGTAGGTTAAACTTTCATTTATTTGAAATATTATACTATGTGTAATACATTTTGTACTAATGAAATAATTTTCCATAATAATTTTTTAAAATAGGGACGACCTTTTGTTGAGTTGATTTTAATCATATTTATGTAAATCTATATTAGGATGGGTTTGCGATTTGTGTGGCCACTTATGAATGGGTACCTGACTCTTGATGTCGTGATGGCATTCTAGACAGGACTCGCTAGTACATGGGGCTAGCTAACCCTTTATGTGGTCATGTGTGATGTTCCTAGTGTTTAGAGCATATATGTGCTTAGTCTGATATGCGCTACCTTTACATTGACTATTCCCTATCTTGACAAGCAAAATGTTTTGGACTGTGAGATTACTCGGGTTTTGGAAATTAGAAGCATATTCATTGCAACATTTTGAAGTTTTTGATTTAATATTGATGAGTCTGTTGATGTTTAGAAAAGTCTATCATTTATGCTTATTTCCGTAATATATTGATTTCCTATAATTTTTTGAGTTTGACGCATGAATGGATATTTACTATTATTTTGAGTTTTAAAACCCTTTTTAGAGGTCTACTTTAGGCTTAGATGGTTGTTTTTATACAACACCCTTAAGAGGTATGATATCGGTAATGCTCACTAGGTTTCCCAAGCTAACTTACTTAATTTGCCATGCATTCAGATTAGGTGCCTTAACTGAAGATTGAAGATGGATCTAACATTGGATATTTAGAAGATGTTGTATTTATAATTTAATATGTATGTGAGGTTGACTACTTAACCTTTGTATATTGATTATTTTATTTCATCCTCGAAAATACTTTAAATATTTTACATATTAAGGACTTGATTGCTTAGAACCATTTTCTGAAAATTGTTTCTTAAATTGTTTCTTAAATATAAGGGGTGTTACGGCTTCACACCAAAATCATACTTCTTATGAAACCGAATGATTAATTTCCAACCATAGTTTCAAGGGCCAAAAAAAAAAAAAGTAAAAGTGAAAAAATAATTATTAGGCATTAGTTTTCATCACTTTAACATCCAAAATTTTTCTAAAAATAACAAAAATCACCATTCTTGTCAAATTGTCTAACAATAATATTATTTTTATAAATATAATATTTATAATATTCTTATAATAATATTATTATGTATAAAGCTTCAAAATATTAATAATATTCTTACAAAAATAATTACAAATAGTATTCATTATCAAATTATTATTGTTATAATATTCAACAAAACAGTAATTAATCTTTTGTGCGTTAAACAATCAATTTCATATAAGTTTTTTTATGTTTTTCGAATTGTTTGGTGTTTGATGTTTGATAGAAACGCTTCTCTCCGCCTTAGAATAATAGAATGGTCTCATTTTAACCGTTCTTTTTTTCTCTCTCTACCCACACACACACACATGTATGTATGTATGTATGTATGTATGTATGTATGTATGTATGTATGTATGTATGTGTATATATATATATATATATATATATATATATATATATAGAGTGTGTGTGTGTGTGTGTGTATGTGTGTATGTGTGTGAGTGTGTGTGTGTGTATGTGTATGTGTGTGTGTGGTTCAAATGATAGTCATTAAAAAGTTAAGAACCAAATGAACTAATCTTAGCCTATCATTAAATATTAAATGGATTTGATTCAGTGGGATAAAATCCTGTTTTTTTTTTTTTTTGGTAAAAGAAAAGAACAAAAACATCATTTTCACGCTTAATTTAAGACAACATTCACATTTTCATATTAAATTCACAGTTTAATATAGTTATTTATACACTAAGTCACAGTTCAATACGACCTTTTTGTATACCATTCACAACTTAATACACACATTCACAGTTAGGCAACTACATAGGTGGTTGTTTCTGTTGGCGATGGAGGTAATGACACGAGGGGAAGGAGGTGGTGGTGGGTGAGTTTAACACACACATTCATAGTCTAATACGTACATTCATAGTTTAATAAAAATATTCAAAGTTTAATTTGTCATAGAGGTGTTTCATCAAACACCTTGTGTGCATCTGATTTTCAGAACTTCTTCTCTAAACACTACCATCAGAGAACAAATCAGAGACAACGAAAGAATGAAATTAGGAGAATGTGATGGTGGAACAGGTTTGATACAGTGGCGGAACCACCGCTGGCCACCGTGAAATACACCACGAACACCCGACCTATACTTAATAATACATAAAACACATTAGATTTTACTTGAGAGTGTAATCTCGCTGGCTCCGAATCCATAAGCACGCAAATGACGAGGAGGTGTGGCATCGGTAATCGTGCACGATGGTGTTGGTGTTGGTATTGGTGTTGGTGTTGGTGTTGGTGTTGGTGTGATGTTGGCCATCGGAGGCATGAAAGCCCTCCTAATATGGCACCAAAACATCAGGTCTAGAACCACCATGAGGGGAGGAGGAAGCATGGTCTGGTAAGTGGTAGAAGACGGTGAAGGGGCGACAAGGAAGCGATGGTGGGGGACGATGCCGGTGACGGTGGCGGCGGTGCTGTTAGGGTTTGAGTTTAAGTTGGAGGATTTGTGAGAATGTTTGAATGAAAATGTCATCAGAATTTTCAGACCTAAAGTTGTTTATATGTTAGTGTACTTAAAATGACCACCATGCCCCTTATTATTTGTGGTTATTGATCAAAACTTAAAAATATCCAAAGGTTTAGATTAGTTTTAAAGGTTTCTAACCTTTTAATGGTTCTCATTTGAATATATATATATATATATATATATATATATATATATATATATATATATATATATATATATAGAGAGAGAGAGAGAGAGAGTTGAGATTTTTTGAGAACCAAGGAGAGCCCGAGAACTCGAGGAGGAGCGTCGGATGAGAAATTTTAATGGTCAAAATTCATTAATGGCAAGATTGTAAATAACACAAAATAATTGGACATCAATTAAACAAATTAAACATTCCAGGGGCAATTGTGACAAATCACAAACAAAACAACTGAAAAGGAAAATGAATCAAATAAAATAATTAACCCAAAATTCAAGGGAATCACGTTCGAATCTTCATACAATCTTCGAATTTCCATAACTCTGAAGAACACGTCCATGGCGGCAACTCTCAATTCCTGATGGATTCTCGCAAGTTTCAATTGATTTCTTCTCAATAAATGCACAGGTTTATTCATACATTCTTCGAATCTTCTCAATTTCCCTTTTTACTCGAAATTTTCAGTCACAAAACATTATCAATGAGCAAAATCAAGTTCCACTGCAGTTGAAGAAACTAATTACTGCATATCCGACATTGTTTTACAAAAAAACAATACAAAAATCACCAAAAACCAACCTAGGTCGTAGGATTTCAAATTTGAAGAAATTTTTTCATGAAAAACAACTTTCTCACAATTTAAAACATGTAGATCTATCAAACTTGCTTTGATTCGATCATTTTACTTCTCAACTGTGTTTTTGTACAAATTAGAACAATACACTCATTGTTTGTTGATTTTGGAAAATTATACAACGATCCTAATAATTTTCTGCTATTATCCTGTGATTTGTTCAACAAAAAGTAGTCTACTATGATAATGATAGTTGTTTGAGGACAACATTCACATATTTTCATGCTAAAATGTTTGCTAGATGTAAAACCTAATACATTGAGATTGTTTCATTGTGAATATGTAGTTTTCTGTATATGTACAACTTTGTATATCATAAAATAGTCTATGAAATGATAAAATATTTGCATATTGACAAACTTTCTAAACCTGAATCATCCACATTGTTTGACTATATGTGTATGTAGTTTGTTGCACATGTACAAAAAACTTGTCTGTGAATGTTCAAATATTGGCATATTGACAAGTTTGCACATGTACAACCCTGAATAATTAACCATGCTTGCAGATATGTGTATGGATTTTGCTGCACATGTACACATTTTTTTTGTGAAATGTTGAAATATTTGCATATTGACAAATTATGTACATGTACAATCCTAAATCATCCACATTGTTTGACTATATGTGTATGTAGTTTGTTGCACATGTACAAGTTTGTACATCACAGCAACTGCCTATGAATAGTCATTAACAAATTAACTGAAATGTTAATTTATTACATGTACAGGACAAAAGTTAAAAAGGAAAAAAAATATGAGGAAAAGTCAAAGACAGTTGAGTGACAGTGAAGAAGATTACAACACCGAAGATGAGATAGATGAAGAGAACTTAACAGCACTTGTACAGAGCATTACAGGTACAAAAAAACTTCAAAAAGGTGCAACTAAGCACATTATTATTACCTTCTTCCCTATATGGATAATTTTGTATATGTGTAAAAGGTGGACATAGTCAATTTATAGATATGCAGACTTTTGTACATGTGCAAAAACGTGTACAAAAGAAAACTTATGAACATTTCTATACATTGTTTACATGGACAAACTTTGATGAAAAACATGCACATGTGCAAAACTTTAGACATGTGCAAATTTGTATACATTTGTAAAGAAATTTGTACATGTGCAAAGGGTGGACATAGTCAATTTACATATATGCAAACTTTTGTACATGTGCAAAAAATGTGTCCATAAGGAAACCTATGAATATTTCTATATATATTGTTTTCACAGACAAACTTTAAAGAACAACATGCACATGTGCACAAATTTGAACATGTGCAAACTTGTGCACATGTGCAAAGATTATTCATGAATATATCTTATAATCATAACTACATTCCCTCTTTTAACAGACACATTAGCATACGACAGCAATAACGAAACCTTAGCACAATATCAAGAAAGCACAAATAAGCTGCAGAATTTTTCAAAAGAGGAAACAGTAGTCAAAGCTTCTACTTCAAATACCACAACATCAGGTGTTAAAAGAAAAAGACAAGATAGAGGAATTAAACGAAATGACAAGAAGAAAACAAAAAAGTAAAGTCAACTCTCACACCATTCAAAGGATTTCGAACAAGTGACATATTAAGATCAAAATCAAGTATTATTTAGGTAGCCCCTTCTGTAAAGCAAAACTTTTTTTTTCTAAGTACAACTGTTTGTGTTGATAGCATGAAATGCATTGTATCTTTATGTAAATTTTAAATTTTAGAGAAATATTCCTACTTAACAAAGCTTGTAACCCACTAAGCATTTAACTTATCAGTTAACATACTACTCAGATGGTACTGTTCATGTTAAAGCTCAAAAGGAAAGGTAAATGTTGAAGAAGCTTGTTAGAGATTTATGGTTTAGTTAGGTAGTGGCTAGTATATTTGGTTGTTCGTAAGTGTCCAACCCATCAATTTCATTTTCTAACATCCAAATAAAATATGGAATTCGATTCTAATTATATTGTTAATCCTGATGCTGCAGTTGAGGGTGAAAAACATACAGAACTGGATCAAGAAAAGATAGAAATCATACGAGACTTGAAAGAATCCAACTACACAAATGAAGAAATAGCAACACACATCGGTTTCACTGTCGATCAAGTGAACTAGGTTGAACCACGCAGACGAGTCGTGGTTAATCAAGAGGTATTAAATATTGTTGTTAATTCTTTCATTATATAAAATATATGACCATAATCCTTTGTAAAAATATAGGTTGGTCCGTCTCAAGTCCATGATAATCAGTTGAATGATAAGGTGGTTGATCCAGAAGTGAATCAAGAACGGTTTGAAGAGGTGGTTTATCCGGAACCGATTGCACCGGTACAGAGGAGAACAAAGAAAGATTCAGAAAGAATCAATAGATTGAAGTTGAAAGCACCATGGAATGATAAATATGGGAGGGGTTTGGATAAAAATAATCCTTATAATATAGATTAGGTTGTGTATGAAACTTCTGTTGTTAATACATCTGAAAATAGGATGCTTTGTATTTTGTTAACTTGTTTGGACTACTTTAGCTTATAATCAAAACTGCTATTATTTTAATATGTCCAAAATTACTTATAAACACAAAAATCAAATGTACAGGAAAATCTGCACATAGGCAAATTATGGATAATTGATTTTGTACATAGGCAAAATCTTAATGATTTTCCAATTCAAATCTTATTTATATAATCTCATACTTCAGAGAAAAAAATATTTATGTTTCTGTAAAATAATCAATAAAGAAAAACCTGTACATGTGCAAAACAGATGAAATAATTTGCAAAAATTTGCACATGTGCAAAATTTCTTATCCACAACAAAAGCAATACAAAAAATGTATAGATATGCAAACATTTATTTATAGCAAAAACAATTATAAAGAGATTAGCACATACAAAACAGAAATGCCAGTATACATCTCTCAAACATCAACAAAAATGCATATAGACAAATTTATAAACTATGATTAAAACCTTATAAATTCCTAAACTTTGCATATATGCAAAAAAAATTCCTAAAAGAACAAATGAACCATTATCCAGATTATTCATACTAAATCTCAATATAAAACTCATCATCTGTGATACTAAAAAAATGAAAAAAAAATCAAATGTTCATTCTTGTTGTCTCTTTTTCTTCTGCTGCCTTTCTTTCAGCCTCAAGTCTATCTGGACAACATCTCCAATCATGTTTTTCTCCAGGTGCTACCTTCTTCTTACAATAGCTAAAAGTTCTAGGATTTTTCCCAACCAATTTCATTGCTGCTTCTCTTTGCCCTTAAATCCTTTTCCCACCAGTTCCAGACCCTTTAAACTTCACACCTTCAGGATTACGTATGGTAACTTTATCAACCTTTTTTATACCGAGCATGGAAGAGATAGAATCATCTTTTGTACGTGTATCTTTCTTTGGTGGATTCTGTTCAATTTTCAACCTAAGTTCCTTTTGCCACTCAGTAAACTTAAGGATAGAATCTGGATCATGTGCTATCATGTTTATGGAATCTGTTATCACTCTGTATGCATCTTGTACCAATGCATTACAGCATCCAACATCTTCACCAATGAAGTAGCACTTTTCCAACTCATGTGAACGTATAACACCTTTTTCATCTTTTAAGAAAATATTTTGCAGGTATTTCAGACCTAAACTTTGATTTCATTACACATAGCACATGTCTGCAAAGAAATCCAAAATGCTTGAATACCATGTAGTTACAGTTGAAAGAGTCATATTCTGCAAAACACTCAACCTGAAAACAGTTTGCAACTAATGACTAAAATTTGTAAAAGTGTAAAAACCTGCATATGTGCAAAACAAGAAAAAAAGAGGGGGGGGGGGGCGGGAATATGTATGTGTGCAAAAATTTTCCCATAAGCAAAACTTTGCACATAGACAAAATTATGCTTACAAACAAACAAATTGCTCATATGCAAAAACTTTCCCATGTGCAAACATACCTCATATTGGAACTGATTTCTGATTAAACTTCTGAAGTTGCATGAATTGGGATTAAAGAACACACTTTGGTTTGGTAAATTTTTACCCATGATCTGCTCTAAAACAGTAAATGTTTCCTTGCCACCCATTGATCTACAGTTGGAGACCGAGCAACTCCACACGCAATCATGAACTTCTTTTTGGAACAAGGAAAATATTTTATGTGTGTAAAACCTGGATCCCTGAACTTCAAACTCCAAACGTGAATGAATTGGCGGTAATTTGTTTACAGAGTTGTAGTCGCTTTCTGACTGAATAATCCTTTGTTTATCCATGGCAGCATCAAACTTGACTATGAACATAATCAAGTTGGTTGTATTTGACAAGAAGCTCTGAAAAAAATAATTCTCACTCTCGGATCTTGATGTCGTCCTCATAAGACCAGACAAGGGCATATCTTTGAAGTACGCCGGAATCCAGGATGAACGCAACGAATACATCTTTTTCAGCCATTTATTTTCATTAAGTCCAAGTTCTGCTACCAACGAGTTCCAGTTGTGCTCAAAGACATCAGGATCAAGACATGAGTTCAAAATTTGATTGTTCATCCTTTTTCTAAAGTCAAATTTCTTTAATCACTTTTGAAGACACCTGCATTAAAATAGTTAAATGAATCTTTATGCATGTTTAACATTTTAACCATCAAACAAAAATATAGAAAGTTGCACATGTGCAAACATATGAAAAGTTTGCACATGTGCAAAATGGTTTATACCATTAAAAAAATCTCTGAAAAATAAGACCTTGCATTAGAAGGAATCATACTTCTGGAAGTTGCACATATGCCTAAATAAATTTTAAATATGGATACATGGTTCTTTTGCAAATTGTTACAAATGTAAAATATTTGCATGTACCAAGGTTTAACATGTGTAACCATCAGCACACATGGACAAAAAGTTTGCCCATGTGCATAAACAATAACAATTTGCACATGTACAAATTAGAAAAGGGAGGCTAATCTTACCTTGACTGTTAACTTTTTACCAATATGCCACATGCAAAGACGGTGCCTAGATTGGGGAAAAACATTTAGAACAACATTGCACATAGCACGGTCTTGGTCTGTCACAACAATCGAAGGTGCACTTCCAAAGGCATTAAGAAAGCTATGAAGGAGCCAAGTGTAGTATTCTTCAGTTTACTGTGCGATTAAAGCTGCCTACAATTGAAACCGACTCTGTCACCATACCTAAAGTAGAAAAGAATAGTCTTCTCAATCTGATCGAAAATCATATCTTTCTTAGGAAGATACGATTCAGGAACTTGAGGAATCCAGTAAATCGTTTCAGACGAGTTCGGAGCCTTGATTTCAATACTGCTGAATGTATCGCCAAATACCATAAATTTATTTAGATATGTATAAGTAGTATGTTAGAATATAAGCACAAAAACAAAACTTTGAACATATGAACAGACCCAAAGAAAAGTTTTCAGATACAAAATTAAAAAACTTTGTACATGTGCAAACTTGTGTGTGTGCAAATGTTTGCACATGGACAAAATTTGCCCATGTACAAATTTCTGTATTTCAAACCAGTGTATATGGATATGTTTGCACATTTACAAAGTTTTAAGTACATAAACTTTGTACATGTGCAAACTTGAATGTAAACAAACATGTGTGTGTGTGCAAAAGTTTACACACGTGCAAATCTTTGATACACAATAAACTTCAGAATAATCTATGCATAGAAACAACATACAAGTACAAAAAAGTACACAATTGGTGCATATAAAACACATGTTGAATTGAAAAACGTTTGCACATGTCCAAATATTTTTAAAGAAAAAAGGTATTACCTGCAGGAACAGGAGGAATATCTTCTGAACCGGATGTTGAGATTGAAGCAACATTTCCAACATCAAAGTTTGTTAAAACGATAGCATCCGATGAAACTTCTTTAACAATATCATCCGATGAAACTTCTTCACTCAAAACAGGACCTGATTCATCTGAAACTTCTTCTGCCAAATCAGGAGCTAATTCCTCATCAGAATCAGAATCTTTAAAAAACAACGAATCAATCTTCAATGAATCATCATAGCTAGACTTTTCACGAAAAAATGAATCTGAATCCTTCCTAAACAAATCATTAGTTGCATTGTAACAAATAGATAACATTAGATAGCATTAGCTGAATTGAAACAATACATAAAATTTATTGAACAAAAAAACCTTATGAACATTTGAAAAAACTTTGTGTACATGTGCACACAAATGTGTACATATGCAAAGGTTTGCACATGTACAAATTGTAGTACTTGTGTTCTGCAAACTTTGAAAAAACTCTGTGTACATCTGTACAAAAATGTGTACATATCCAGAGGTTTGCACATGAACAAATTATAGTATTTGTGTTCTGCAACCTTTGAAAAAACTATGTACATGTGCAACAAAATGTGTACATGTGCAAAGGTTTAGACATGTACAAATTATAGTATTTTTCTTCTGCAAACTTTGAAAAAACTTTGATATAGGATTGTTATTAGATACATTAGATAAATACCTGTGATAATATTCAAATGATCTTCGTTTTCAACTCTAATATTTGATTCCACAACTCTGTTAGCTACTTTATTAACTATATCTAGTATACAACAGCAAAATCAAAGTTAACATTTGAATTTCCATTACTTATGGATGATTTGAATATAATGACTGAGAATTTGAATACATGAAGAATTTGACTACCTGAGACGATACATCCAGCATTTCGTTCTCCTCCAATATGTGAATTAGACTCCATAAGTAGTAGAAATTCAGTTAACCTGAGAAATCATGTAACACTAACATAAAACAATTGAATCGCATGAATATTAATGTTATTTATTGAGAATAAACTGATAAACAAAGTCAAAGGTTTTAGGTAAACTAAGAAATTGAAAAAATAGCGACATGTGTAAGTTAACATGAGGATTACACCAGAAACATAAAAAAACTATCATTACTAGTTAACAAAATCGATTCAGAACACAAATCAATTGAGGAATTCGCTGTAATCAAATCAAAAACTCACATGTAATCCATTCAGAGACATAAAAAACTAACATTACTAGTTAACAAAATCGATTCAGAACACAAATCAATTGAGGAATTCGCTGTAATCAAATCAAAAACTCACCTGTAATTGTTGCGATTTTGTTGTTGCGATTTCAAATTGGTGATGCGTGAAGAACAGATAGAACGAGAAAAAAAGAAATTCAATGATATTGATAACGAGATATTGCTTTTTGATAACATGATTAGATAAGAAATCGATCTGCAAAGTTTAATTTCAGTTCCAATCAAGAAATCTAGCTATGGCGGCGGCTCAGTATCTTGATACGTGTTCTTGATTTCGTGAATCTTCATAGAAAGTCAACGTGAATCTTTAATTAGTTATCATTATCGATTCAGAACACAAATCAATTAAGGAATTCACTGTAATCAAATCAAAAACTCACCTGTAATTGTTGCGATTTCAAATTGTTAATGCGTGAAGAACAGATAGAACGAGAAAAGAAGAAATTCAATGATATTGATAACGAGATATTGCTTTTTGATAACACGATTAGATAAGAAATCGATCTGCAAAGTTTAATTTCAGTTCCACTCGAGAAATCTAGCTATGGCGGCGGCTCAGTATCTTGATACGTGTTCTTGATTTCATGAATCTTCATAGAAAGTCAACGTGAATCTTCAATTGGTTATCATTAAATGAGATTATGTTTTAATTAATTAGTTAAATGAGATTTTGATTAATTAAATGATTTATGATTAATTGGTAAATGGAAAAAGAAAAACGGAATGACCATCTTGCCCTTAATGAAGTTAATCTAATCCAACGCTCCTCGTCGAGTTCTCGGGTTCTCGGGGAACTTATGGTTCTCAAAAGATCCTAAGTCTATATATATATATATATATATATATATATATATATATATATATATATATATATATATATATATATATATATATATATATATATATATATATATATATATATATATATATATATATATATATATATATATATATATATATATATATATATATCACCTTTGTCAATACAATATTGAATAAAAACAAATCAAATTAAGACCGTATTGAAAGCAACATGAAATTTAACGTGCCGGCATAGGGAATTAAAAAAAAAAAAAAAGTACCCACTAATACATTGCAATAACCCATCTCCTTGAGATCATATTGCTTCAAGTTCTTGAACAAGAAATTTAAAAAAATATCCTTTGGATGAAAACAAAAACATAGAAATTATGGGAATTTAGATCTTTTTCTTTCCAAGAAAGAACACGATATTCGTGTCACTAATGGCAGATAAGCAATGGGGTTCTTTACCGTCTCAACCAGAAGCACCGCCATTTCCGACTAGAAAGGTTGAGAATTCGTTCCTATACAACAAGTATTTATGGGCAACGGTCATCGTGTGTAGCCTCATACTCTCTATCGCGGCCATATTATATTTATGTAAGAAAAATAAGTTTTTAGCGGGATTCAAGCGACGAATGGAGTATATGAAAGGTTAGTTTCTCAAACTTTCTAGATTAACTAGTAAGTTTGTATACAAACTAGTATTTTGATCGTTTTTATTTTATGCATGTAAAAACTTCGATTTTCTGTTTAAAAACTTGTATTTTGATCATTCTTGTTTTTTGCTTTTAATAATTTGATTTCTGTGTGTGATATAAACAGATAAGATTGATGCTCATGAGCTAATGTTGAGGAAATTTCAAGTCGAAGAGCTTGAGATTGCTACCAATCATTTTGCAAAAGAGTGTATGATAGGATCTGGTGCATTTGGGAACGTGTACAAAGGTATATTTGAAGGGAATATAACACTAGCCATAAAGAGGGCACGTGACGATTCCTATACAAGCATAAAAGAATTCCGAAATGGTAAACTCCAAATCACCGTTGACCATGCTTCCTTTTCACTTTCTAAACCATTTTTTCGTCTGAAATAGAGGTCAAGTTACTCTCAAAGGTGAAGCATCGAAACCTTGTTGGTCTAGTGGGCTACTGTGAAGAAACCGGTATGTAAAACAGTAAAAGTAAAACCCTATATCATATTCTTAAGTCTATGACTGATCAACATTGATTCAAAGTTTGTATTATTCAAATATATAGGAACAAAGGGAGTGCAAATATTGGTTTATGAATACGTCCCAAATGGCTCATTGCTTGAACATATTGTGGGTAAGTTCAATTTAAACAAACTTTTTAACGATCGTTTATTATTTCATGTCAGCATCAAGAAAATCTTTAACAGGTAGGGAAAGGGAGCCCTTAACATGGAGGCAAAGAGTAAACATAGCCATACAAGCTGCTAAAGGCATAGCTCATTTGCATGAAGGAATCAAACCGAGCATAATCCATCGAGACATAAAACCAAGCAATATTCTCATTGGAGATGGGTTTGAGGCCAAAGTTTCGGATTTTGGGCTGGTTAGATCCGGCCCAGTTGGTGATAACTCGTACGTTAGTAGCCAGATAAAAGGCACACCAGGTTATCTCGACCCAGCTTACTGTACGAGTTTTCATCTGAGTCAGTTTAGTGATGTTTATAGCTTTGGAGTGATTCTTTTACAACTCATTGCGGCTAGACCCGCTGTTGACTCGAACCGCAGCCGCTCAAGTTATCACATCATTGAATGGGTAAGAAATTTTTTTGTCTACAATGTGTGTCTGAAAATTGAAATGGTCAAGAAATATCCTCCCAAGAGTATTTTAATTACCAAAAACATCTATGGCAACTTGACCAAGTCATGAAAGGGACACACAAAAATTATTTATAACGTTGAAGCCGAATCAAACCAGACCAAAACTGATTTGTTTTTGTATGATATTTTAATAATTGTAAGATAATGTAAACTTAAATCTTTAATTCGAGCGTTTTAGTTTGAAAATCTTAAAATCGTCCGACAATAAATTTAACAGTTTTCTCAGTTAAAAATCATACATGTAGTAAAATAACCTAATTCTATTTATAATAAAAGATAAATAATTCATCTTTAAATCATGTACCGCGTCGAATGTTATAAGTTTCATGAAAATGATAAATTATATAAACCATTTGTTTTCTTAGATAGTTCGACCAAAAATTGTACGAACCAAAATTCTTACGCTTCCACAATCTGGTGTCCTTCAGAAAATCTAGGACATCGTAAATGTTCGGTCTTTTATTTCTATCAAACCAAATTTTGGGATGAAGTGTTTTATAATCATATAGGAGGGATACTAAAGTTGGAGGAATCATATTTATGATTTGTTAATGATGCATGGTGTGAAATGTAAATTTATAAACTTATTTTGTTTACAGTCGAGGCCTCATATCGAGCGAGGGAACGTTGAAGAAATCCTGGATACAAATCTTTTGCTAGGGCCATGCAACATGGACATTATGCTTAAAATGGGCCAGCTAGGCCTACGATGTGTTGTCAAAGAGCCCAAACAAAGGCCCACCATGACTCAGGTTGTTGAAGAGCTAGAGGTAGCTCTCATGGCGGCCGATAGCTTTGTCCACCGCCAACTGCCGCCACGGTCTCTAGCGGCGCCCACCGGTGGTAGGCCAATGGATCTTTATAATGGTCAAGTGGCAGATCATGATAGTTCTGTAAGTTTAGATGGTGTTAGGCTTCAGAGATTTCGTGTAGACATGGATAGTATTTCTTTTCAAAGTACGAGTTTGAGATGTTTAGATACCGATAGTATGGTTTTTCATGGTGATGAGGAGATGAGCCTTTGTATGGACGATTATTTAAGTTTCCCTCGCGATTGATATATAATATTGTAAAAAATGATAAATAAATTATTTGGTTATTCGAGTTGTTGTTTAGTTTATGCACTTAGGTTTATCAACAAAATTATGGCATTGTTGAGTTGTGGAGTCTGATCATTATTTTGAGTTTATTGCCGCTAGCAAAACTAATCGTCGCCCCAAGATGAGAAAATTTGAGAGGCGGTACGTGTATCAGTTTCTTCATTGAAATCTAGACCTAAAGGTATGTGGTAGTGCATACTGCAATACCCAAGTCAAAGTCAGCAATGTTGAGCACAAGGTTTGAGGGTGCAGTTGAGAATAACACCTAAGAAAAATTTACATTGTGATAACCACTGACGCGAAAAACCCTTTTACACAACTCTTCATATTGAATCACAAACACCTTGAGGTTGAGGGTTCAATCCTTACTAGGAGGAATAGGTGGTTTATAGATAATTAGAGTAGGAGTATGATATTTTTGCTGTTAAAAAAACTACAACATGTATAAATACGAGAAATATTAAATGTTATTAGTAAATCTCATTAATTTTAGGATAATTAAGGCTATTTCAAATCACTATGGTTTGAGTGTTTGAAATAACAATATATGTCTAACAACATGAGTTTGAAATGCCTTTATTATAGTATAGAAATGAAAATGATAAATAGATAACATCATCTTCATTTTTAGGTTTCTTTTTCTTTCTAATTTTTTTATAAAATACAAACAAAAAACTCAATTTCGATACCAAACTTGCAGATCTATCATCTTCAGCTCATTCTCCATCTTCCAAATTCATCTAACTTGCAAATTTTTCATCTTCAACCCGCAATAATAAATTTAACATATGAATATGTACCATTCCAATTTTACTCGAACATTAAAAACCTAATGCAATAAGAAAAAAACAAAAGATTGTAACATTTAAGAAGTTGAGAAAATCGTAAATGATAAAAAAATTCTAAGAAGTAGTTTTACAAATTTACATAACACGGGCTTCAAAGGACTCTTTCAAAATCTCCATGATCATATTCCGTTCATTCTTTCATCTCCCAAAAACAAACTAATCAAATTTTCAACCTAACGTATGCTATAAATTATACATCAAGAAATTAAAATTAGAGATAAGAAATTACCCTTTTAACCTTCACTTGAACGATGCCATAACCCTAGCGGTTTACGCTGGTGGCGGAATTTTCCCCGAGAGGTTGACACCGCCACCTCTAAGAGACAAAGTAGGTCCTTTCCACGAGCTGACTGGATTCAAGTCTAGAAACACAACTACAACCGTAATGTCATCGTGAAAATGACGCCTTACGCCCCTGTCAATTTTCTTCAAATCTGTGTACCTCATCTCCCTCTTCTTTGCCGCCTCTTGTAAAGCGGTTTTCACCAGTCTTCTAGCAATTCCCTGTAAAAACCGGAAAATGTTCATCGACTGTGATTAACTCAAAAATAAAACACATTGCTATAACCAGTAAAGAAATGTAAGTACATTGCTATTACGGGTAAACAAATATAAGTAAGTTGCTATGTCAAGAGACTTACATTGCGGGGGTTATGTTGTACTATATCAACAGCATCTTGATTGCTAAGATGTTCCCAGAGACCATCAGAAGCAAATATAAGAAACTGATCATTTTGCTGGATTTTATGAACAGATATTGATGGATCCGCACTAAGTATTGGTCTTTTAATCGGGTCACGAAGACGAAATTTAGCATACAATGGCTCCCTATTAAATTCCGCCTTTTTGAGGTACATGTCACCTATAGATCTTGATATCTGCAACAAATCATAAAACCATAAGACAGAAAACTAAAAGTGAAATTAAAACAATTAGTAGTTGTTTATCGTCTTCATGGAACATACC
Organism: Cichorium intybus; assembly: GCA_023525715.1. Lineage (NCBI taxonomy): Eukaryota > Viridiplantae > Streptophyta > Magnoliopsida > Asterales > Asteraceae > Cichorium > Cichorium intybus. The sequence goes on along the minus strand of CM042014.1, from coordinate 36,212,033 downwards.
TGTATGATCCCTTTTACGCGCCATACGTTGTGTTTTAAGACTACAATTTGTGGATCATCTGGATGTAAAGTATTAAGCTCTTGTCTAACAGACTCTATGCTTGCGTTATGTTCGATTGAAAGTTGGATAGCAATGGCTTCCCTTGTTGATTTCACTGTTCTTCCCAAAACAGCACGTGAATCACCAGCATTAGCGATGTAAAGTGTTCCGTTGCAAATAACGCCAATCAGACAGCACGTTCCAACTGCAGCTAATTGTGGGTTCATCGTCCATTGTTTAGCAACGATGGATGAAAACCCCTCTTCTGTAGCATGAAACGCCTTCCGGATCACTTCCGTAGATATTGAATTTTGTTCTGATGTGAATCCTGTAAAACCCCAAAGTGAAATTAAATTCAAACGAAAGTTAGATGGATTGATCAATGATCGATCACTCACTTTTGAGATTCTGAAAGAGATGATTGTTGACATAACGAGAAGTTTCAGGTCCGCCATGGCCGTCATAAACGCCAATGAAGGTCCCGTATGGACCGGAATCCTGAAAGCTTAATGAGCCCGACTCGATCTGGCTTTGATCCTCGAGCAACATATTGGCTTGAACGACTGCCATGGAGTACTCGCCATTTAAATGTTTTCCGATGTCTTTGTACCAGAGAAGACCGTCCTGCCGACCAACTGCATCCGAACCGATATCATAATGGTCGGAAGACGGTAGCCAGCAGGCCTTTAGAATGTTTATCAAGTCTGATAACATCCCTCATTTCTCACCACAACCTTACGACTGATTTCTCAACATCCAAAACGGATGTGATGAACCCTAAATCTCCTCTCGCTGTTGAATATTCACGAATAAGATGAAAATAAAGGCAATTAGCACATGAAGAAGGATCCAATGAGTATAGATTCAAAGAGCAAGATTACGTGGTTGGTCTAAATACAATTTTTCAGTCAACATTGAGAACGAGACAAGTAATTGGTCAAATGAAGAATGGTAAGTAAGATTGTTGAATTTAATCAGAGACCCACGAAGGAAATTTTCTAAAAAGTACTAATTCGTATAAGAACAGATGAAGGGAAGAAATACGAGATACAGTTCAAAGTTGAGCTACTGAATCATATCAAATTGATGAAATCAATCTGAAGCCAAATGAAATCAGACCAAACTGACGTGGCTTCAGATCTGTAGATGCGCCAAAAATTTAAACTTTGTGCATACATATATGTGTGTATGACTGTGTCTGTATGTATATACCTTCTCCTGGATTGTTGTATTCTCTCTATCTTTCCCTTCTTATACAGACAAATATGTATATGTATATATATATAATGATGATAAGAGAGAGAGTGAAATAGACAGGGTAAGAGGAGGAAAGAGACGATACAGAGAAAATTGAAGAGTTTGAAAACACTTTTTTCCCTTTTAAACAAAATTCAATCTTTTGGAATTTCGTATTTTCATATAGAGAAATTGTAATTCAATCTTTTGGAATTTCGTATTTTAAATTGTGATATTTGTTTTAAAATATTATTAATTTAATTAAATATAATATTTGCCACAATTTCACATTGATAGGAAGAGAAATAGAAATAAAAAGTAGGAATAAATACAATTTTTCTTTCATATATCAAATATTTGTGATGTGTTTTTGGTTGATATTTTTTATTCGGGTGATGTTAAATAAACCTCACTATGTTATATGTGTTTTATGTGGGTTTACTTCTAAATACAAATGTCATATCATGGGGTTTTTTAACAATGTCGTTTATATGTATGAAACTTTTTTTTTAGTTTTAGGTTTCCTTATAAGTAAAAGTGTATAAAAGCTTTCAAACTGTTGTTGAACACGTCCTATACCATTTGTCTATCATACGATTTGAACTATCAATCACTTGTGAACACACTTTCAACATATCAGATACCTTTAGAACAAAGACTTATTGATGATGCTAAATAAACCTTCATAGATGAGACATGTGTGTATGAATTGTGGTTCATTTAAGATTATATTTGATAAAGCCATACTATATGAAAATTTTAAGATAAATGTTATAAATTGAAGTTAGAATGTTAGCTGGAGAAGTGGTATTAGATTTGAAGTAGTTTTGGAGTAGGACTTATGAATCACGAATTAAAAATTTTTGAATATGGAGGAAGGCTTTTAAATGGGACAAATTCGTTTTCTTCCTCCTATTGATTTGGCTCATCAAAATGAAGTAACTTTTAATTAAGACAATGCCAATAAGTCACGCAAAATCCTTAATCTTCCAGAACTTTTGACTCTTTAGCTTGACTTTTAAATTGGATGATTTGGTGCTTGGCTCATGGATCAACGTCATCACATTTTTCCTTTCTTTTGTCACTTCATCACAAAACAATGAAAATTGTTATCTACACGTTTTTCTTTCTCATTTCAATACACGTCCATTTTATTAAAGTATTTAAAATAGATAAAGATGAATGACGTGTTTGGAAAAACTAGTTGTTAGCGTGTAATTGTAGCTTTTATTTGTATAGAAGTGTTCGACAAAAGTAGTTAGTTTTTAAAATGTGTAATAATACATAAAAATTAAAAGTTAAAAGCTTCTAAAAGCTCTTTAAAGTAGCTTTGAATTATAAACTTTTTGTTTATAATAAAAGTTAAAAGTTTGTACAGTCGAATAAGCTTTTTCTTTAATTTAGGTTTTTCTTAAAAGGTAAAAGCTCATAATAGTTCGCTACCGAACACACCCTAAAAGAATATAGTAAATATAAAATAAAAGTATAAATAAATAAATAACATTAAACAAGAAAAATACAACAAAGAAAATAAGACCGAATTAAAAAATATACAACCAAACGAATGACATCAAAATATAAAAAATTAAAGCTCGTAGTTTAGGTTGGGTATATCGGCGTTTGCAATATGTTCCACGAGATCAAATCGGATGTTGTTGTGGGTTTTTTGGCAATGTAATCCCTAAAATGTATCTTCATTTACTTATAGACTTCATGATCGATTGGAATATTGTTTTTTGTAAAAACGACATATCGTTGGACCTTCGTTTTTTAAAATCATATTATGTAACATAATCTAAGCATATATTGTATTACTAAATTTTCTAGGATGCATTGCTACAACGAATTTTGAGGACAACAAAAGCTCTTTCCACATCCTTCCTTGCTAATTCTCATGTTGTCTTGAACCTTTTCTGTTTATCTTCGTTTGGATAAGTAAATGTTTTCATGAAAGTAGCTTAACTGGGGTATATCCTATCGGTAAGATAAATACCGATACACAACGTATGAACTTGATGATGAAGATAAAGGCTAATACGTAGACTCTAGACTTGATAATCACGATAATGAATGCATTTGGAATTGTAGAATGTTATATAAAATTTAGAATTTGAGAGAAAACTAATATTTTTTTGTGAAAATGAGAAGGTTGCAAAAAATGAATATAGGTTTTTTTTAATGGATTATAGCCTTTAGGAATGCATAACAGTCAAGACATCCACCTTAAACCAGGGTCTTTTTCTTCGATATCGAAAAGTCAGGACAATGTTCCCGCTACAGTCACTCCACCCTATACCCCTATTGTGCATCCTCTAATGATCTTTTCGTCCCCTCTAATATATTAGTCTTATAAATTAAAAATACTACTGATATAAGAAACTATAAGTTGCATGCATGTCACAACTTATTCTGCATATATTAGTCTTATAAATTAAAAATACACGAGGAAAATGACATTTAAATATGTGGTAATAGTTATATACACTAAATACGCACAACCCCCTTTCAATCTACATATTCAAGCCTTCTTTTAACTTGAACAATGAAACTTAATGTTAGGTTTGAGCCCTAAAGCGTTTTATAGATATTCCTTTGTGAGTAGTTCCAGGATTGTCATTGGTAACACAATCACACACAACCGCTTAGAGGTCGTGTATCATCGCTTCATGACATTGGTAGGACTTGTAATTTTGGGGTTGCAAATATGGTGTAATTTGACAATTAAAATGTTCCTAGATATCTTTACTTGTCGTAATTAATATTTTGACTATATACCTATGTATCAAGAAATCAACTATGTGATAATCCTCATTATACACTTCCTGATATAAACACATATTAGAAAGCAATATACTAGAGTTGTTTCGGAAGGTTTAGAATCTCATAGAGTCTCAAAAGATAATGTATTATATACTTACTTTGTTTAGAAAAATAGATCAAATCAATGAAATAGTAGTTTTTGGTACATAAGGATAAGTTTTTGGAATAACAATTTGATAGCTTAATATGCTTGAGAAAATTGATAAGACCATTGGGATGTACATTACAACTTAGATTGTCAAAGGTAGTATGGATGGCTGAGGTGGTGTTGCTGTTTGGCAGCTTAGGCTTGCAGCTTGGGCTAGCAGCTTGTCCTGTATAAACCTTATAAATTACATGTTTCCCTTGATTTTGTTCATGTTTTCCACTATATTCGTGATCTAAAAATCTATTTAGGATTTGGGTACTGCCCAAATGGGGTGAATCCCCCTTGACCCCGGTATTCATCATGTTTGGGATCAAACTTGTTAAGTTGTGAATTCTAATCTGAACCAAGAAAGACATTGCGGCTGAAGAAGATCAGCGGTCCGAAGCAACTAGGAACTGAGGCACGTCTACTAGTACGATTGGAAGGTTGCACTTTGGACGGATTAGTATTTCCTCATATGAGGAATGTTCTTCGCCTCGGTTGGGCGAACCAAAGTGAGATCAACATATTTAAAGTTATCACGAATTCGGGGAAATTGCTTGTTTTTCTCAAACTACTTTAGTGGATCAGCAGTTCGGCCCGAACCGAAGTTCAGCAAAGGCAACCTCGCTCCAATCCGGTAACCGAAATGGAGAACTCGTCGTCTTCAACGGAAATGGAGTTGGGTATATATTTGAGCGAAAAAGTACTAACATACGGTAAGATGTTTGGTATTATTGGATGGTGGAAACTAAACGCATCCCGTTACCCGATTGTTGCTCGGATGACCAAAGGTATAAATTTGATATTTTTAAAAATTAGTGAATATATTTTCAACGCTTTATATGTTTATGTTGTTTACATGCATTCACCATTCAAATCTCAACTGTGGCATTGGAGTCGGCTTTAGTACTAGTGAATGAATTTTTGATCCTTACCGAACTAATTTAGTAAGATCTATAGTCGAAGCTTTATTTACACCCAAGATTGGGTTTGGAAATCATGAAAACCAATAGTCGACAACATTGAAAATTTTTTAAAAGATGATGAATTCGTCAAATGTAACATTATTTGTTTGTAAATAATGGTTTTATAAAGGTGCATGTTACTAACTTCATATTTTCTTATAATTTCGGTTTACTAGAAATTGAAGAGGCGATATGAAATCGAAAGGGACAAGGCAAGGGGAAAAGTCATATAGACATTACAGATTATGGGTAGCTAGTTAGTTTCATATTAATGTTATGTTGTAGACTTAATTAGATAACGTGGAAATTTTTATTTGAGTATTTATTAATTATGGGTTTATCCCTTTAGTTTTTTAACCATTTAAGTTTTTGACAACATATCATCTAGAGTCTTAATGCATGTTAATGAATAAAGGTTTTTATGATTAATGTATTGCTAAATTAATGTCTTAATGTCTAAAGACTTAATAGAAAAGTTTTAATGACTAATGTCTTAAATGAAATAAACTAGCCCAAACAAATTAATATATAGATCCAATAAAAGAAATAGTCCAAAAAACAATAATCAAATACATTCATATTAAGCTCAAACATAAAAGTTAGCCCACTGATGACCCAACAAGATTTTGGCTTCGGATCCAAAAACCAAACCCACCTTACCCTCGGTACCATGCGGCTCCAAAACCCGATATTACCCGACCCATGGTAGTACCCGCACCGAGGTCCGACTTATATACTTTGGCGGTTTTCGGTTCCACTCTTTTAGGATATTCAGTTTTGGGTATGGTCGAGTTTGGTTTCAGTTGGGTTACGTACCCATGCTCACCCTATAATAAACAAATCAATAAAAGCATATTGTGATTTCAATTACATATGACCAACTACTTTTCACAAAAAAGACATTTGTTGCATTAATAAATTGCACAAGAGGTCCTATTACATATTATGTCCGAACTAAACAACTTATTTAATAGTTTCTATTTCTAATAATATGAACTTTAATATATTTGAACATTTATTCAAAAATATTTTACAAATATTTGATTGTGTGTTCATTTGATTAATTAACTTCTTTTATGTTTTAAAATATCATTGAAATAGTTTTTAATATGTGCCAAAATGGTCATTAAACTTTTTTTTTTTGCTATTTAAGGGTACTAAATTTTTTTGTTATAATTAATCGTTAAACTTTTGAAATTGATTTTATGTCATTTTTCACAATTTTATTTTTATAACTATACTTTTTTATTTTTTACTTGTTTTTATCATATTTTGTTTTAATAACTTCATTTTTAATGCATTTTTATATGTTTTTTACGATTTTAATTTTATACTTTGTTTCTCATTTTGTTAAAATCTATTTTTAAAACTATTTTCCTTCATTTTTATATATTTTTTTTCACAATATGTTATAATAACTTCATAAATTTACCATGTTCTCCACATTTTTGTTTTTACAATTTCATTTTTCTATTTTTTATATGTTGTTTTTATAATTTCTTTTACAATTCATTTTGCAACTTCAATTTTGTTTACAAATAGAACTAAATTAGTTGTAAAAACAAGAGAAAATTCCATATATACCCTAAATAGACTCAAAAATATCATATTTGCCCTATTTAAACTCTAAATATCATATATAACCTATATAAGTTTTCAAAATATCAAATATGTCCAGTTTTTTTAAATATTTTTAAAACATTTTAATAATATTTTTGTAATTTAAAACCATTATAATTATAAAAAAACTTTAAGATTACTAAAATCCCCCACTTCTTTTTGGGGAATACAAACTTTATGTAATCCTCGTCTAAACATCCTCGTTATCGCTCTCCAATCTCCGTCTCACTCTCGCTCTCAACAGTCAAATTCTCTCTCAATAGTCAAATTGCTCATTATCTTCTATTTCTATCACTCTCACGACACTGGATTTCTATACCTCCACACGTAGTATCAACCTAGAATGCTTCTGATCATCTGATGCAAATATTTGTTGTTGGGTTGGTCTTGTTTGTGACCGTAAAAAGCTGTAAATCTCTTTGGACTTATCAAATTCTCAAATTTCCAGTGAAGTAGGGTCGTAGATCTCCCGCTTAACCCAGCTAAAATCATTGAATCGGAGTTCTAACCATCTATTCGGCCCAATCCCTTCAAAGATATGCAATTGTAGTCTTCTTCAACAGTTTCGATGCTTCTCATTAGATATGAATTTTGCTCCATTTTTGTCAGGTACTTGTATCTTGCTTACACTTGTTCTGCTTGTGAATTCTAATTAAGTATTGCTTGATCGAATTCCAAATATTTTATATTCAACAGTGTCTATAGAATTTGTGAATATATGTAAGTATCTGAAAGGGATGGAAGTAGAAGATACGATTATAGTTTGATTACTTGTGTGTGGAAGGCTCCAAGGACCTTGACTGGCTTGCTAGGTAGCACTGCTAATTCCACGACTTTACATGTACATGGTGGAAGAAAAATTCTTCATGACCATGTAACACTCACTTGTCGTATACCTAGGATTATTGTTTTAGTTTTCCCCCCTTTTTGTTAAATGTGGCATGACATTGTTCAATGGAAGTTTTCACTTAACCTTTACTGATAAAACCATGTTTTTACAGCTTCTTTCGTTTTAGTTGTCTAGATAGTTGTGCTTATAATTGTGATTAGCTCTTAAACACTTCCTCTCGAACTGTCGTTGTTATCCCTTTGTTTTGAGCTTATTTCAATATTACAGTGATAATCCAACCTAATTTTGCAACAATTTTTCTATTTTTCCAGTGTGTTAGTGTGTTTTGAATCCTTATCTTTCAGTAGCAATTAGCGACGACAAATGATGCCGACAACCTTAGAATCGTTTATGCTGGCAACCTTACGAGTCGCCTATGTTTCTAGTGATGTGATCGACTTTGCATCTTTTGTATTTCAACAAGATAGGAGAGGGGCCTTTTAGTAATCTTAGAGTTTTTTATAATTAGAATTATTTTTAAATTACAAAAAGTAGTGTAAAATGTTTAAAAATATAAAAAAAACAGAAATGTGGCATATATGATATTTTGAAAGCTTGACAAAGGTATATATAATACTAGGCGAATACCCGCGCATTGCACAGATAAAATTTATTAGTTAGAATATAAACAAATGCATGTTATTCTTATATCAAATTAAAAATGATTATATTGAAAACTATATTCATTATACTAAACTATATGATAATACATACACGTGTCATAAATTTTGAAGACAACAAATTCTAACAATTATAATGAATAAATACAGTGCATCAGATAAAAATGAAATTAGTATGGTTTAAGATAAAGAGTTATCTCAAACCATATGATTTTAATAGTCTACCAACAGTTTGTGCTTTGATAAATTTTTTGTAAAATTTCAAATTTAATTTTACTTTTATCTATTTTAAAATCAATTTAAAGATTGCGTATTTTGTCATGTTTTAATTTCAAATATTTAATTTAAATTAATAGTATATTTGTTGGTGTATAATGGAAACAAATGAATTGTATTATATATGAGAAAGAGAAAATGTCATATATATGTATGTTAAACAATGTGGGGATAAAGAAAAGAAATCTCAAATTGATGTGGTAAAAGATAAATCATTTTTATTGAACCACATTGATTTGAATGACTTCGTTTATAATATAAAATAGATCCAATAAGAATATATGAAGTATATTGATTGAATGATCTCTGATAAAATTAGAAATTATCGTCTTTGACCATCAATATTGTATAAAAAATAAACGTTCAAAATTGCATTATTCAACACAATGCATGCGATTTTGTACAACTTGATAAACAAATCCATAGCTCATCTCGTATAGAGTAGCTAAAATTTTAAAGCTCGACTTCATTAAAAATAAGAAAATTTTAACTATATTCTTCAATACAATTAACAATTAAAAACTACAATTAACAATTTTTTATTACATTAATTTCAAGATATAATATCTATATTGAACCATATGTATTTGAAAGTTTCAACTCTTCGTCTTCCTAATATTAGCCACTCCATTAATTTATTTTAATAATAAATCTCTTCACCTCTCAACTAATTAAAAACTATAACCTAAAAGTTTTTAAACTTATGGTACTTAATTGCTACTTATGACACATTGGTTAATATAAAGATATATATAATTCACATAGGTAGCTTATGTTGTTGTAGTTTGGAAAAATAAGATGGAGGAAAACATGACTTGATAACATAGAATGTTTACTTTAGAGACGACTATTTATTTATATTAAATTAGAAAAGACGAAGATAAATAAGCTAAAAGAAATTACAAGTCGCAAAACAATAGACTTGTTGCATGCTTAGTTCTACCCTAACATATTCGTACTTTTGGGATTAACATTATTTGATAAGAAAAATAATATAAATTTGTGAGGTTGTTGTTGAGTCGGTTGTTAAAGATTTAAAATTTTAGATTTTACTTATAAATACAACAAAAATGAAATTTGTGGTAAACAGTCTTAAAATATTTAGATAATAAGATTAACAAACGTAAAACTTGATTACTATTTAGTAATATATTTTCTAAAAATAATATAACAGACTGATAAGTAGACCATAAGCAATCAATGTTTACTTTTTTAATCAAATGAAACTAAAAGTTATGACAATATTTAACTTTCTAATAGAAGTAATTTTTTTATAAATGAAAGTGAATAAGGATTGAAAAATGGTTGAAAAATATGTTTTAAATAATAAGTCTAATAGAATCATATTTATATATTTGTATTAAATTTTATCTGTTAAAAAGTTTTTATTTAAAAATATATAATATTATTTTTGTTAATATTATTGAAGTATTATTTACACATACAACTCTAAAGGAAAATGATCCACAACAATATATTTCTCATAGATTATCTTTATGTTATTATTAGTTCGTTTTATTTTATATTTATTTTAAATTTGAGATAATTTATGTAAATATATTTCTATAATATTTTTAACTTTTGATCATTTATAATAATTGACTCCAAAAAAATGACTATGTTTTTTTCGATGTTTGGATGAAAAATTATTATTAATACAATATGTTATATGATTGATTTTTTTAGTTTTGCATATTTTGATTAGATCTAATGTATTTATGTTTATATTTGATCAGTCAATATATTTTACTATATAAATTTACTCCTGCGCAACGCGCGGGAATACACCTAGTTGTATTATATAAAAGAAAGAGAAGACGTCAGATACGTATGTGAAGCAATGTGTGATAAAGAAAAAAACACCAAGTTAATGTGGTAAAAATAAACCATTTATCTTGAACCATATTGATTTGAATGATTTCATTTATAATAGAAAATAGATAGATATGGACATTTAAATGTTTTAGTTAAAAAAATTAAGTATATTGAAATTTGTTTTGAATTTAACATCATATTTGAATTAACCAATTAAGTATATTACATCATAAAATATAATGTTAAAAGCATAATTTAGAATAAAAATGAGTTTAATGTAGTAATTAAAAAGGAAGTTGAAGTGTTTGGGGTTTTAAATGAATGTGGTGATAGAAAAAATACATCTTTTATAAGATATATCGATATAGATATAGATAGATTTATAGTTTAGCTAGGGTTAAATATGATATATTTGTGTTTATTTAGGGTGTATATGAAATTTTCTAAAAAAAGGAATTCGTAAAAGAAATAAAAATAAAAAGAATAAAATTGTAAAAATATATTATAAAAGGGAAAAATGAATATACTGCTGTTATGTATATAAGCTTGCGTACTAAACCCTCAATAAAACGTCGGTTTATATGTATATCGCTTATTTTTTTATATTCGTATTCTTTCTTCGTTGATATTATGTTCCACTTAACAATTATTTATCCCGATCATGTTTTCTTCCTTCAACGATTTTTTAGTCCCGATACGACTTCCTGCAGGTGTGAAAGAAGAATAAATAATCATTGAAGACGGAAGACAAGATCGGAATTAAGAAATTGTTGAGTCGAACAAAAATTCAATAAAGAAAGAATAAGAGAATAAAAAAATAATCGATATACATTTAAATCAACTTTATTGAGGGCTTAGTACGCAAGCTTATATACAAAACAACGTTATATTATTCACTTTTCCCATTATAAAAAAACTTTAAGAAAATCACGAATATACGAATATGTTATTAGTTCTTTTAGTTGTTTTGATAATCATTGCGCCATCCTCCTCGTTCCACAATACCAAATTTATCCCTTTCTTCCTCGCTGTCTCTCTCGACCAAGATTACTACATCGATTCCAATTTCAACTAAAACCCTAACCCTAAATCGCAAAGGTATTAATCCAATTCTCTTCGATACATAATCAATTTTCAAGAATTCGCTGAATGAGAAGGGAAACCCCTAAAGTATAGGAGGTTCTTGAGCCCTAAGTTGCTCGCATCATGAACCTCGCACCACAATCATCGTTCACCACCTCGATGAATAATGATCACACTCAATCCCTTCCACCGTCGTCCCCCGACGATGAAATTTTCGAAACGACATGGTATGGAAACATACAGTATCTCCTGAACATATCTGTCGTCGGCACCATCACCTGCGTCCTCATCTTCGTCCTCGTCAAGCTCCGCAGCGACCACCGCCGCATGCCGGGTCCCACTGCCATTCTGTCAAAACTCTTAGCGGTCTGGCACGCCACTGGACGTGAGATCGCCCGTCACTGCGGCGCTGATGCTGCCCAATTTCTCCTTATTGAGGGCGGTAGCTTTTCGTTGATTTTATTGATTTCGGTACTCTCCATCTCTGTTCTACTGCCGCTGAATCTTTACGCTGGAACAGCGTCTATGGTGGATGAGTTCTCGATGACTACAATCAATCATATCGCAAAAGGTTCGGGTTTACTTTGGATTCACTTTGTGTTTGTCGTGTTGGTAGTCGTCTTAGTTCATTACGGAATTAATCAGATCGAAGGAACATTGAAAATCACAAGGTTTAGAGATGGATACGGTAACCCTAGCGACCCTAGTAGCGCTAATTCATCCGCCATTTTTACTTTAATGATAAAAAGAATACCAAAAAACCTAGGCCCCGCACGCGATTCCTTAGTGGAATACTTCCAACATAAGTATCCTGGAAAGGTCTACAAAGTTATCGCCCCCATGGATCTATGTGCTTTGGATGATCTAGTCACAGACTTGGTTAAAGTAAGAGAAGACGTCACAAAACTAGTAAACAAAATGGAATCACAAGCTTTGTTGTATGAAGATACAAGCTACGGCATCCTAGTTGATCACCACCATGGAATCCAAGCAAAACTGCACACTTTCTGGCTTACAATCAAGGATTCATGGAGACGATTCAGTGACATACTCGGCTTTTCAGACGATGAAAAACTAAGAAAATTACAAGAACGCAGAGCCGATTTAGAAATGGAAATGGCAGCTTATAAAGACGGAAGAGCAAAAGGCGCAGGAGTAGCATTTATAGTTTTCAAAGACGTTTACACCGCCAATAAAGCAGTTCAAGATTTCCGCACTGAAAACAAAAAACGAGTCGGCAAATTCTTCTCTGTCATGGAGTTACAACTTCAAAGAAACCATTGGAAAGTTGAAAGGGCACCATTAGCAACCGATATTTACTGGAATCATCTTGGAACCACAAAGCTATATGTAAAACTCAGAAGAATCTTCGTGAACTCATGTCTGTTACTTCTCCTTCTATTCTGCAGTTCACCTCTTGCTGTAATCAGTGCCCTAAAAAGTGCTGGAAGAATCATAAACGCAGAAGCCATGGATAACGCTCAATTATGGCTATCATGGCTACAAAGCTCAAGCTGGTTAGCAACTATAATCTTCCAATTTCTCCCAAATGTTCTTATCTTCGTAAGCATGTACATAATCGTCCCTTCTGCCCTTTCATATCTTTCTAAATTCGAACAACACTTCACTGTTTCTGGTGAACAAAGAGCTGCACTTTTGAAAATGGTTTGCTTCTTTTTAGTAAACCTAATTCTTTTAAGAGCTCTAGTCGAATCATCTTTAGAAAGCTTAATCTTGAATATGGGTAGATGTTATTTAGATGGTGAAGATTGTAAACGAATCGAACAGTACATGAGCGCGTCTTTTTTATCAAGATCTTGTCTTTCTTCTGTAGCTTTCTTAATCACCTCCACTTTCTTAGGAATTTCCTTCGATCTTTTAGCACCAATCCCATGGATTAAAAAAAAGCTACAAAAGTTTCGAAAAAACGACATGCTCCAACTCGTCCCCGAGCAAAATGACGAATACGCCCTTGAAGAAAACGCGACCGAAGTTCTCGAGAGACCATTAATTACACCGTCACAAGGGCGTAATGAGGATAGCCGAGATAACTATAATTTACATGAATACCCGATAAGCCGAACTTCACCGGTGCCGAAACAAGCGTTTGATTTTGCGCAATATTACGCGTTTAATTTAACGATTTTTGCCCTCACTTTAATTTATTCGTCGTTTTCGCCCCTTATAGTTCCGGTTGGGGCTATTTATTTCGGGTACAGGTACGTGGTGGACAAGTACAATTTTTTATTTGTGTATAGAGTAAGGGGGTTTCCAGCTGGCAATGACGGGAGGTTGATGGATACGGTTTTGTTTATTATGAGGATTTGTGTCGATTTGTTTCTTGTATCGATGGTTTTGTTTTTTTTGGTTAGAGGGGATTCTAAAAAGTTGCAAGCGATATTGACTCTCGGTGTTTTGGTAGTGCATAAGGTTTGGCCTACTGAGAATGACGTGTTTCAACCCGCGTTGTTGCAAAGTATACAGAGTGTTGAAAATGTTGTGGAAGGACCGATTGATTACGAGGTTTTTTCGGAACCGAAATTTGAATGGGATACGTATCATTCGTGATTTGGTGGGATTTGTTTTTGTGGCAAATTTGTAGACTTCAGATGATGTGTACAGATTATATTGTTTGGATATGAGAATTTCGTTTACTTTTGTGTTTTTGTTTTTGTTTTTGTTTTTGTTTTTGTTCTTTACCATTAATGATGTCTGAATAAGTGATTATACATAGAGTAGATCACAAATTTCGTGATTTAGGGACTATTTATGTATAAAACAGATATATAGGGACTAAAAATGCAATGAATCTGTGATTAAGGGACTATTAATGTAAAAAATTAACATATGGGTTAATCTAGTAATTTTGTATGTTGAGTGCCTCTATGAGTATTATGAAATATACCCAAAAAATGGTGGGGTCTTGAAACCGACTAAACATACAGAAAAGTCCTAGTGACCTCGTAAATGAACAATTATTTTAATGAATTCTATTCTTCTTGAAAGAACATAATGAGCACATTTGCATGTCTAATATCGTCAAGACCATGGACAAGAAAACATACAGAAAAGTTGGTGTTGGATTGTGCAATGTAGTTAGTTTATCATTATTTTGTCATGTCCAATGACGGTTTCTTGGTTTCCTGCATAATATATCATGTAAGAACATGATATAGAATATAGATTATTGTATTACATGGCAGTACAATAGGGCAACTTATTTTTCTCTATATTTATCTAACACTTTCCATGTTTCCAAAGTTGTTAAAATAATATAAGAAATAAAAAATTTATATACAAATAAGAAATAGTAGAATTGACCCAATCATATAGTTTCTGAAATTGCCGTATACCAGCTTTTTTAAATGAAAATTTAGCGGGTCAACGAGACAGCGGCTTTGTTAATTTCTCGGACATTTTCTCTTTTATGCTAAAATTAAACGATCGAAATATAATGTTTTAAAATTTGAATCATTTGCATACGGCCAACAATTAGAAAAGACAACGTGGTGGTGTAGGTGATTTTAGTGTTATTAGACACTTTATGTAATTGAGATCTACATGAGTACCAAAGGAGAATTAAGATATGTTACAACCCTGAGACATGAGGTGCAATGCACACTCTTAACAAATTAGTTTGATATTAGACACGAAGAATGGTAAGGATCAAGGGGCAAAACCACTTTCTGGGTCTAGGGAAAATTAGGGGTGTTTAAAACATTATATATGAATACTCGAATTTTCAGATAATTTCGGATAGAATATAGGATCTCTAGTATTTTTGAAAACCCCTAGATATAACGATCTTGTGACATATTGAGTAAGAGATGACACTTGTGTGAATAGGAATGACAACAGATCGGTTCGGGTCGGGGCGATGTGACCTATATCCGACCCGAAAAGATTCGGGTCGGTGTCCTATCGGGTCAGGACAAGGAGACCCAAACCCGACCCTATACCCGAAATTCTCGGGTTTCGGGTTGCACCATTGGGTTCGGATTTTATTGCCATCCCTAAATGAAGGTGCTTTGGCACTAATGGGAAATAAAATTTTTTTCCCTAAATTGTAGTATACAAACACCAAAGAATCTT